>JBBJLR010000034.1:6214552-6231718 GCA_037577145.1 Brachypetersius gabonensis
TATATATATATACACAGTATATATATATATTACTATGATAATTTGCTGTGTTCCTACTACTCTATTACTATTCATGTTTTCAACTTACCCATTACCTATTAGCTATAGTTTCTGTTGCTGCACTAAGATAAATGGATCTAGCCTAGCTTTGGGAAACACTTTTGTGCCCAAGAGCAAATGAAAACTGCTACTGCTATAGTAATGGAAATAGCTTATGGCCTCAACATGCCTTCCTGGCTATTTATGAATCCCACTTGTAATAATGGAATAGTTACATAAGCATAATTCTGCCATGGCAAAATAGAGGTTCAAAGGTATTGCTGGTCTGAAATTGATTCATACTCCAATATTAAAGCCTATATCAGAACACAAAATAGCCATTTTTATACCTGAAAGCAGGATGTACTATAACCTGCTGAGATATAGCAGTTGGAGTCACTCGAGTCAAGCTTCATATCACACTTTGATGAGAGGTGAAGATGGGGTCTGTATAAGGAGATTAAACTGGCAAATTGTGTGGTAAGGGGATTCGTCAGGTCTGCAGCTTCTGTTCGGCATTCTCCCATCTGCTGTGTCGCTGTATATTGCTCCACAGGAATCGAGAAAGTGCAGTACCTGAGATTACACTGAGCTTCTAACTCTGGGCATGCAGCATCACGGTGTTGAACTTGCTGTTCTGGCAATTTGCTTTTTGAAGGTGGTAAAAATGTTACTCATTTAAACTTTTCCTCACCAATATTTGAACTCAGTATCAGATGGTATCATACATACAGTATATGGTCAAAAGTATTGGGATGCCAGACCATTACTCCAAGGGGGACATTCATGACATTGCCTTTAATATGGATTTGGCCCACCTTTACAGATATCACAACGTTCACTCTTCCTCAAGTTTTTGTAGGAATTTATGCCCATTCATTCTGTGGTCAGACACTGATGTTGGATAAGAAGGTCTGGCTCGTAATCTCTGTTCCAGTTCATCCCAAATGTGTTGGATGGGGTTGAGGGATCTGTGTGGACCAGTCAGGTCTTTCCACACCAAACTCCTCCAACCATGTCTTGGAGCTCGCTTTGTGAGCTGGGGAACAATCATGCTTGAATAGAAAAGGCTCTTTCCCAAACTGTGTCCACAAAGTTGGAAGCATGGCTTTGTCTAAACGGTCATGATGTACTGAAACATCATGTTTGCCCTTCCCTGGAAGTAAGGGGGCCTAGCCCAAACCTGAAAAACAGGTGTGTCCCAATACATTTGTCCATATAGTGTGGTACAATTCACTCCTGGAGCACTGTAAAACCACTAGGGTTTCATTGTAGCAAAGTAACATCTGGTACAGTATGTTAGACCACTCTTATTAGTAGGTAGGTAAAGTAGGTGTCCCTCAGTGACTTAAGCCAAACTTATTATTTATCTTTACATGCAATATTTTTAGTCGTAAAAGCCAATAAAACTTTCACACTGCACATATATGCTGAGAATTGGTTTCTAGACAGTAAAGTCCACTGCTGTTCCAGATATTCTATCAAGACCTACCCCAGTGCAAATAAACGTAAACATAAATGTACAGTAGAAGTTAAACGCACCACAGTGTAGATGGTCTTACAACAGTATTCTTTTAAGAACTGTATACATTTTTATTACATTTTCGTAGATGGTTTATTAAAATGCACTATTACAATTTTATAATGACTTTGGCTAAGAAACAGTATCATGCAAGCAGCGCTCATTTCTAATAACCAGGTTTTTTTATAAGGTCATTACCAAGTGCAAGTGCCAATATGAACTACACAGGCCTCTGAGTCTCTACAGGTGTATATAAAACATCATCTCCTCATTACTTTTTAGTCTGGCTATGGTTAGACCACATTGATTCAAGAAGTGAAAAGATATTTCATGCCTCTAGACTGCACTGCATATATTTTGAAAAGAAACCCATAAGAATCCCACCAGCCAGAACCTCATGCCAAAAGCGTACAAAGATGAAAGGGCTTGTCAGGGTATCTAGCTATCGAGCCTTGCCTGTCACTCTCATTCTTGCTGCTTTATTCAGCTGGGAATAAGCAATACTATTGTGCTTTCTTCAAGTACTTAGTGCTATAGTATACTGCCTCTTTACATTAACATTCATGTATTCACATCTCCATGTAATTACTGCATATGTATAAAGAGGGGAAAAACTACAATTGCACATAAAGTGTAAAACATAATAAACCAATGTGATTTTGTATGGTCAAGTTTAAAGGAAGGCTGTAATTGTAGTTCCGATTTCACACTATAACGTCAGTCTGGCTTTCCTTATGGGCTCTTTGAAGCAAAATGAAGTCTATTTATGATCGGTGCGTGTTACGTTTTTCCAATATCACCAACTCAGCAGCTGCCAATTATGGGCTGCAACCAATTAGGTTGAGGCTAATGGGCATGTGGAAATACACAATCATAATTTGACAGAATGAGGAGCTCACCACAGTGTTAGGAGGATTTATTGTTTGGGTGTAGTATACTGAATCCGAATGACATGAAATCCTGACGCGTCAGTAATTCCAGCAACAGCTGCGTTTCAGGAGACAACTGTTTACTTCAGCAGTATGTTAAAATTAATATGCATATAGGCACGCAAGCCTCTTTGTAATTTGCATACTTAGACATTATAGACATTTCTTGTGAAAGCTGTCATATAACTGCATTAATGCCTGAAAATTCATTAAAATTAAATCCATGTTCATTAATTCAGATGTCTAATTGATCACTGGCCACACCTCACTGAAGTCAGCCTATATTGGTCTATTGCTTAAGACCTCAAATTGCTGATTCTTTCACTTTTTAAATAGATCAATCATTTACAAAACAATGCTTCTCTCCGGGCTTTTTACAGACAGGGATATGGTTTAAATTTCAAATTCAGATTTTTAACACATTTAGATTTCGGCAAAGCCCGTTTAGTCAGCAAATCATTTATGAGGCACAGAAGTGAGGCATGCTTGGCATGAATCAGGTTGAAAACTGAAATGAAAAACATTCTTTCATTTTTGTCCTTCTGTTGGAAACTTGAAACATGGTTCATTACGGCAACTGTCTAGTTTTTTATGTGTGTTTTGTCACCACTGCAGCAGTCGTTTCTCATTTCTACCTGGTAGCTCTCTCCTAAATGCAGCTTTGCATGTCACACCAGAACTTACTGCTCGTCATATGCTCCTCTATGAAATGCAAATAAAAAATCACACAAATTCACTATTGTGGAATTTCTTCAGCTAGTACAGATCACCTAATACTCTGATTAGAACGCAGGACTATGACTAGTGCATTTTATTTTACTGAACCTGAACAATGACATCTGAGGTGTCAACATTTTATGAAGATACCATGAATCTTGACTTGAAATGAAGCTCCGGGATCACATATGACTTAGTGCTCCCTCTAGGACAAGATGGTGTCATTATTTTCCAAGGCAATTGAGAGGGAATTGAGATATCATTCACAGTAACAGCTGCTGACTCAAACCTTCGCTGTTTCCCTTATAAAAGGGTCAGGGCCAAAATTCCTCTGACTTACAGTACTTCATCAAAAGGGTGGCAAAGGAGTTTTGTTGATAAGGGCAGCTCAGCTGAGGACTCCAACTCAAAAGGGGGTTGAGACTGAGCGCTAGTGTTACAGTAAGAGGACAAATGAGTCAATTAGTCTGCTCAGATGACGGTTCAGGAAAAATGCCAGAGACTTCTGACCTATACTAATTAACGAGAACATGACTTTGTGCACAATACATTTTCCTGATGTGCTTTGGTTAAGTACATCATCCATCTTGCTGTATAGATCATGCTATATACTCTGTGTTTTCCAGAAGAATGAATGAAGGTGATATTATTTCACGACTGTCCTGTAAACGTCCATTGACTATGCAGTATTCCTTTTGTACTTTCTCAGCTCTTCCACTCAGTTTTGTGCTCCAGGGAACGTCTCACAATTATTCCATTTCATCACATAGTTTGTCCTTTGATCCGCACAACCGCAGTACATTCAAATATCACTGTTCATTTTCAACTGGAGGACAAAAGAGTCCTTTTGTTGTGACATTCTCTGTACAGCAAGATCGTAAACCATTTAAGGACCGAATGATTTGAGCTGAATTAGTGCCTAATGATTAGCAAAAGATAATGTAATTAGAACGGTTCCATGAAAGCATATTTGATGCACTTTGTCTTGTATAAATTGTAATTTGTTTTTGGTAATCCCATTTAAATGTCAGCTCTATATTTCAGTTTGAGGCATTAAGCACTTCTGGAAGGGTGGTACCAGCACTGATGTCACATTTGATTGCTCTGGGATTTCATAAGCAAGCTCAAGATGGGACCGTGTTTGCACAGTGCCGTTCGCCGTAGCTTCTGTAGACCTTGTGACACTGTTGCAAGCCAACCTGCTGTCCGCCTGACAGTCCAGCAAAACAAATCATAACACACACAGCCAAGATAGCTGTGAACCCCATATACCCAGTATTCAGGCAAACAAATTGCAGAAATTGCATTCTTATGTTCTTTAAAGAGATCTAGAGCATACATTTCACTGGAGTTAGTACTTGATGTCAAAATTGAAGATGTCAGATTACGAACGCCATGCCAAGATGTCAGATTATGAACGACATGTCTCTTGGGCACTCGTGTAACATGAGATTCCAGATGTTATCTTATTACTGGGGTATTAAGGCTCTCCACCATTGTGTAGCAGGACTGGAGTGCAGCAGCACAGATGGAAGAAGGCTGGACATGCATCCTTCAACACATGCAATTTTTTTTTAAGAAATCTAAAAATATCCTCTACCACAGCATAATAGGGAGGCTGAACGTATAACACTGAATTTTCAGTTTTGTCACATAGCAGTAGGGGAACGAAACCCTGCCATCTTTTCCTCTGAGATTCAGCTTCAGACGACACATAGCACAGCTGGAACGTTATCCTGAAACTCAGCGGCAGAGCTCACCTCTGGCCTGCTAAGCAGTGCTTTTAGCAGGTGCACCCTCAGGGATACTGCGGGACCATTTTGGTGAGGAACAGTGCATATCATCATGGACAGAAAGAGAAATTTATCATGTCTCCTACTGAGACTAGGGTTGTGGATTATGACAAATTAAGCATCTCCACTTTATGATGTGAAATTTAATGGGAAAACCCAGCTGGCACAGCAAATTGGTGTGAATCTCTTTGTCAAGATCACATCTGCTCAGCAGCCATGGAACATGTATCTAAAGATTCATCATAAGCTATTGCCCTGAATTCCTTCCAAATAGAGTCATTTAGAATAACTAAAAAAGCTGATTGTGCATCCCATAAACCTCCTTTAACTGACACCCTGTGGCAGATGCACTGCACATTTATCGACCTCATAAACCAAAAAAAAGATCTTCACAATGTCAAATCAATCACTGTGACGTCCATCCCAGTGATCAGATCTGCACCCCACCTGCCAGACTCCTAGTGTCATAGGAGGTGAGAAACTATAGCTTGCCCCGAAGCCAACCAATTGGACTTAGCATACAGTGCATTTTCCCTCTTCTTTTCTCTGTCTTAAAGAAAGAAAAAGAGCAATAAATACTTTGAACAACTCACACTGAATAATGCATGAAGCTCAGGCCTGAACCTTGGCAGGGATATTGTAAGAGATCGACAGAAATGTTCTAAACGTAGTACTCAGCATATTTCATGAATTGCCATGGTGATACTCTTTCTAGATGGAATCAAAATTGATTTCTTCAACAGAATATTTTATTTGTGTGATGCTTCACCACAGAGTCAAACCAGTTTAAGGCAATAAAGCCATCATTTGGATGGCGTATTGCTAACCATTTCGAATTGTTATTACTAGAGTATCCCACAGCACATGCCCGACACATCACAGCATGGTTGGCATCGCGTTTCAGACAAAACAATATTGCTTAGAAAATGCACACTGTGAACTTGTCATTATTGTCTTCGAGCAAATCACAGCTACACTGGGAGCACTTGAAACTTTGAGCAAAGGTTCAAGCAGGGATTCATGTGTGTTTGGCAAAGGCTCTCCAGTGCTCAGCTAATTTGTCCACAGTGTCTGCCAGGCCTGAGAGATGAAGCTTGTGCTAAAACCCATTAGTCAACACATCAAGTCTGATTCATCTAGAAATCAGTGAGCTTCAACCTTAAACAAAAGCTCTGACTTGACTGAAAGAATCTGGCATACTTTCAGACCAGGTGCCTCAAATATATTGGGAATTCCATCCTTGGTGACTGCTATGTAATACAGGATCAACAGAGGCATATATGAAGAATGGACTGTCTCGCTATCTAGACCGATTGACTTAATGAACACTAGCCCGAGTCTGGAACAAGAACTGTTCTAGGACTGCAGTTCAGCTTTGTGGTTTGCAAGTACTAAGTCACATTGTCAAGGGAACTGCCTTACAGCCCAGATCTGTTTCCAGGTCATCTTAAAGAAGGCATCAGCCCTTCTTATGTTTAGTTAAACAATTATCAGTGCGCTAAAGCCACCTTCTTAATTTGCTTTGAAATATCAGCAACTAATGGCACAGAAGCACAATAAAAGGTTTTTTACTGCCTGCTCGTTTCAGTAAACCCTCAGTGGGTTATTTTCACCCCCATGGTGTGGCCAGAGACTGGATGGTCATGCTACTCTTAATAAATCATGCACTTAGGTGCACGGCTACATCACTAGGCAGGAGATTATGTAGCCTTTTTGTGGCCTCATTTCCATCACACTGTACTCACATGGACAAACAAACAATAGAGACATATTGATCAAAAGCTGAAAAATACAGTTTATTGAATTAATATTTCTACATGATATAAAATTCATAACAATATATTTAAACATTATTCTGTATGCTTGTCTGTGTCATTGTTAAGTAAAAATAAATTATCTTATATTTATCATTGGTAAAGTGTGCACATTGGTCCATTCTGTTGAGTAGCATGGCTTTTAACGCTGCATGTTTTAATAACACTGATGTAATGTCACTCGCTGTGGTGAGGTTCAAGGTAATATCAATCAACAGGGAAGGCCATTAACACCATGTAGGCTTTTAGGCCTTTATATTAATCACCATGTGCTTTAAAAGGGTCAAGCCATCGTAGAACATTTCTGGTAAATAAACAGAAGCGAGAAGTGAATCACTAAATGTTTAAGTAAACTTGCAAATTTGCCTGTTTTAATTGATTAAATTTGACCTGAAGCACCTCTTTGCCTATTACGGAGCCACTGTAAGGAAAGGTTAAAATGTCAAGCTCTTTAATAGAACTGTACACTGGAAACATTGATTTGAGAAGCTTTCCCTAGCTTATCTTTTGAAAGTCATAAAAGTTTGCAGCTTTTAATGGTGCATTGACAAATATACCTATGTCAAAGGTTAAAGCATTAAAAAAATGGTCAGAATGTAATACTAGGTTGCATGTTTGCACGTGTTGAATTGACCTCAGACCAACATTTCCATTATGCTTGGGTTAAAAATGTCCATAGTTCAGTCACACTCAGTATGAATGCATGGTGTGCTTGACCTTACTTATGTTAGCATCTAAGTCCTACACATTCATTCTATCAACCAAAGCTGCAGTATAATAGAACACAGTGTAATGACAATGCAGAAGGAGTGTGTCCTGAATGAGCAACGACTGTACAAGGCTTTGATTGAACAACGCAAATTATTTTTGATTATTATGCTACAACTGTGGTGTTTATGTTCAACCCCTGGGATCTTGCTCAAGCTGTTACACTACAAAGCCACTGCAATTAAGTTCCATTTATAGTGCAGTTTGAAGCATTTCCGCCTTGGTTTAAAAATATTCTGACTGTTCTTGTTCAAGTGTGGTCATACTTGGCATACTTGCACTTTGCCATGCCTTATAAGTGCTATCTTTTTATTCTTTGTAGCTTAGGTTTAATAGGTGTGTATGCATGTGGTTTAGGTTTAGGTTTTAGGTTTAGTTTAGGTGTGTATGCATGTGTTTTTTCATGGTTGTTTCACATGACATTTCATATAGAGATATAATATTTTTCAAGCCTATTTGTCCTCAGTGCTTGCCCAGAGATTTCATAAAAACCTAAGCCAAATATGTCTTTGGTGACCTTATATTGCATGTCTCCTTCCTCTCTGAGAAACGTGTTTACTTCCTGCCAAAGCGGCCAGTGACACTAGACCCAGTGCACTCGAGTCACTTGGAGAAGAAAAACAAGCAGGTATTTTCTCCTGTAGACAGGGCACTTAGGGGATGAATACAAGCAGCACTGAAAATGTGGTTTTATAATCTCATAAATTTCAATCGATCCAGGCAAGCAAATTTAATGCTGTCTTTCCCTGAACTGCGCTGATACGTAAATATCAGCCCCTGTATGGATAATTCATGTTTTTGCCCTTCGCAAATTTAATAGCGCTTGCGCCAGTGGCCTCGTGTGCAGTAGTGCTCCCTCTGCAACATTTAAAACTCTGAGCATGAATGCATTAACACACACTGAAAAAAAAAACCCCGCTGCAGGTTATGAAAATGCAGACATGTAATGAGGAGGGCAAAACTCCTCATTACATGACGCTGTATCTTACACTATGTATTATATCTGTGTGATAAAAGCACATGCCTAGGCTGCCTCAGCGGTGGCCAGTGAGATGTCTGCCTAATGAATAATTTATCCGGGGATATTTCAGAGAGCTGTGTTTCTATGCTGTGTGTGCCATGTGAATGAACTATCCCCAGGTGAGCAGTGGTGGCAGCTGCGTTGTGGAGTTGATTGGAAAATGATATCCTCTGAGGACAAAGCTGACGTGTTAGCAGGGCTGCTGAGTAGTAAACATAGCAAATGAGGATAAAACAAACCCTGTGATTAGAAAATACGCGTGACTGGCATAATCGGCTTGAGTGAAGTACTGGTTAAATAGTAGTTTCTACACAATGCTGGCTAAACCACTCAAGGCTGACACTCCATGAGGCTTACGGTAAATCCATACAGTGTCATAATAATAGCTTTGTCGTTCAACTTTCTCAGCCCGGTGCAGTCAGTCCGTTCATTATGGCATGCAATAAATACTGGCATTATGGGAGAAAACTGCACCTCTGCTTTGTGCCCACATGCATAACTTAACAGGTTCCTCAATGACGTTACCTGCCAGCTAAAGGTACATCTTCACACGGATGCTTTGTGGTTTCTATTTCTGCTCAGAGCTTTTTTTTTTACCTGTCTGTGGCTTCCTCCTCAGAGGGCTCCTCTGGATTGCTCCTCACATGCTCCTGGCTTGTCTTGCCATTCTCTTTCCTGGCACTGGCAGGCGAGCTGTTCTTTGGAGAGTCCTCGCTGGCTTGGAGGTGCTGGATGATGTTCTGCTGGTGCCATGATTGATTGCCCGGCCTGACATAGACAGGTGTGGGGCCAGGGGTGGGAGCCAGAATGCTGTGCACCGGGCTGTTGCTCTTCCGAAGTCCCCCTCTGTCCCGGGAATGACTCTTCAGGCGGCTCTGGACAGGTGTTCCTCGGTGGTCGAAGCCCTCTTGTTGGATGTAGCCCCCACTGCCCGCTGACGTCTGTGAGGAATGACTGAACCAGCGCCAGCGAAGCCTGAGGATCTGCTTCACGTCAAACTCCTTCTTCCCCGACACCGACATCCTATTTGCCTTCAGTGTGATGCCTGTGGCTCATGGAATCCGGGCAGTAATGAAGAAAAGAGCCCAAGCCTCAGCTTCAGCAGCTTTCCTTCTTTTGTCTTTGTTGCTGGTTGTGGTCGATGAGGGAGCAGCCTGCAGCTTTTGTCTGAGCTTACTCTCTCTCCCCCCCCACCCCTTTCCAACTCTGTCTGCTGCTCCTGGTGCTCAGTTAGAGCACATGCAAGATACACTCTGCCTCTACTGCCCTCCTTCCCTCCCCTCTGTCGCTCCGTGGCTCTCTGGGCACACACATATACAAACAGAGAGACAGAAAAAAAGCCAAATTGAAGAGCACTTCCACAAGCCCTGCCCAGTCTTCAGCCGTTGATGATAATAAACAGTAACAAAAATGACACAAAACACAGGTCAAATCTTAGAGAAGTAAATCATGTAGCACAGAATGGGAAAGCAGTACTAGCACTATCGCCTTCCAGAAGCAGCATCCTCTAAGCTCTAGCTTACACTCTGCCTGCCTCTTTTATGCTTGCACACCCACACTTGCCCTCTATCTCTCTCTCACTCTCTCTCCTCTCTCCCCTCAATCTCTCTCTCACTCTCTCATCTCTATCTCTCTCTCACTCTCTCTCTCCCTCTCTCTCACACACACACATCACACACACAGTTTCCTCATCTGGCGAGGTCCCACAGGAGACAGGCTCAGTCTCTCATTGCAGGAAACCATGCAGAAAAAAAAATGTCTCTCTCCTCACCAGCTTCAAGACTAAGTGACAACTAATCATTAAGTTCAGAAAGCAGTTTTTAAGCCACAAATTAGAATTGCACTAATAAAGGAATATTGATGCCAATATCCCAACATATTCAGGGTTTTTGCATATGAACGGTCCTGTTGATTTTAGCTATAATAACAACTTAAACAATGCAGATTTAAACATACAGTGCAGATCTAGACATTAAAATATGTTATTTACATATAATTGTAAATAACATCTAAATACTAAACTGCAGTGATACAGGAATGTTGTCATTTTGTAAATATAACACATTATATTCTTCATTCTGGGCATTTAAAATTTCCTATTAATTATATATTATATATCTAGTGAAATTATATAGATGATTTATATTATATTTTAGAATCATTTTATTAATTCAGTCCACAATACTGCTTTACATTAGTAAAAAATAATGTCTCCAAATTGTTGAACAGTGATGAAAAGCTTTTATTCACCTTATCTGATCCATTAACATTGATCATGAACCTATATCTAACGTCATAATGTTAAATTGCCAAGAAATATGCCATTTAATTCTGCAAGGTCACAAATGCAGTAAAGGGAGTAAAATGCTGACAGTACAGCCAAACATTGCCTTCAGCAATGTCATCAACAAACATGTCATATATCGTTAGGAAATATCACATCCAAATATCTGTCTGATTATTAAAAGCTGTTATATTTATGTGAATATGTTATCATTGTTCATCCTTACCACAAAATAACATTACCAGTCTGCGATCTCTTACTTTTTTTTTCAATATGTCTTATATTTCAATAAAATGTTGTTCCAGTGTTGTTTTTTCTGCATGTAAATAAGCACATATGGCAACATGCCATTGGACAGTGGCTGTCTTAAAGAGGGAGATACGTCACACCCTCACTGAGCAAGTGAACAGCACAATCTGTCTGTTGGAGCAAAAGTGCAGGCCCATTGTTTGTGTAGCTGTTTTGATGTAATTTGAATCTGCCATATTTGTGGTACTTAAAAGCAAACAACAAATCCATTTCTACATGAATTCTGGAACAGTTCCAGGACGTGGTTTCAGGTTACAGCACCGTGTCATTTTCTATTCACTGTTAAGAACGTTATCACAGTCCCGATTTCAGATACTATTGCAGACTGAATGTGGCTTCACTCTTAAAAAATACAATGTGCCGCACGACATCTACAGGGTTTATCATCTGCTTCTGTATACAAGCACTTGACAGTCCCATACCACTGGTGCAGTCAGTGATTTATTTATGTGCCTCCAGTTGACTGCTCTGTTAGGTCTGAAAATACAAGAACAGCTCTCATTCAAACTCAGTAGACTCTGATGAACAACATGTATGATGAAGAAATTCACTTCATCGTACTTTTCATTTGGGCCGTGGAGCTCTGAGCCCCTGACAAAACTAAATTACAAGCTGTCTAAATAAAATAAAAAAATATTGGCTAAACTGATCACATTTTTCAGTACAGATGATAGGTTCAGATTTCTATGTATGTCAGAGATCATGTATACGTATATGTAACATGGTTTTGATGATTTAGATTTTAAAAGATTAGGAAGCTTAGAGCAAAAAAAAAAAAAAAATGTGGTGAAAATCCTGTCATCGAATTGTTTTTATCCACCCAACTGTGTGAAAGGGTTTAATTACAGATACCCTGTGTATATTTGACAACTCAGTAGCATAATGCATTATTTAAAGTAATTTATGCAGGAAACAGCAGGGAGTAGAGGGCAGGTGTCTGGGATGGATGGGTTCCTTTTTGTTTGGATCTGCTCCGTTATGACTGTGGGTTTATAAGAACAATGTTATCGAGTTCATTTACTGTTATTTGCCTCTCTAAATCCTCAGTTTTAAATCTGTTTGTTTAATGCATAGTTAGCATTATATTAACAGTAAAGCTCATACAGATTATACAGTTGACACTTTGGCTTACTTTGGGAAACGAGCTGCAGCCTAATCTTTCATTTAATATGCATCTCTTATCCTGAAAGGTCCTTTTGTCAAGGATCATAGGTCTAATCTGTTTAAAATTAAAACTTAGTGTACAAATTGCGTCATTTTTACTGTCTTGTTTATTATACTAAAGGTCATATGGTCTGCCATGCTTTAATAACAAATTAGGCTATAGTACTTTTGCTGTTGCCATTTCATTGTTCATGGCAGGTGTCTCATACGAAGCTGATTAATTAAGAGCATTTTTAGAATGATCTGAGAGTATGTAAATTACATTTGAGGACCTTCTGTTCTACATAGGAATTACATTCCACATAATATCTATAGGTTTGTGTATATAATGCATTTCCAGGGATGCGTTATGTTTTCTGCTCAGTGTCAATCAACCATGTGCCTTCCAGGTTTAAAAGCAACCTCAATTTTTGAAGCAGCAGAAGAAAACAGCATCTATGCCTCTCTACGGAAGAGAACACCAGTGCAACACTGAATGATCTGGCTCTAAGTGCCCCATTTTTGTTTTAACATAAAACACTAGCAATGGGTTTCTCATTTGTCATTAATAAACGTTTCACACAAATAAAAGTGGGAATTAATGATGTTCAGGCTGAATCAGATTTCCTTGTCAGTCTGTATTTTTTTTCAGTACTACTGCACAGTTGTACTGTGTCACTGATATAATTTAGTACAAAACCGCAGATTTTAAAATTGTGCACAATTTAGGACAGTTGAGGAGCATCTATAAACTATGTTGTGCAACCATTATACCAAGTTGTTGATCGTTGTTTTTGGGCTATATCACAGTATTTTCTCTTAGAAAGACAGATCAATCATATACTTTAACTTAACATAGTATAATGTAATTTATATATATAATCCCATATATATAAATTACATTATACTGGAATTATATTGTAATTATATTGTAATTTATATAAAATAATTAAATATTGTCTTTTTTAAGTTGAGTATACTAACAACACACGAGCCAAACACTCCACAAAAGTTATGTGAAGCGCTATATTCATTCTATAGCATTCATTCTATCGCATTGTAGCATTTAATAAGAAGACACAATGCATTTTTTTCTGCAGCCTTTTTACTCATAAGTCTTCCTGGGATCTCAAAAGTATTACGTATTCCGATAATGAAATAGGCCTTACCTCCCAAATGTAACAATAAAATGTCACAGTGATTGTCAGTATTCCTTGTAACCGATAGTAGAGAATGTCTAATTAGGATTGGCTTTTCTTGATTTTAAGCAAATCCAGTCAGGTTTCTCCTCTGCATATGTCTGGTCTACAGGCAAACACACACTAAACTGACTTTTTCCTCCTGGAGAGGAAATTTGTTCTTTCCTCAGCACTGGCCCCAATGGCTGGGTCGGAACAACCAGGAAACCAGGCATCATTTCCTGTTTTCATGGCTCATGTCTGTACCATTTTGATTATCTTCAGTTTAAAGTACTAATAATGACTGACTTTACCATGAAACAGTTTCCTCACCTATAGGATAAGTAGGACTGGAGGTGAAAAATAAATCAGCAAAAAATAATATGAAGAATAGAATAATATAAACCTTTTGTGTTACTTTTGTATATAATGAACACAACACAGTGATAACTGAACACTTTATTTGGTTTATTTTGCAGCTGACACAAAATAAAACAGCAGAAACAAAATAAGTAACAGTTGAGAAAAAAATGTGTAGCATAAATGTCACATGGGCTTTGCCCTATTATAAATGTCTGTAGTCATTCCTCTACATTTCAGTTTGAGTGATAGGAAGAGGGAGAGAGACAGAGTTAAAACTGAAAATTAAATGAGAGAAATATCTGTGTTGTCACTGAAGCAGAAATGGCTGATGAACCATTTTGTTGGTTTGATGTGCATTCTAAAGGGACTGTGTGTTAACCATGTTATCCCCATTAAAAATCTAAATTGATATAAATACCTTGGAAGCTGATTTTTGGGTAAAGTACATCATAATGAGATACACATTCTTGTGTTAACCCCCTTTGTATTTTATTATATCAGCAGTTTATTTACACTTTTTTACAATCCTAATATAAAAAGTGACCATTCAATGCACTCACTTTCATATTTATCATTTTCTTATACGTACTATACAGCACTGATTACTTATCTGAAGCTTCAAAATGATAAAATCTCAAAATATTTAGTATATACGTTAACAGGCATTTGTATAAGTAGCTAATAATGTGCTATTTATGACAGATGACTGCAAAACCATTTTCCCCTTAAAGGTTAAAAAATACAAAAATATAATATCACAAGATGTTTAAAACCAGGTGTAGGAATTTCATATTGACTCATCATCTGTTGTGGTATTGAATTTAAAAAGTGATAGTAGGCTCATTTTTTTCTATTTACAAATGACATTTATAATTACAATACAGATTTATCTTATTTACAGTTAAATTGCGATTTCAAAAGACATGATCTGTACCCCAGCAAAAAATAAAAGACAATAAATGGGGGTTAAAGAAAAATGGAACAAACATAAAGCGTCTGTTTACGACAGTGCACTGCAGTTAAGTGAGGCTTTAAAAAGTATCTGTCTCATTTAAATGGTATGAATATGAGGGCACAAAGAATGGCTAGAACTTTAGTGCCTTTTAACAGTATCACTGTTTCTTTGGTGAAACAGATAATTCAACTCGTGGTAAGCGAAAACCACCCTTTGAACCGCTGTCACTGCTAGATGATGAGGGGACTCTAGATTTCTTTGAAGGAAGAACACCTCCCCCAGCTCCTTCAATCTTGGCTTCACTATCATCTCCAAGTGTTACTTCGTACGAACCCTTGGATTTTGAGCCAAATCCACCAAATGTGCCAAACTTCAGCTTTCCTTTTTTACCTTTCACCTTAACATCTCCAACATCTACTGAAACGTTACCACCCTCTGTCTGTAAATGCCCTTCAACAGAGGTGGGGGAAGCTAGTTCTCCTTCATCACTCAGTGAGGAAGAACGATGCCTTGATTTTTTGTAAAGATCAAGTGAAGCAGATTTACTCTTTGGTGAAATTTTCAAACCAGATCCCCCCTCTATCTTTCCACCTATCAGCTCCCCTGAACTCATACTTAACTCCTTAGACACCTTGCCACCTTTTTCACTTGTTAAAGCAATTTCAGGTCCCTGAAATGTAAGATCAGCTGCACTTCCACCCTTGGTTTTAGATTTGCCAAAGAATCGTGGCTTCTTTACTTTGACACCAGTTTTCAAATCTGGACTGTGCATTTCCAAACTCTGTGAACTAACATTAGCTCCAGCAGTTAATTCTCCTGAACCTACATCAACACCCATCTCCCCTCCCTCTACTTTAGGCAAAGCAATTCCAAATTTTGGTATTTTCATCTTAGGAAAGGTCACAACACCCTCAGGAAACTCCATTTTACCAGATGCTGCTACATCTGTACTCGCTCCTATTTCTCCTTCTTTACTATCCAATACACCTCCATGGGGTCCTTTGACCTTTACACCTGGCATCTTTAACTCTACATTCTGAGCTCCTGTCTCCATTTTTACACCTTCAGTATCAATCCCGTGACCCTTAAGTCCACCTTCAAGGCTTCCCTTTGACGTACCGGACACTGATTTTGCAGTGCCAGACACAGAGCCACCTTTCACCTTTGGGGATTTGATGTCAAATTCCACACCAGGAAAATGTAGTTTTCCAAACAGTGGCTTCTTTACCTTCGGTCCCTTGAGGTGGGTGTCAGGTGAGGCCATATCTAACTCAATTTTAGTATCTTTGTCCATTTTCATCTTCCCTTTCACCTTTGGCATTTTTAATTTATCCTTCTTTCCTTTCACATTAATTTCCACATCAGGACCTTCTAGACTGCTGTCAATATCAGGGACCTTGCCACTGACCTTAGGGGCCTTGATATCAATGCTAGGTCCTTTTACATCAAATTCACCTTTAGAAAGATTTGCATCAATATCAGAACTCTCCACTTTAGGACCCTTCAATCCAAAGGATGGAATTTTGATTTTGGGGATTTTGAAACCACCTTCTGCTCCTTCTACATTAAAATCAGGTCCTTCAATGTCAAATTTTGGTGCAGAGATGTCTCCTTTAATCGCAGGAACAGAAACATTCATATCACCCTCCAGTTTAGGACCTTTAAGACGGACATCAGCATCTGGCAAGGAGACCTTAGGACCAGATAAGGATGGCATTTTCAGTTTAGCCCCTTTTATTTTTCCATCATGTCCCTCAAGGTCAAGTTCGGGACTTTTGATGTCAAGGTCTGCCTTGGGTAGATTAATATCAACATGCGGACTTTCCACCTTTAACCCTTTCAGACCTAATGATGGTATTTTCATTTTTGGCATTTTGAAAGTGCCATCAGATCCATCTACATCTATGTCTACTCCTTCAATGTCCACTTTGGGTGCTTTAAGGTCCCCTTCAATCTTTGGAACTGAGACATCGAAATCTCCCTTTACTTTAGGGCCTTTAACATTGAAGTCTATGTCAGGCATGGAAATCTTTGGACCTGATATGTTGGGCATTTTGAATTTGGGACCCTTGATTTTTCCTTCTGGTCCTTCAATGTCAATATCTGGGCTTTTGACATCAATCTTGGGGCCTTTAATATCAACATTTCCCTTTGGTAGATTTACATCAACATCAGGACCTTCCACTTTTGGTCCCTTGAATCCAAATGATGGCATTTTGATTTTAGGCATCTTGAAGCCGCCCTCTGGTCCCTCCACATCAAGCTCTGGACCTTCAATGTCTACTTTGGGTGCTTTAAGGTCCCCTTCAATCTTTGGAACTGAAACATCAA
>JBBJLR010000034.1:6257730-6268643 GCA_037577145.1 Brachypetersius gabonensis
TATATATACATACATATACATATATCAGTTTGGGAATATTGGTTAAGATGAAATTTTTTCAGAAACAGAACAAATGTTGATATTGATCCAGTTAGGTTGTTTCAGTAGCCAAAAAATGTTCACATAGTGTAACGTGCAGCCATACTACGTTCAAATAGTATAAAACTGACACTGCATGTTTGCCTCACTTGATCAAAAGAAGGCCAATATTCAGTTATGACATGAATGTGCCCTTAAACTAACACAAAAAGGCGTAATGGCAAGGAGGCTGATCATGAATCAGTGTAGCTTAGGGCTAAAACACTGTATTCAAAAAACCTCACCACCACGCCCACCCCACACATACAAACCACATCAGCTGTCAAACATAATTCATTTGACCTTTAAGTTCTTTCTGTGTATTTCTTTTTTTTTCATGCAGTAGTTTAGCAATCGAGCCATTTCGAGTCTCAGTCATGACAATATTCCTGCAGCTGGTTTCAACCAGCTGCTGGTGTAAACTGGGCAGTCTTGAAAGGCCAAGCTGTGGCATGGGGAAGTGCACATCATGAACAGGTGGTCAGGCAATACTACGAGAGGGCAAACACACAGTGGGCACGAAGCATCAAATTTCTTTGTGCAGGCCCTTCCCAGCAGGCACGAGTGTATGACCTTCCATGGCCCAGCATGGATTTCATGACAAACATTCCATAAGTGCTCGGCAGTTTGGCTCTGGATTACAAGCACAGGTTAAATCATTTACTTTGTGATGTTCCTGAGCTTTGGATGTTACTCTGATTTCTTTTGACAGGCTTTCAGGTGGCAGTGCATGCACTTCAGATGAATAATAGCAACGTGAACATGTCCAAATCTCAAATACTAAAGCTATGTTTATTCTATTCTTGCACCAGGAATTAAAAGAAATCCCCCCAAGAGAACAGCATTTACAGCAGTGTGGCTGTACATGTCTGTTGTGGTTGAAATGCACTGCTTCCATTTTTATTCGAAACTCGTGCTGCTTTTTGAACATAAAAATAAAAAAGAGGAACCTACCTTGTACCAAAGCACGATCTGGCACTGTGCCACCCTTCAGTTACTTTGTTTTCTGGGGAAAAAAAAGGAAGAAGATGTAAGATTAGACATATTTAATGGGTTTGCAAGCATTTCATCAACAAATCCCATCTCTTTTATTCACAGTTAACATTAGTGTAACTACACATTTCCAAAAGCTTAACTTACAATAAATTTTTTTCTCTTTGTAATGCACATAGAAATTAGCACATGCTGCCTTTGCCTGGTTAAGGGTGTAGTCTATGACCAGTCAAAATCTTTTTTTCTCCTTTTCCTTCAAAATACAACCCCACCCACTGCTCTCCGCTTTCTCTCGGTTGCCCTCAGAGGGCGACAGTGACTGAAACAGATACTGCATAAACACACAATACAGGGAGCATTCCTTTACACCAACCTAAGCCCTGAGTTTATCTGGGGCCTGCACACACCCAGAACTTCACTGTCTGTGTTTTTTGGTAAAACGTCTGTTGAACTAGTTTTGTTCATTGGCTTAATGACGATAAGATGATAGGATTAATATTCGGTCAATTAAAGGTGCAGTTCAATTATAATGCGCTGTAGCACTCCCTTAAAATAAACATGTCAACCAGCTGCACTGGATTACATCCAGACATTTTGTCTAGACCACTAAAATGTAAAAGAACAGGCAGGCTGCAGCCGAATTATCATGGAAAGAAGAAAAAAAAACCTTTTGTATCGGACTACAAAACAACAATTAAGTAAGAAATTTAAGATCACACCAAGTGAAATAAAAAACATGCATGCCCAGCAGGTTTTCCTCTGCTATCACCGCTCCAGGTATACGATAACGCCCATCACAATGCAAAACAGGGGCCCTTGAAGTTTCCCTACAGGGAGGTGAACGCACAATCACGAGTGCGTCTTCATTTGAATAAATCTTCCATTCATACTCTATGTCAACATTTCATGCTACAAAACATTCTACGTCAGCCAAAATGTTCTGTCTTGACTAAACAGGACATTATATGATCTACTAGGTTTAATCACTTTTAATAATCACTTTTAAATCATGAGTGCATGGCAGTGTTTGCTCTACTGCTGTGCCTCTTTCACGGTATCAAAACCAATGCCAGTGTCAGCAGCTAGTCAAAGCAAACCTTATCAGCTGTAAAGGCTCTTTGAGAGTAAGTGTGTCATTGCATGGCTTATCACCAAACTAAACATGCAATTACCTGAACAAGCAGTTGCTGAAGTGTAGCAACAGACTGAAAGATTTGACTCCACCTACTGAGTAGCAAGGGAATCTTTTCATTGAAATATAAAACAGTATAATTAAACAAGTTGGGATCATTAAAAATAGAAATATCAGTTTATTTGTGGTGATCTCTTATTTGATCACTTTTCCTTTTATTCCCTTCCTGTCATACTTCACAAGTTAAGGCGACTTAAATGAGCCACCACAGGTTCAAGAGGAGATACGGAGAACAAAGAAATGGCTGTTTTGTGGGGGTCATCCTGGGGCTGAAAAATGCAGAGAATGTGTCCTTTGGAAATGGAGTTTAATGCAGAAACTAAATGATGCATGGCAGGATGTGATGCAAGCCAAGACATATGCACACCAATGTGACTTAGATCACTCAAATGAGAGTGTAATTACAGTAAATTATTGGTAAGAGGCGATGACACCTCTGTTACTCGTACACAAATGTTGCTAAGCAACGACATGTCAATCCGACATCTGTACTGTGTTAATGCCTTTATCAAAGCAAATTCCTCCAGGATCAATAAAGTGTTCTGATTCTGATATATTAGTAGTAAGTCATAAACAAATACAATTAAAATGAAAGGAACTTTTTAAAAAATCAGTTGTTGTTCCTGGAGATGCCCCGGGATCTGTCCCTTTTAGTGTTTTTCATGCTTTCAGCACACCCTCTTGCTTTATTAATTCATTTAAAAACCATTTTCTGGGCTGAAGTGGGTTTGTAAGACCAAAAACATGAATGCATTAATAATGTGCAGGCCAGGAGGTCTTCCAGTACAAAGGCTGGGAACCATTGCACTCTACTATGTGCACTGTCGTACTATGACAACTTTTTCATTTGAGTTTATGAGAGTTTTGCTCTTTAGGCTGTTTATACATTTTTTGTTGATGTATCAGTGACACAGGATCCTAGGCGATGGTGGTGAGTTGCTCTGAAGCATTCAAAACTCATAACTCCTAAAAAAGCCAGGAGACATGTTCAGGAAATCTTTCCAGTTCTTTTTCCAAGACCAGTACCTTTTTCAAGACAAATGCCTGGGGCTACCTAAGGGAGGGAGGGGGCTTTCATGACACTGAAAAGAAATGCTAGAGTCGGTACAGGCAGGTATCTACCAGTGGAGACCTGCCCTAGAAAGTGTTACAGAACAACTGTAATTATGTCTCTTCAGTGCGGTTTAGCTTTAACTCTTAATGGACATTCAGGACTCAAAGAAAATAGCAATTTGCAGAAACACTGTAAATAAAAAGATGCCCTGTCTTCAAGAGTCATACAATCTTCTTCATATGCAATCAACGGAAATGCTGATTAAGCTCTTTCGATAGGTACAGCTTTCCATTTGAAGGTTATCCAAATTTCAAAATCCTAATCATCCTAAAACCTTTGGGTTTTAAAGCAAAAGCTTTATGATTACACAAATGATACGGTGGTTTGATAAGGAGGCCCTCATGTTTCCTAAGCGTTGAATCTCACCTGATGCAGCTGAGGGAGGCGGGGGCCTTCACAAGTCAGTGTTGGTGATATCAAAAAGACCAGACTGTTCATAAACAACAGAGGAGAACGTTCTTCTCAAGCCCCCAAAGCTCATTATCATATGAGATTATGAGAACATAGCAAGATCCTCTCACTGCCCTGTTGTTTCATTATACAGCTAGTTATTTCAGAGCTGTGACTGAAATAGACACAGACCTAAAGGCCAGGGCTTGTCTCTGTGTTTGCACAGAACAGCACATGGCAGAACAGCTGTGTACACTCCAGAGAGTGACATCCACGAGACTTCTGCTGATTTCTAACAATTCTGCCGTCCCCTTGCTAAAGAGACCTCCCTTTGCAAAGAATGGTGAGAGTACGACGTTTGCAAGGACAAAACTGGCACAAAAACTTTACAACTTTGGTTGTAAAGTAAAACCGAACAAATATAAAAGCTTGTAGTGTCTGTGGTTCACCCTAGTCATCGCATCTAAGGAACAGGACACACCCTATGTTGAATAAGAGAGCAGCCATGGGCATGCCATCTCCCATGCTCACAGAACAGAGCGCAGTGGGCCCCACCCTGGCCTCCAGTCACACACATTCCTTGATAGAGCCGTCAGGCCAGCTGGAAGAGCGCCCAGCCTCTCCTGCAGTGAGTAACTCCAAAGCAATGTCCTACACTCTGCCCAATCACTCTGTTCACCCACTGTGTCTGTACCACCAAAACAGGATATTCATTTTATTAGTTTTACTGATTATCATCCAGTGAAGACAATATGACTGGGACGGTAAACCTAAAAGGTTGTATCTAGCCTAACATCACTGTTAATCACTGACTAAAAATAAAATGCAAAGCAGCCTGAGAAACAGAGATGTGCAGGCTTTATGAAGCAGAATGAGGTTTCCCACAAACATCTATCATAATTAAAACGAATCCCTGATCTTCCTCCCACCAACGACAGAAAACAAAGAGGGTTTTATAGCAAAAATATGCTCGCTCCTCTCTGTGGCCTGTTCTTTTAATTACAACATTGTACTGTTTGATTGGAGACGTCTGCATTATAGACAACATATCAACAAGAGCCAATAAATCAACTTTTGAAATGTTGATTTGCTGGTACTTCATTAATCACTGAGCATATTAGGGTTACATAGCAGCAGGACAAACGAACTTAAACCAAGTGCTGACTCACTCGTGGAAAACGGAGGATAAACTACATCATGGTAATATGTTCCATCTTCCCGTCCAGATGGACTCCATCGAAAACCCCAAAAAGTGACCAAAATCGCACAGTGTGTGCACTGAAGGAACCACTACCATCTCATTTTTCAGATATGCTTTAAAAAAGGCAGAAATACACTGTAGAATATTTTAATGGCGTAGCATTACGGCCAAAAAACACAGAAACAACACGGTGAAGAAATGAAAAGTGGTGTCACTGGCGGTTAGGATGTAGACACACAAGGTGAAGGCTGGAGTGAGCAGAATATTCCAAAGTGGCTAGACCGGTTTGGTTGTGCATTAATGATCCTTTTGAAACTTACAGAAGACTGATTACATTTTAATTAGGACATCATTTAACATCACTCAACTATACCAAAGCAATCAAGACCATGGCAGCTTCACAAGGCTTATTCGTGTCATGTGACCAGTCTTAGGCTGACTCAGTCATTCAGTCATCATCTATGGGAGTGGTATTTTTGCACCACGTTTGCCTGCTTTTGCCTGTAATAATTCTGTCAAGCACTTCAGAGAACTGCAGAGGGTGTAGTCTAGAGCTCCAAAATCTCGTGAATCATTTATAATTATCTAAAATCAAAACGGAAACTTTCTGACAAACCACATAATTATGCAGAAATAGTCTGCCAAGAGATAAAGTCCTACTGACCGCTATTACACATTGCACTTAACACAGGTCATTTTAAGCACTATGTAATGTGTATATCTCATAAACACATATATAACAACCCATATCTCACTACTGTCAGAACATATTTTCGTCGAAAATAGCATGTGTGTTAAACTCATATGGCCAATAGATGTTAAAAAAGGTTTTTACTCTTACTTTTTTGGACGTTTTGTACCAACAGCAATAATATGAAAAGTTATGGATTATTGAGAAAGACCTTGTGTGTCAGTGAAGTACTGAGTGCTGCTGCAATTGGTTTGAAGAACAAAGAATAGTGGTATACATGTCAGGTCATGTCTAGTTTCATTCCTAGCGCCACTGGTTTTAAAGGAGGACGCTGTTAATTCCGTACATTCCTGTGGTTTCGCGAACGGACAGTTTCAAAACCTTCTAAGATGAATTCTCATGAAAACATAATTAACAAGTGGTTGATTTCATGAGATCTCTTCCTAAAATGCTTGCAGAGAGTTCATGTGTACCTGATACCTAAGTCACAAAAGCAAATCTGCAAAATGGCCATCAGTATTTGAACAGAAACTATCCTACATGTCACAATCTGCCAACATTCATAATCCAGTAACGAAGGGTGTATTTTGTAGGACCAGAGGATTAATTGCAGAGGAAAGGTGTTGGACCAACTGTCAATGCAATCCCAAAACACAGCGCTGGGCAGCTTTTGGCTTGTTGCAACAGTTTAGTCAATACATGGGACAGGTATCAACATCCAGGTTGAGAAACATCTTGAATGTGAACATGCTCGTGCTGTTCTGAACGCTTTGTCAAGTTTATTCTTGCAGGAGATCCCTCAGTATTTATACTGCCTGCAATGCTGCCACACCCCTTTACACACAGCACCTTTACATGAAACGGTGTGCTTTCAGCAAACTTGTTTTGAAAACAAATACTGACTTGAACATTTATAGATAAGCAAATCTTTATGACTACTTTTCTTGCACAGAAATCACCACCCACAACAAATAAATGTTGTTCATTATGTTGATCAAAAAACTTTAATCCACTAAAAATATATACCACAGTCCCAGAGTACTGCTTATAACAGAATCCAGTCACATGGAAAAGGGTGAAAAATCAACGTGTGGTTCTGAGTCACTGGGATGTTGGCAGGGGCTTGGCCTTTTGCTCAATTGTTCCGAGCTTCCAAACTCAGTATTTCTCAACCACAGCTCAGTTTAGACAAGCCAAAACATAGTGAAATCACGCAGCAGTGGCAGAGGTTGCAAAAAACCCTGGATGGATCAGAAGAAGCATTCTTGCTCATCTCACAGTCTGAAACGGCTCATTGATCTAATTCACGTTTGTGGAACACGTTTATCTGAACGATAATCTAAACAAACAACTTTAGAGATTTGCAGTCTTTAGAGACTGTATGAATACTCCCATTCAGTTTCTTATCAGGGGGCTGTTCAATCAGATACAATACAAGCTACAGGTGAGTAAACAAACAAGTAATAAATACAACACGTATGAGCTAAGAGGTTTGTTCCCCCCTACTGTTCTCCGGTTGGTGTAGATGGCAAGGGCCCTACAAGCCTGTAAGGAAATGACAGAGGAAGTGTGTGTGAGTCCAAACTCTTTCCGTTTCACACTGGCATAGCAAACTCCTCAGAGGCCTCTCTCTTATCTACACTATCAACACTTCACAGGAGAAAGTGGTGCCTCCATCTGAAACGAGTCCCTTTGAGCGTTGATGCTTTGCCCTACGCCCCAACATACATTCTGTTCATCTGGCACAAATCATGAAGACCTTCAGCTGAGTGCCCACCCAGTTCTACTAAGACACAAACACGCAACAAGCCTCAATATAATCAAGGTTCAACCATAAGCCACTGCTGGGCCTTGACAGAGCCTGTTTTTTGCTCTGGCATTAATATGGCCTGTTTCAAAAACTCCCAGAACACAATGTTCAACGGCATGAACGGACGGCGCTTTATCCTCCCAACACTGTATCAGCACATCTTGTTGATACGCTCAATGCTATAGTGATACACCCAACTACGAAAAAGGGTGTGGCATGAGAGGGGGATGGTAAGCAAATGCGCAGTTCCTCAGATGCAACATCTATCCATGTATTCAGTCATTCATTTCATCTTTCAGAAGGACAATTTCTCCTAACACTCCATGCTGAATGATGTCTACCTTTTCCACAAGCAAGGCCAACTCCACCTCGTTCTTTCTCCCTCTGAGGGATATTTTTTCTCAGGATTCTCAAAGATTCCTGCACAAGACCTCCAGACCAGAGTTAAATAAAAGTGAAGCACGAATAAAACATTTCATTTTTCTTTCTCCTCTTCTAGCAAGCCTTACTTTTCCCCTTGCTCTTCAGACCTGGTTTCAATTAGTAAGTCTTTCCAAACCACTACATTCCATCACCCCCCCCACACACACACACACACCCAGCCACCCCCCCCCCCAAACACCATCCCCCTCCTCTCTCTCACTCCCCACACCCTGGCCAGAATCCCAGGTTAAGAAAATCAAGGGGAAAAAATGAGAATGACCAAACTCCACCTATTTCAGTACATTTAAGCTCCACTTAAGAGTTTGTTTTAATTACGCAGGCCAATTCAACTCCAGTGCAAAGTATCAGAAACCCCCTTCTTTACCCTTTCCTCCCCAGTTTTAAAGCCATATTTGCTGACGTTGTCCAAGTCCCCTGACCATGACCACATTTGGTATAACACTGAAGCCCACAAGAGATTAGAAAGCACTCAAGAACGACATGATAAAGCCAATTCTTATGGACAGCGCCTCCAGACACAAAAAAACGTCGAGCAGAGGCTTGAATACAGACGGTGGAAAACTTTCCTCCCCACCAAAAAAGTCCGTGCGCTCCAGCTCCAGTTGTGCGTGTGTGCGCGCACACACACACTCACAGAACATCCACGTTGCACAGTCAAACTCGCGAACACAGCACGACCAGGACTTTTCCTACAGACTGCAAGGGTGTGGGGTTACTCTTTGCATACCATGCAAACACACCAAAACTGCTCTTGTTGTTACGCACTGTTGGCACACTCTGTTTGGTCCACCACTGCTTCTTACTACTCTGTAGTATTTACATTTGACCATAAATAAATCTGTCTGTCTCGAGGCAATAGGTGAGATAGATGTTCACACACACACACACACACACACCCACCTCTCTTCACGCCCTCCTAACACTCCATGGTCTGCAGGGGTTCGAATTTGCGCACAGAAATCTATTAGAGCGCCTTATAATTTGGCTAATTATTGGGTAGTGACTTTTTCAGTCCAAGAAATGAACTACAAGAAGCAAACAGCAGACTAAAACAACTTTTTTTTAAAAAGAGCATTTTCTTACCTGAAGCAGCTCCTGCTTCCGAAAAGGTTTAACACCACGGCATGGGCATCCTCAGCCGCGTCTTTTCTGCCACAGCCCCGAAAAGTTTTCTCCCGCAAAACTTGCAAAATAACTTTTCTTCTCTCGTTATTTTTTACTATTATTTTTTTTACAAGGCTTAAAAGCCTTTCTGGTTGTTTAAACGCTCTCTCTCTTTCTCCCTTTCACTTTTTCTCTCTTCAGAGGCCGTGCGGTCGTAACTTGGGGCTATGGAGAATGGCTGAGTGCAGGGCAGGGCAGGGATCTTCAGAAGGAAAAGAGGGAGGGAGGGAACGGTGTGGCAGGGAGGGTGTTGTTTTTTTTTTCTCCCTCGCCCCTCTTTATCCCGCCCACTGTGTACTTCCAACTTGTTCCAAGCGCTCCTGGGCGGGGCCTGTCGAAAAATGGGTGGGTTAAGAAAGCAAGGAGTGGTAGCCTAGTGCTGCGCTTAAGCCCACCGACTGCTGTCGTCGAGGACTTGAGGCTTGAAGTTTCAAAGAACCTGATTGTGTGGACAAAAGTATTGGGACTCCTGACAATTCCACCAACATCGACTTTCAGTTACATAGACCTTAAAATTGAGTTGATCCCCCTTTGCAGATGTAACAGCTTCCACTCTGTTTGGAAGGCTTTCGTTCTGTAGAGCATTTATGAAGTCAGGCACTGATGTTGGATGAGAAGGCCTGGCTCACAATCTCCGTTCCAGTTCATCTCAAAGGTGCTGGATGGGATTGAGGTCAGGACTCTGTGTGGGCCAGTCAACTTCTTCCACATCTGAACTCACCCAGCAATGTATTTTATGGAGCTTGCTTTGTGAACTGGGACACAGTCATCACTGGAATAAAAAAGGTTATTCCCCAAACTGTGTCCACCAAGTTGGAAACATGGAGTTTTTCAAAATGTCTTGGAAGCTGAAGCATTAAGACTGAGCTTCACTGGAAGTAAGGGGTCTAGCCCAAACCCAGAAATACAGGTTGGTCCCAATACATTTATCCATATAGTTTAGGGGAGTAATAAAGGCAGTAAATGGCGGCGTTAACACTTCTGTCCAAACAAAATGTACACTGCAGTCACAGTTACTGATGACTAACTGCAAAATGATGGACGGTGTAGGCTTGGGATGATGGTTCCTATGACTCACCGTGGTTAAGACACTTCATCTTTCAGTAATGAAGAATGCAGCAGTGGGAAGTTTGCTTTTACTCACCATAGCAGTAATATTTTAAAAGAGCCCATATGACAGTGAGCTTTTCTCACTTTTTTCAAAGAATTTTGCAACACTTTGGTTTTAGTGTGTGGTTTGATGTAATTTTCTAAACGTACTCTGCTCTCCCTGCAGTAGCCTACATTTATTGAAACACAAAAACCAAGACATGTTAAAACTGAAGTTGTAAGGGGCGTTTCAACCTGGTTTGTGACTTTATTTGACTATTTCTGAATGTTTCCTAACTATAATATTTTTACTGGAAGTATTTGTGGAGGAAATGAGGACAGGAAGGTACTGTTTGCTCTTACTGTTCTATTTTAGCAATTCACGTTCATAATTTAGTTTCTTGTTTAATGTTGTTCTGTAAGTGACAGCACCTTGACCATTGAATTTGAATCCTTTGGTGTTTTATTATCCAAAAAAGAGGAAAATTATTCCTACCAAATAGTCATCTACCAGATTTTAGCTAGATTTACCAGGAAGTTCAACTACAGATAAATCAGTGCTTGAGTTGATTTTGGACCTATTTATTAACAAAAGAAATATATATCCAGTGAGCCTCAAAATTACCCCAGACAAATTTTCACTTAAAGTTGATTTTATACAACCAGCAAATCAAATTTAGACGGGAAATGACATAGGTGTATGCAAAAACATAATACAATGATGTACTAAAGACATAATTGAGGAAA
>JBBJLR010000034.1:6268860-6310070 GCA_037577145.1 Brachypetersius gabonensis
GATGGCAAGAAGACCCTCCAACCTGAAAAATGTGGAGGTTATTGCTAAAGATGAATGGGCAAAAATACCCGTGGAGACTTGCAAAAAGCTGGTATGCAATTATAGGAAGTGTTTGATTGCTGTAATAGCCAATAAAGGCTTTTCTATTGATTATTGAGGAAGGGTATGAATACTTTTGGAAATGCCACTTTTTGCATAATTGTACATTAAAGCTGAGAAATGTTTTTGTCTTTAGTACATAATTGTATTATGTTTTGGCATACACCTATGTCATTTCCCGTCTAAATATGACTTGCTGGTTGAATAAAATCAACTTTAAATACCTGGGGTATGAATAATTTCGAGGCTCACTGTACATATATATATACAGTAGTCCCCCAGTTTTACGTGGATCAGGAGTCGAGGATTCAGTCACATGCAGATTTTTTTAAAGAACCAAACTCATCGTTTTACCCTGAAATCCCCACAATAACGCGGAAACTGCAAATATCCTTGCCTTTTTTTTTAGAACCAAACTGTATTACCGCCACCAGCCCAGCAGTGGCAGTATACATTAACAAGTTGTCAACCACCATAAAAAGAAGAAGCCTGCTGTAGCGTGCCTGCTCTGTGGCATACTACATACTACGTACTATATTTGAGTTAGTACGTACTACTCTACCGTCAAAATAGTACATTCTATATAGTATGAATGACGGTAGTATGAATGGAATTCGGCCGGAAGCAGTAGGTC
Organism: Brachypetersius gabonensis; assembly: GCA_037577145.1. NCBI lineage: Eukaryota > Metazoa > Chordata > Actinopteri > Characiformes > Alestidae > Brachypetersius > Brachypetersius gabonensis. The sequence continues at coordinate 6,269,594 of JBBJLR010000034.1, forward strand.
ATCCGAGTTCTTCTCGCCTACTGTTTTTCGAATACTATGAATTCGGACATACTGCTCGCCTTGCATACTGTTTTTCGCATACTATATAGTATGGAAGTATGCGATTTCGGACGCAGCTTGTGTCTTGTCCTCCTGTTTTAGGGTGTGTCCAAAAGCGTCAGTGCACTGAGATTTAGTGCGCACTGCCTTCTGTAGTGCGCACTGCTGTGGGTCAGTGCTCTCCTAAATGGAACACTAATGTTTTGCACTTAGCAGAAGTGACGGACTAACATTTTGCTCGCGATTCTCCAGCCGCCAAAATATCTGCCGGTTTTACCGCAGTGTACATCAGTAAAATAATTTTATTAACATTACTCACATTTATACGAACCAGCTGCCTCTGCTTGGGCTTGTATTTCACTGTTTGCCACCCTTATCCAAATCGAAAACATGTTGAAAGTCCCGCCCCCTCCGCTACGTGGTCAAAATGGCGCCCATTTAGTGCATAGTGTCCATCGTTCCGTACTGTGTTTTCTGGCCGATTTCAGTGGACCATCCGGGTACTTTCAGTGCACTGCGTTTTAGCTTGGTTTTTAGTGTCAGCACACTACGCACTAATATCACGCACTAAAAGTGCGCAAGTGCGCGATTTCGGACACACTCTTAGTGTCCCACCCCCGCCCTCAATTTTCAAGTCATCTCAGTTTATTTAATATTAATAAGCTGTGCCCTGTTTAAACATAGAGAAAATGGAGAGAGTAGAGAGAGTTATTTCAATGTTTCTTTTGTGTATGAGTCTTTGCATGCCGTTAATGCTAACCGCTAATGTTAACAGTATTCTCTCTCTCCCTCTCACACACCCACTCACTCACTCACACACACACAAATAAATCAATATTTCCTACCTTGTCCCTGACCTACAGAGAGCTGTCATGTTCTTTTGTGTACAAGTCTTTGCATGCTGCTAATGCTAACCGCTAATACTAACATTTTTTAAGCATTTTTGAAAGTTTTTTGATTATGATTGTTTATTTACCATTACATTTTCTTTATGGTAATGCATTAAACTGAGTTTAAAATGAAATTAAAGTGTTCTGGGAGCATATTTAGGGTTTACACTAAAAATAGACATTTTTAGGCATTTTTTAAACCAAAACACAACAGCATGGCTTTTCAATATACGTGGGTGCTCTTGGAACGTAACCCCCACGAAAAGTATATAGTATTACTGTATATAGTTGAGGATCTAATGATGACAGTGGGGTAGGCTATGATGCCTTTGCACATTTTTAGTGACAACCTATGTATCTTATTACAAAAACATACACCGATTAGATAAATTAAATACAAATTTACGTTGACTTGACGTTGGTATCTTGCTTTTGAAAAAGTTGCTTTTCCAGTCATCATTTCAGAACTCACTTGTACTTGTCTTTATGTAGTGCAGAGGTGATTTCCTCCTTAGCCGTAGGATTAGCTTTACTGTAACAGAGTGCACTCAAATTACAGTCTACTGCTATTGTATGGTAAATGTAGCAAAACAGTTTTTTGACAAACTGAAAGTTCTGATCTGGTCATGTGATAATTTTTTCCAGCCTAACTAGAAGCATGTTACAGATATCTTTATACTGTTTGTATAAACCATTTATAAGCAGCAAAGCCTATTTTAATATATTACATATCAGCCACAGCATTTAAACAAGTGAAGTTAATGACTCTGATCTTATCTTACAAAGGTAGCTGTCAGGGGTGTGAGCTATATTAGTCAGCGTGTGAACAAGTCTTGAAGCTGAAAAAATGGGCAAGTGTGGGGATCTTAGCAATTTTGTGAAGCGCCAACTTGTGACGGCTAGACGAATGAGTCAGAGCATCTCCAAAATCAAGCATCTGTGAGACGTGGTGGACAAACTAATCCAGACCATGGAGGCCACACCTCGCAGTTTGCAGGACTTAAAGGATTTGTTGCTTATGACCTGGGTACTGCAACACGCAGAGGTCTTGCGGAGTCCAAACCTCAACAAGTTAGAGCTGTCTTGGCAACACGATGGGCTCTACGCAATTTTAGGCACTTTGCTTTAAAGTCTTAGATGATTGGGGTGTGTTTGTACATATAGTATACGCAAGTGAAAGCACCCCAATCAGCTATAACATTAAAACCACCTGCCGAATAAGGTCCCATGCTGCTATAACAGTCTTGTAACCTGTGAGGAGGGGACTTCATGAATCAGACAGTTTGTCCAGCACATCACGCAGATTGGATTAAGATGTGGGGAATTTGGAGGTCAAGGCAACACCCTGAACTGAAACTTATGTTCAAAGTCGTGTTCCTCAAATTGTTCCTGAACAATTTTTGTAATGTGGCAGAACACATTCTGCCGAAAGGCTGCCGTCATTATGGACTACCGTTGCCTTGAAGGGGGTACTTGATCTGAAATAATGTTTAGGAAGGTGGTATGTGTCAAAGTAACATCCACGAGAATGCCAAAACCCAAGGGTTCCCAACAGAACATTGCATAGAGTATTACACTCCACCTGCACACACACAGAAAACAGAAAACATTATGTGAACAACCAGGTGTCCAGTTCTGATGTTTATGTGCCAGTTGTAGGCACATTTGGTGGTGTACAGGGGTCAGCATGGGCACTCTGACTGGTCTGCAGCCTCATACACAGCAAGCTGTGATGCAATGTGTGTTCTGACACCTTTTTATCATAGCCAGCCAGTAATTTGTGCTGTAAAAGCTCTTCTTCAGAATCAGATCAGACAGGCTAGCTCTTGCTCCCCATGACCCTGCCGATGGTTCACTACGGCTTATTAAGAACACCCCACAAAACCTGCCGTTTGACCCAGTCATGTGGTTTTCACAGTTTCAGATCTTTATGCTTGGCCACTTTTCCTGTTCAAACGTATGATCTTCAACAACCAATAAATAAGATTATACATTTTATTCAGTGGTTTCAGTGTTTTGGTGAATGAATGTCTTGCTCTAGGATTTATAAGAAAGCCATAACAAACATTGTGTTACTTTTTCATGAATATTTATGTAAGTTAATTTTTTTTGTGTCCTGCAATGGATTACAAATGGATTACATTCGGTTATAAAGATAATGAGCTTTTGAATGTACAGTATGGAGAAATTGTAAACAAGAAAATAAAACCCAACCTGATTTACATTGCCGGTGTGCTAGCTGATATACCTGTAATCCTAATCAGATGTTCCAAGCAGCCTATTATACTGCCAGTCTCTTAAGTCCTTCCTGTCTGTAATTTTACTGCAAAGAGATGGAGAGTTTCAAAGAATGCCCCACAGCTGCTGCCTAAGTTACCCACTGCTATCAAAACAGTCTTTCACTAAGGCCTCTGACTGATGCCTCAAAACCCTCACAGAGTCCTCCATTGTTCTAATCTTCCTTAACAACCATGCATTACAAATATTTACTTACGTCTAAAGATCATATATAAAGGATGTTTATGTTAGAAATACATTTAATGATGATTACAGTACATATTTCTTTTAGTGATGCAGTAAAAGAACTATTTTGTGAATAAAAAGGTTTTAACATAAAGATTCTTTACGTGCTCCTCCATAAACCTTTACTATTTTGAAGTTCTCAAAACTTTGAAACCATTCGCACTCACACAAAACAATTCTTTCAAAAACCATCCATTAAAAGATTCCATAGATAACCAAAATGCAAAGAACTCTTTGCGAGTTTCGATTTAGAAAGGAAAATCACAGACATTATATGAGACTCTTAAAGCAACAACACGGAAATGAAACCTTATATCAACACAATAGTAGCTTTTCAGAAGTTAGAAAAATGTTCTTAACATATAATGGAAATGAACATGGACACTTTTTGGACCTTACCTGTTGATTCAGTCATTTGACACAAGTTTTGTTCTGACAACACCTGTTTTCTTTCTGTGGGGGTGTTTGCACTTACAAGTCTCGTGGTTGCTTTGATCATGCAGGAAAAGTTGATTATGCAGGTTCAAACATTTGCTTGCACAAAATGTACCTTCTTTAATAAACAAGGCAAAAGCTTCCTTAGTGGTTCAGTCATATGATATCTACTTTAGTTTTACAGAACTGGTAGTGCTTCACTTTGATTATACTGTAGTTTATTGTACTGAAGTAAACGTCTATCTTCTTTCTTTTGTCACTTTTACATAGTTTGATTACTGAAGGAATATAGCTGCAGCTGTCTTGGGAAAGGTGTCACTTCTACAATTGATCATACCGTGGAACTTGCAGAACAGGGTTTTGGGGAAACGCAACAGTAGAGTCATATTTTTGTCTGATTTCCTTGCTGCATTACTCAGAGACACGGCAGCAGACACACAGACACGCAGGTATATGGTCCAGCAATGCCCAGGTAAAGTTTGTGTGTGTCTCTGCGAGTGTGAGAGAGAAGCTTAGCTCTGAAACACTCCTTCAGCAAATCCATGGCACACCCGTATGCAGTTCAGAAAACTAGCAAACAGCAGATGAGTTCAGTAAACAGAGAACGAGTTATTATACTGTCTGTCTTCGCAAAGCACGGCAGGGTGTGGCAGGTAGCCGCTATGGGTGAAGAAAGTGATTTTAACACAGGACAAAAAATGAAGAAACGCCGACGGCAGAGTTCTCGACGTGCTTGAAAACCTCAGCAGGGAGGGAAGAGAAGTAAGATCATGTTCTCTAAGCAAGAGAACAGAAAAGCAGATGTTTGAGCAACAGTTCAGGCCGCGCGTTCGTGCCTAATGTAGTAAAATCCCTGCTTAGTTTGGCCCCACTGTCTTTACTGCATGCTCTCCCAGTGCTCTGCGTAGGAGTTTGGTCTCCACGCTGCAATACAAACTGGATTACAAACTGGATTACAAACTGAGTAAAAATGTCAAAAGAACAAAACATTCCCATTTTTACGGCCGGTTTTCTGCGAGCGCGGGATGGGGGCAAGACTCTACAGACAGGGTGGCACTGTGGTGCGAATGTAATTGGGAGACACGTCACTGCAGTGCCTGCAAAAGTGCATCCCGTGCTTTGAGTTTAGTGTGTGCCCGCGATGGAGGAGCTAAGCATGAAAAATGGAATGTCTCAATAGTTCAATAGTAGGATATGTGGGAACGGGTGTGTTTCCTGGAGAGCCGTACATAGGTGTGTCTGCTTATGTGCACTAGTGCAAATAACAAGTGTGAGTGCTGGTGTGTCAGGATGAGTCACGCCGTATGACTACAATACGCGCCGTGCCACTCGTGCAGGGAGCGAAGCAGAGGAAAAGAACGAGGAGGGGCCGCGGGGGCCCGAGTCATTGGGTGTGTCCTGGTATCAACTTCAGAGGATAAGACGAGCAACCTTTTTTCACGGGTTAGACAAAACGATGGGGAATAAAGAAGACAAACAAACACACAGCAGTCTTTTCTTGTGTTCTGTGGCCAAATACTACTCTTGCTAATCCAAACAATCACATTCATTCTTCTTCTGCTGAAGACCATCTGCTGGAAAGGCTCTTCTTGGATCATAATGATTCTTACTATTAGTTAAACAATGGACTCAAATTAAATTCCTGTCCGCTCCAACAATGCAAGCAGTGTTCACAAGGGAGGAGCATGAGCTGCTGTTACATATCACAGATCATTTGATAGATCACGCGGTAGCATTTGTCCTAACAACCCAAGGCTCTTCCTCAGTACAGTTCATGAAAACATGGCCTACATATTTTTCTGAGGTGGACACATGGAGTGGAACACTTTTCCAACTGATTACAATGTCACAGAAGGTTGGGACCCTTCTGAAACGATGTGTTATCCAGCTTTAGTCACGCCTTTTTTTTTTACAGCCATAACTTAAAAGCTGTTGATAACTACACGTTTAGATCATTTCACGTCATGTGGAAATGAAGTTGCTTTTTAAGACATTTTTCAGTGATGTAAAGTTTGGGGTTCTGGCATAGACTATTGTTGTGGCCACATGCGAGTTTCATTAGCGGGTTATTTTTCTGGGAATAACAGCACAGCTCTTGAACTAAACAAAAAGCACCAAGCACATTAATTCTGAGTACAAAGGAGCCCTTTTCAGCAGGAGCGCTACAGACTGGCCATTCAGGGCGTGTCCGTACAGGAGACAATGATGTTCAGCTGTTTATGAGGCAACAAGATATAGTTATCTTCCATAACCTGCAAAACTACAAAACATAAAGCCACAAGAAGGACACACAACACTCATTACTGTGCTGTTTATTTCACTGCTCGGGCATTTTATAGCAGTTTTTTATTGGTAAAGCTGACTTTTCAAAAATGGTCTCTTTAGAGGGGGAAAACTGACTGTCCATTCTAAATCTAGTGACAAGATTGTGGATCATTTCTACTTGTCTGGTAGTCATGAAATGTTAACAGAGCATAAGGGTCGATTGCCGTGTTCAAATAGTTTAAAGACACTGCAAAACATTCCTCAATAATAAGAGGTTTTGATATGAACATGATGATATATAACACCAATCAGTCAGTCGGTACTACACCTTTTTTTTCTGCAGGCCGTGTCCCAGTTTACCTATAAAGCACATTCCAGTTTAACTACTTCAGAGAACGGTGGTTACTATACCACTGGTATGTACCGTTCGGAGGCGGAGTACAGGAATGTAAGCATGTGAATATTACCATGTTCCCTCCGTGAAGGAGCATTCTTTCTTTCTCTCTCTCTCTCTCTCTCTCTCTCTCTCTCTCTCTCTCTCTCTCTCTCTCTCTCTCTCTCTCTCTCTCTCTCTCTCTCTCAGTACACCAAAGAGAGCAACATGTAAAATGCATGCATTTCAGTTGATGTGGGACACTAAACAGCTGGCCGGTCTCCCATAGCAGATAAGTTTATTAACCTTGGCAGTTGTTATGGTGATAGTGTTTTGTGCGTTTGTTGTCCGGGGGCCTCCCTCCGTTAGATCTTGTGATTCAGAGAGGCTATCCCGAACTTCCAGTAAGAAAAATGGGAAGAGAGAAGAGCACAGAATGTCAGACGGACTGAATTGTGGTTTCCCCTGCAGATTATGACTCACCAACACGAGGGAGGGACGGGCCGAAAAGGACTATTCTGGGATGGCTGCCTTGGCAACATAATAAGCAAGGGGGCAGGTTACTGCAGGGGGATGTTTCCATGGCAACGGCCTGTGTGTGTCTGTGTGTGTGTATATAAATATGGGATGCCAAAAGGCTGGTTGAGAAGTTCTAAAACTCTGATACTGTGTAGTCACTCGGTCAAGGCATCGCAATAACAAAGTGATGACACTAACTCAGTTCTGCCTAAAGCAGCTTCTTCACCTCTTTCAGCAAATCCTCAATATATGTGATGTGTGATACTAGCTGCATTTTTCATGTCACAATAGACCAATAGCATGTTTACTTCACCAAGTCCTCATATACAGCGCTGCTTTTTATATCTGGGTTTGTACTCAAATGTAATTTGTCTCAGTTGACCAAGAACTTTCACATCTCTAATTTTGCCATGCTAGCACTGAACAATGAAGCACTTCTCCTCGGCATAAGTGAGTTAAATCAGCACATTGCTCAACTGCTGCTCCACCTAGAATTCCTACAAATATCTACTGATCTACACGCTGCTCTTGCCCTCTGCTTTAATCTTTGTACTGAAATCTGTCAAAACACTTTATACAGAGATTATCACATACAAAACTCAATACATTTGATGGATTTTTTTTCAAACATGGAAATATCAAATAAAATAATAAATGTAATGACTGTTTCTCTTCCATTACTTTAATTATGTGGTAAATAAATGGCTACTGTTTTATATGTGGTTTTGTTGATTTTCTACTTTTTTAATACAAGAGGCTTCCTATGAGCATGACATTCCAGTCATAGTTTTTAAGTATTTCAACAGTCTGGCGGGTGGTATTTAGCCCTCAGGCCTTGCACAAGTTAACTCAGGCATCTTTTGAAAAGACGTGCAATCTACCATCTGATAATGCCTCTTAGAATAAGGACAAGGGGCGCATTTCCTTGGATGTGTCAGAGCACAAAGAAAAGGCGCTGCCACTTTGAATATTCCTTTAAACAGGGAAGAGGCACAATTTTTAAAAGGCCTTTTAGCACTCTTTTCAACTATAATACAGAGCCACTTACATCTTTAAAGTTGCTTTGGGTAAACTGGACCAAGACTGCTTTTGCTGGTCAGTAATGGCGATGAATCCATATTTTCAACCATTTAATTTGTCATTAAAGTTAGTAAATAGTGTCTTTTTGGTATTTAGCCAACTGACATGTCTGACCGCTATATCTCACTGGCAGTAAAGATCTTGCATACTATGTTTTCTTATCTGTTTAGTCCAAAAAAGGAAGCATAGAAAGACTAGTACACACCCAACAAGGCTACTGCACACTACCAGAGGGCCTCTGGAGCCAAGCAGCTGATAGTACAGCTAGCTAAGCATTACAAAAAGGCCCCAATAAACATAGACCTTGCCTTCATTTTACATTCACAGATTTAATTGAACAACACCTTCAGTTTTGTTTAATGAATTTATCACATTTGGTATCAACTCAAACACTCTCCACACACTCTTTTGCTGTTTTCCACTTTAACGGTATAATGTGAAATAGAGATTTGTGCAAGAGTTTGGATATTCTGTTGATTTTCTAGGTGACAGTCAGTACACATCCTCTACAGAGAGCACACTTCTACATAATTACTGTTTTTGTGTTGAATTTATCATATGGTTAAAAAAAAATACAATGATAAAATGTGGCCACAACACGTTTTGCTCTCTCATGGTGGATAGAATGGCCATCCCACTTCTGCATCATACTGTTAGCTGAGGTAAGAGAACTGGTGGTTAGTATTCTCCCCCAAGAGCACTGAGCTGTCTCATGATGTTGCATTAGCAGCAGTTCTCATAGGGAGTTTGTGTTCAACTCAGTGTTGGTGTTATTGTGTAATGGGAGTAATAGCTAGTGGGTGGAAACGAATAGTTAGGGAGAGGTGTAGGGAGAGGTGTAGAGGTGCAGTAAATAGTGATAACTTATTTTCGTTTACAAAATCAACAAAACAGGTAATGTTAGCTGAGGTGAAAACAGACTCGTAGCATATACCTGTTAATCTTATAGTCTTAAAATTGGGTGCCGTGCTCAGGAGTGGTAATACCTTTGAATGCTTAAAGGTCACATTTGACTCAAATCCCCATCTCTATCATAAGATAATGAGCTTGGTAATTGTATACCGAGCAGCATAGTTTCAATTTTAAATACCTTTGCTTTGCCTTTGAATTCAATCATTGTACTGTTTTAAGATATACAAACTCTCCCAAGTTCTGAGAGGTTGAATGATTGGAGTGCCTCAATAGGTGAAAGAAGAACATTTTGTTAATGTTATGTAAGAGGCAAAAATGTAGCTTGTTTTTATGACATTTTGCTTGAAATGTACTGCATGTAAAGGCTGCTGAATTTTGATTGGGGCCTTATGTCAGTTGCAGTGCCCCTGTGGATGAAATTTCACAAAATTTGGTCTGAGTTCATAAAATGTGACTGTGATACAGCATGTGATATTTGGCGGAGTTTAACCTTTGCGTCACAATATATTGGCTTGTGAAGCTCTTCGTTACATTGATGTTATTCATTAGGCAGCGCTACTCCGCAAATGAATCATAATGAGCTGTGGATCTAATTTTTGGCTAAATACTTCTTGAGCTATTGCCCAAGAAGTGCTTTGCGCCTACCGTACTTCAGCGGGCACGAGCACGAAGGAATACGGTCACCAAATAAAACAAATCTCTTATTCCATATCTGTCATGTTGGACTACTAACACATAAACTTTCATGAGGTCTGGTAGAGCCTAAGGACATGATGTTGTGGACCATAAAAAGGGAAGTAAAAAAAACAACCACCACTATATGACCGATACGCTCACCAAATACAATGAAACTCTTATTCCATATCTGTCATGTGGGGCTACAAGCACATCATGTTTCATGTGGTTTGGTGAAGCCTAAGGACTTGATGTCGTGGACCAAGAAAGGGAAGAAAAAAAGGACCACTATGTGACCACATAGAGGCAGTCATAAATAGTTGCTTAATGTTCCTTTCATTCTGAAGAAACATGACAGCACAGCAAAGATATTTAAAGAATTCTGAAAACTGTGATAAGAGCTGAGTGACACATTAGTAAAAGAGTCTCCCTTAAAACCCCTATACTTCATGCTTTTTTAAAGTTTCAGTTTCACTGAAAAGAGGACATGAAGCTTATTTTGTGATAACATTGATAGAGTCTCCTAACGATTCCTTACAGAAACCTTCTACCTGCTGCCAGAAATGTTCATTTAGAGGGACACACTGAAGAAAAAACAGATGGCACAAAACCAAAAAGCAGAAGTAGCACTTTCAAATCAAGTCATATGCATCTGAATCAGGCCTGTACGCATTCCTACACTCAGCACGTAATACTGTCACACAACTCGGATCATATCTCCACATAGTTCACACCAGAATGAAAAGTGGAAACAATATAGCAAAAAATGTGTCAACAGAATTCATGGGGGATGCATGCAAAAAAGCAGCTTTTATTGTCTGTTCAGCCTATTTGAGAGTAAAGCATTAAACATAAAGACAGTAAATTAAATAAAGGTTCCCAAATGAGGTATGGGCTTCAGCGCATTGTTCCATTAAAACACTCACAAAAAATCCACAGAAAAGGAGATGGCATCACTCCAAAGACCCTCTCTGGAACATTTATTTAAAACAAAAAAAGAGGCATAATTAGAAATGCAAAATAGAACCTTTCTGCATTATACCTAAAGTTATAAAATGAATAATCGCACATAAGAGCAAAATGTATTTTTGCTGACTTTGTAATTGTGCCATGAACTTGCTTCATCAGTTATGATAACATTATTGTGTATGTTAGCGTTATACTTCCAGTTACATATTAGAAACATTCGTCTCATGAAATATGCAAAAAAAAAGTAACTTGTGAAAGATTTTGGCATTTTACTTTTAAAGATTAATGATCCCTTATGACAGTTAAGTGCCCAAAATATAATTATTTTTTGTAAGCATTTTCCAAGCTCTACCCCTTTAGATCAAACAGACTGTTTTTGTTAAAGTGGATTTAAGTCCAATAAATGTAAACGAACTTTTCTGATTGTCATTCCTGAACAGAACCACTCCATATAACTACAGTAAGAATGGGTGGAGCTACACTATGTAATCTGAACGAACAGATAAAAGTGTGCCAGACTATGTGACATCATGTTTCTGCTCCTTATTTCCCATATTTTCATATATGGACATTATAGACTGTATGTTTTGAAACTTCAACACTACATTAAAGTTACCTTAAAGGTCCAACAAAAGTGTATGAGCAATCTATAGTCAACAAAAGGCCTGGGCTCATTAATTAACCTGTGGAATTCCACTGCCACTATGCTATGCTTTCACTTTAGACAATGCATTTGGCAAATACATGAGGTTAAACCCATATGGATTTGTTGGCACTATTGTAAAGCTTTTGTGAGAACGATAAGGTCAAGGAACCAAGCATAATGGAGAAGGTTGTAATATAATCCTATAGTATTTCAGTTTTCACAATACTGTTTGCACGAGGGCATTTGTGGCATTGTTTATAAGTTCACTGCATGCTATTTCTGGTGGGACATTTCTAGAGTGACCTAAATTGTATTACAAACTTACTTGGCTGCATTATCGTAGTACTGTACTTTAGGGACTATGTGCGCTCCGATGTGGTGTGGATGTTGAACGGCGCCTTGTGCTGGTGGTAAAAAAAAAATCTGAAATAAACTATAGACTAAAACCAAACAAACCTTTGAGAAAGCAAAGGCTGCAGCAACCTTCTCCAAAGTTCTAAAGTCTTGCAAAATCAGCCTAGTTTATGTGACATTTCTAAGCATTGTAGTAGTGTTCTGGATGAGACCATCCATTCCAGTGCTCCACCTCCCCCCCCCCCCATTGGTAATCTGAGCCTGCAGAGTTATGTATGGGGTCTCAAATCCAAAAGTGCAGGGGCTGTCTGTTTTCCCTCTCTGATTCCACTGATGCCTAAACTAAAAAAAAAAAAAAGAATCAGCCACTTGCTTTTTATGGGCAAGCATTAAAGCAAACTTGGCGGCTTGAAACTGAAATGAAAGCAGACCTGTTTCTGAGCTCTCTGATTGGTAGCTGTTGTGCACTCTTCTGTTTAACCTCACCATTCACTATCTCCCCTTCAGCTCCCTGACCTCCAACCCCTGGACTGGAATGTAGAAGTTCTTCACTGCACTTAAAACAGAAAGAAAGATTTAAAAAAAAAAGATCATGCCTCAAATGCATCTGCAAATGTGTCCACAGAGCACAGCTCACATTAAACAGCAAGAGGAACCCCCCCCCCCCCCCTCTAATTTCATTTAAACCCCATACAGATTGTGGTCAGGTGGTCCACTGCTGTAGTCCATTGTAAACGGGCTTGGGGGTGGTGGGGGGGTTTTGTCGCAGAGGTTTGTTGAGCCGCTTTCAAACTAGACTTGTTATTCTTTCCTGGCAGAACAGCATGGTGACTGACTCCAGGGGAAAATCCCAATATCAGCACAACACAGCGCAAACTGCTTCCAGAGACGATGCACACAGACCATTCTTTTTTTACTTCTTTCCCTGTCTTTCCTACAAATAACGAGAGCTACGCTCAGTTCTTCTTAATTTGAGCATAGGTTTCATGCCATCTCATTTGACCGAATGAAATAAAGTCTGCTTCTCTGTCACTGCCATGTAAGAGCATGAGTAAACCAGACGGTTTACATGTGGAGTTCCTCCAAATACTCAGAAGAGATCCATTCTCTTATACAGGGCTCTGGAGTCCCTCACTCTTTCCAGATGTGTGGAACAGATGCTTAACATATGCAAACTTACCCATACCTTCACACAGGATACGCCAAAAGTGGACGTGTGAAAGCTTTGCTTCCTCTCAGTCAGTGATACCTAATTTTACCAAGTTGCTAGAAGACCGGCAGAATAGAACACAGAGAAGATACGGGGCGGAGACGACCGAGAAAGTGCAAGGGAGGTGCTGGCGGGGTGCTGCCTGTGTGTGTGTGTGTGGGGAGGGGAGGTGTATATCGGATACAGCAGCATTGCTGTTGGCATTACATCAGGTATTGTTCTTCCCAAAGCCGGTTTTCATTTGACCCTTTTAACCCCAAATTAGACAAGTAGAAGGGAAGAGCAGAAAAGACCCGACCTTGTAAAGCTCTGAGTTTTTAACCAAATATTCCCTCGCCCTCACTTCCCTTTGTCTTTCCTCACTCTTAACAGGTTTCCACTCTCCCCCAAGACTCAACAACAATCACACACAGTTTTCCAGTGACATAAAATAAAAACAGCCTTCACATTAACCTCTCCTAATGATAAGCTGTAAAAAAAAAAGGGAACTTTACAGGATAAACACAGGCGTTAATCCCGGGGTGGGGGATCCCATCCGAGGGACGTCCCCCCCAAAAAAAAAATTATTAAAAAATCGCACTCTCTGTTGTGAAAAAATGTATGTATGTATACCTAAAATAATTGTGTAAGTAGAAAAAAAAACAAATGCAAAAAATGCATTAAGAAACCCCCCCCTCCCCCTCCCCTTCCTCACAGTGGTTTGGCCCACTGCCTGTTCCCCCTCCCCTTCCTCACAGTGGTGTGTCCCACTGCCACTTTCTCAGTTCATCTCACCTACATGAATCAGGTTCACACACACACACATGAATCAGGCTCAATTAATGTGTAATTCCAGTAAGTAGGGTATTTTACTCACTTTAAATCACTATTTTAGCGATTAAAATATTACTTATCTGTTTAAATTTAGCTTGTTTACAATAGCTTGTTGCATAGTGCACTGCAACTAACACGCCATGCATTGTTTTATTTGTGACGACTTGGCATAATGTTAACATTATTGACCACAAGTAGCGTATTGTTTAGCTGTGCATTTACTAAATGAGCACTGTGCCACGTCCAAACTGACCCCACTGTATTTTTTTGTATAATCAAATTCTATTCTGTTCTTAAGTGTTAAACCTTTTTTTAATTCCTTGTTTTATTTCTAAGCACAATTTGACTATTATTTGTGGCCCCTTCAAAAATTGCTCATGAGAAATTTTATATTTAAAATAAATCTGACCAAAATAACAAATGTAATACAAGTACAATAATATAGTAATTCTAATACCATATAACCTTTTAATACTCATGAACACAACCTTTCCCATTTGCATCTTCGACCCACACTGGAATAAAGAAAAATCAAACTAAAGTCCCCTGGGTTTGAAACTGGAACAAACCAGGTTTTCAACTCAAATCCCATGCTCTGCTTTGATCTCACAAATTGAATGGATGTCATAGTGTGTCGTAAATTCTTCCAGCCCCGCTAACCATGAAAATAATATGTGGTGAGGGACAGTAAGGTCAGAGGCAGCTATCTTGCAGAGAGTTTGTCACAGCTGATGAAACCTGTGCCCCTCCCTGCACTCAGCGGGTTGCGTAATGCACCGGTACATAGGAACTATATCAACACAGAAGCAGAACAGAGACCCTTTGTGATTGCAGGTGCAGTCGGAGAGTACACTTCATAACACTCGGTTAAATGAATTGCTTCAATGTTTGCTTTATAGGAGTCATTCTCAAAGAATAGACTTTGATAGCAGACATTTAATCTGTGTATGTAAAATCCATTAAATCGGAAATCATACTTACAGAACAAAACAGCTTCACATGAGTAGCAATCTTGAACTTCTCTTTTAGGATCCTTGCTTTTCTATTACTGCGTAACTCCCGTCCTAAAAGTGTTCCTATACAAATAATGTACACACCCTTAGCAAAATATATAGAAATATTTTCTGAGCAAACATGCTATGCAGACACTGTAAACAGCTTTTATTTATTTAAAGGTTTTCATTGATTATGTGCAACAATTATTGCCTCAGCAATCAATTAAATTTAGTCCTCTGAGATACAAACAAGAATTTCCTCTCAAAGGTACAACATAGACTTTTCTCTTTTCTTCTTTTTTGAACACCTAAGCAGGACAGGCACATTAGCATCGAATCCTTAAGCCACAAGACAGCCTTCCTGAAAGCATCGACTCCAAACCATTTAACAGCAACTGTCCCACAAATCCTATAGCATTAGAAGCATTTTGTGAACCGCTGAAGCTTTTTCCAAGTGGCTTCTACACAGAACCTGCCTTTAATGGGGGACCCCCTGAAGAGGAATTTTTTCAATCCCATTGTTTAGACAAAAAGGAAATCACACAAGTATTTAAAGTGCTGACTATGTTTGCATCCATGTTCTCTTTTGCATGTTTAACTAGATTTGCTTATCGGTTCTACACGCAGGTGTGCAACTGTGCGCACCAGGCCGCAGCACCACCCACCATTTGTTTCAGCTCTCACTCGTGTGCTTTTCTCTGTACTCGCAATAAATACTTCCACATGAATTCCCCCAACATAAGGCTGATTCACTTTCCCCATTTCCCAAAGCCTCATGCAACTTTAGCAGGAACTGTTTCGGATGACATTCAATTTTGTTTATTCTCTGGCAAATGCACACAAACAACCCTCTCCTCCAGCGCTTACAGGCTTGCTAAAGGTGTGGCTCAGAATATGAATTTCTTAATTCTGTTGGCTCGGCCGCACCTGTGGTTTCTTCAGGCTGCAGGGTGTGTAAACCGTCAGAACAACACACCTTTGGGCAAACTACTTCACATGCTGGGGGATAAACAGGCATACGGTATTTAATTATATTTATATTGTACTCAAAGTGCAGGCCCAAGTCTCTCCATGCAGGGCATTCATTACTTTGTTTACTCAATTTTATACACACAAACTTTTTACCATCCTCGTTCAAGTCCAACTAAGCTATCAAACTACCACAACGTGTTAACTGACAGGTATCTCTGAACTGGACAAGCAGATATAAATAAAGTGCAAACATTAAGAGCATGTGCTGTTGACGTACAACCTAAGAGTCAACACCTGTTTCTGCTGACCCCAGGAATCTAGGCAGATTCAGCACATAAGCCACACTTTAAGACAAATGTATAGAATATGCTATATTTATAAACATGGAAAATTCCAAAGGGGACATAAATTGAGCCCTAATTAAAGCTCTCTAAATAGATCCATTTCTCCCATATCCAAGCAGTAGTTCCAAGCTTCATATATCATGTCTGGACCTTCTTATGTCATTATTTTCCCCTTAACTCTTTTTTAAACAAGCACCAAACTACTAAGAGAAAACGAAAACCAACAGGTAGTTCATTAATTATTACTGAATGCAGCACTTTTGCCTGCGGGAGCTTTAATGTTTGGTGCAGGTTAGTAGACTGCTCAGCTCAAATTCTACCTAAACCACAGAACAGACACACCATGCATAATAGTGCTGAGTGCATAAGACAATCCATTTCATGACACACACAGTAGCTTTAGTTTTTGGAGGCCAGGCTCCATTTTAGGAGAAGCACCAAACTGATATTGATATTTGCAGCTTTGGCTGCCCTCTGCTGGATTTGAGGAGCATTTCTACTTTATATAATTTGCAGTCAAATTACATAAAGCCCTAAATTAAATAGCTGAGCAACCATTTTGTCCCAAAAAGCAACCAGCCCCAGAGACTGATCAGTCCAATACGTCAGTGTTGGCCTGTTTTGGTTTTGAATCCCAGTAAAATAAACAATTTGTGGCCCCCTAAGGATTATTCCAGATTACTTCCAGGAACAGTACCACAATCATCCAAGATGTTTTCAAAAGTCACTGAAGACACCATAAAGAAGCTTGTTACTCACTACAGGACAGACATCCCTCAAACAGGACATGAACTCATTTAAACTTTTATTCATTTCCAAGATGACTGAGCTCATCCAACTTTATGATTTTATAACCTAAATTTGGCAGAATGACTTTCTGGTGAAGGCGTAAAATCATAAAAACTTAAGTTAAAACAGAAGGAAAACACCACAACACAGAAAGCATGCCATTAGCACAAATAAAAAACCCAAAAGGGACTGTGAAAAAAAACGTTTTTATTTATTCTCAACTCCAGACCTCTTCATTCCATCTTAGCACGCAACCCCCCCCCCCCCTGCAACTTGGGATTCGAGTTCCTTTTGCTCACAAAGTGGTCGCAAGTCCTTACATTAAGATGTTGATCGTTGCTTAGTGCCATTAATGCTCACTTGAAGATCTTGCCCTGGTTGAAAGCTTTGCCTACATGCTTGAATTCACCCTCCCATGCAAAGTACTCCTTCACCATAGTCTTGCACTCCTCGCTATTCACATCCAGTTTACGCCAGTTGTAGGACTCGTAGTCAATCTGCCAATCCTCAGATAGCTGGGGAAGGTGATGGAGAGAAAGTTATATGTATATATTTCATGAAGAGTGCTCATTTATGAAGGTAAATCAATCCAAATGAACAGAATGATCTAATCAAATTATTAATAAAACCATTAACAGGCAAATTACATGCCCAAAGACCAAACTAAGAACATAAAGGGTAGAAAAATAAACAAAACCTGTGAAACAAATTAAGTGGAAAAAAAATTCAATCTTACAGTGAAAGCTAGATCCTGGCCTCTGAAGACCCATATGCCAGAGATGGAACTGTCATTGTTTGTGCCAAAGAGGATGACGCTAGCAAAAGCATTCTTGCGCAGTTTGTCAAGTCGTTGGAACATTCCTAAGAAAGAAAGAAATCACATTTATTATTTATTTTAAAAATATTTTGTTAAAAACCCCCAAGTAAATAATTCCATGTGGGTTAACAAACATCAACTCAATGCTAACTAACAGATCTGCTTCATCAGTATTAGTTACCAAGAACTGGAACTGAAAAATCAGCTTTTTGGACACAAAACTCAATGACCTGGTCTTACCTGTGATAAGATTACAGCTCATGAAGGTCATGGCCAGCTCATCAGGAAAGCGGTACTCGCCAAACCAGATAGAGTAGCCCTCGCGGTCCAAGTTTTCCCAGAAGTAAGGGACTGCCACGGTCAGAGTGTCCTCGTTAGAGTACTTTCTCTTAAACTCATCCAAGACAAACGAACTGGTGAGAAATTAAAGGAAAATGCTGTGTAAGGTGACCATTCGGCTTTAGCAAAAGTATTGTTAGGCATAACAATACAGTGTGAGATTTCGGGCATGCCAGTAAAACAGAATTTTCTGAAATGGGAAGCGAAAAAAAAAAAAAAAAAAAAAAAAAAAAGTGGGCAGTATAGAGTACAATGAATGATGGTTTCTATACCATCACAATGAAGTGACATTTTAAACCTATTAAGACAGCAAGCCCATTTGTTAACAGTGGCTTATTTTATTACAAATAACTAATTACTAAAATACTAGTTTCTGCAAAGCAAACCCTGCAACAAACAATTTTGCTGCCTTTAAGAACTTTTAGGTCTTCTGAGCGGTCTATAAAAACATTGAACACTGACTAGAAAAGAATGCACTTTAAGCACATTTTCATTTTAGCCCAAAACGCTGTCTTGAGAATGAAGATGCAAAACTATTAAAAGACACAAACTAAATGCCATCTACTCTATAGGCCTTGCAAAGAAAAACCATTACGGCGGTCACTTCGTCCCAGTTTTTGCTTTTACAGGCACATGCAGAGTCTCTTAAAAACGTAGTGAGATCTGAGGATGTTTCGGACCCTCCTGTCTTTTAAAGACCCCGTTGTTTGATGATCTCACCACTTGCTTGGTCCATGTGGGGGTGCAAGTCCCATATGTAACCTACTAGTTCCATTTTTTTTTTTTTGGGGGGGGGGGGGGGGGTTGCACGCGCTAGCCTAGTGTCATTTGCAGCACCAAACGTTAGTGTCATGCCCAGTCTTTGCTGTTTCAAGCATGCTTATTTGTGGAAATACTGGCATGAGTTAACCATGAAACACATACATCAAAATGTCTTTTGAACAGTGTACCTTTAGGTCCCTCTATTAGTCAAGACTAATACCTCTTTGGAAGGTGAGCAAAAGGGTCCTTGGTTTTGGGTTCAGAAGCCAGGGCAGCTTCACACTCGTCCATCTCCTCAGCAGGAGGAGCAGCTTTCTTCTCCTCCTTTTTCTTCTCTTTTTTCTCCTGTTGCTGCGGCTGCTGCTTGCCAGCCTCCTTGCCTACCTTCTCCTTCTTGGAAGGTGTTTTCTCCTTGGGCTGGATCTCAGCAAACTTCTTAGCTGCAAGAACAGAGGCATTGCATACATTATCAAACAAGATTATTCATTTAATGTAAGGGAGAATATTTTGGCATGTTCACATAAACTTAAAGTAATCACAAATCCAAACAAGCTAAAAAGCACGAGTTGGGACTCAAAATAGAATGCTCAAAAATGAAAGACCAAGAACAATCAGACTGCAGACCATTTTCATTTTTTGGATACTGACCAAACTTCCGAAGGAAATTAGCATAAACTATGGAACAAGTTAATCTCTACTTTGACTTCATATCTTAAGGTTAAAAGCTTAAATGTGTACTTAATGCTAGTCTGGAACTCAAACTGCTAACATGTCAACTGTGACAAGCTTGGCAATATAAAAGTCCTGGACACTGACAAAAACCAAACAATCCAAAACGAATGGTTAGCTGGGCATATTAAATCAGAATTCAAGTCACAACAGTTTACACAGTTGTGCCTGGAAGTAACAAAAGCATAACAGCAATAGCAACCACAGACATATCAGTATCCAGTCAGTCTCTTAAGGCCATATACTTGTTTAAAACACTGAAGTGCCCAATTTCAAAATGTATTTAAGGTCATGCAGTGAGAAGTAAATATATTGTGATTAGCTTTGTCATTCTGTTCAATTTCAATTCAGGTAATTTCACAGTTTAATACACAAAGAGTGGATCAGCATGCAAAACCCAATCAGGCTACTGTTTAATACGACCAAGAATTAAACCAAGTGGAGTCTCTTTACGATGTGACGGCGAGTGCCGCATCTCAGCACGCAGCTGCAGGAATGACTGGGGCAACAGCTACTGTCTCAACTGGTTTATCCATCATTTAAAAGGGTACTGCTCCGGCCAACTAGACTTGTATGGTCAAGGTTGCTACGTATCAAAATATTTCCATCATACCATCAAACTGAGCCATCTTCTCGCAGAGCTTGACCTCCCCGAGAACAGCCTTGAACTGAGGTTGGTTGATGCACGTCACAAACCAGCGGTTGACATTAGGGAAGGGCTGACGGAAGGCAGGCTCAAGAACCTAAGATAAACAAGATATAAAATGAAAAGTGATGAAACGCAATAGAAATGGTTAGAAACCAGCCGCATTGAGGCTCAAAGCTGTTTTACAGGGTTGAACCAGATTCTTTACAGAATCGCAGGTCATAATTTAGATCAATTCCTGAACTCAGTTTTCTTTTGCAAAAGATTAAGTGTCCCACATTACAACTTTTTTATATAACATCAAGCACAAAAGCTCTTTCGAAATAAAAACAGAATGAAACAGAACACAGAAAAACAAAGGAATACTGATAAAGTGCAATAGAAGTGCAAATGTTGAAAAGGCGGCAGAGAATGGCGCACAGCACAGAAAAGAATTGCCATACTTTCCCTATAACATTTTCAATTTCTGGACATTTCCCAAGTTTTAAAAAGGGGTTCGTTAAATAACACTTTTGGGGACTTCCCTGACTTGTGCAAACACCGCACTTGAGCAGCAGCGATTTAAACCACGTCAGGCAAACAGGGTGGGAGGGCTAAAACCTTCAGGTTAAATGTGGACACTTGTACAGCAATCTTGGCATAAGCGTGTATTATAATTACTAGTGTTGTCAAAAGAACCGGTACTTCGGTACCAAGACGGTACTAAAAAATGTAAATGTTACGGTACCAGGTTTTCTGAAGTACCGGTGGTACCGAGCACCCGGTCGACCCGGTTCTTGCTGCGCTACCCGACAGCTGCGTATTGTGCAGTTGCTCTTCTTCGTAAAAGCTCAGACACATGGCGACCTGCGTGGCTGCTGATGAGGCAGCTCTGAATAGTATTTTGTTTTTGCAGCTGATGACAAGGGCAACATCACTGATCACCAGAAACCCATTTGAAAGCGGGGTCATTTATGTCAAAAGGAGGAAATGCATCAAACCTTACAAAACACCTCAAAGACCGTCACCCAGATTTAAGGAAAGAATTAAAGCAGGTAAGTTTAAATTTTTTTATATATAGAGAGCTTTTGTTATAAAAAATATATTTGAATGTCGGATTGCCATTTGCTTAGTTAATCATTAGCATAAGCGCGGCTAATGCTAACGCGAGTATCAGAAGAGTTTCTTTATTAACTATTTAATACTCCTATGGTGTTTAAAACAGGACATACACACCAGAGGCTTTTAAATGACCTGTGTAGCCAGTGTGTGTGTGTTGGAGAACAAATGTTTGTATCTTTAAAAGCGGTCCGTCAGAAAAGCAGTTCTAGGTTATGAAATATGGTTTGTGCAGTTTGATGAAATAAAAGTCCAGTCAAAAACAGTCCTGTATAGTTTGGTAAGGCTTTACAATAAGATACCATTCATTTACAGACTTCATATGTTATCTAACATCAAGTTACAGTGGTCTTTTGACAACGTTATACAAATGTTTATGTTTCTAAATAAGAAGAGTGTGTTATTCAGTCATGTTTGTTTACTTAATACAAATAGCTTGTTCAATTCATGTTTTTGTGTTTTGCTTTGGTACCGAAATTGGTACCGAGAACCGTGGATTTTCACTGGCCTTGGTACCGAATACTGAAATGTTGGTACCGTGACAACACTAATAATTACTATTTAATTTCCTATTAGATCAATGTAAACAAACTGAGATCAACACACTTAGCCTCTCAAGACTCCAAAACAGTATGGGAGTGGTGCAATGAGAGTAGAACGGCAGGATTTTGCTCAGAGTAAAGAGTGGCTTTTAAGAAATACTGCGACATTTCTTTTATCTTGCCTCTGAAGAAATACTGGCAATCAAAATCTTTTAATGTAAGACCAGGGATATTTCATTGTGAAATTTGTTTATAATAGGTTCCTCTATTCCCATTTAATACAAAGCAAATAATTAAAGTCAGGCTACCGGTTAGCATAGCTATAGGCAAGTTTACAATGGCATGTCACAGCAAGCAAATGGTAGCTGGTTTCAAACTGCACAACAGAAAATGATCACACTATGGGTCAAACTTGCCTTTAGGCATGTGTCATGTATCCACCTTTTTAAAACAGCTGTGACTAACTGTTTGAAGGCTTTGCCGTAACCGTAGCAAACAAGAATGCAGTATGTGTTTCAACTATTACAGAATTTATCCTTTTCCTAAGTCACAAGCAGCAAGAAACTATGGTGGGTCCGTCTACATGATTGATGTATCAGAACAGACCTAGAACGGATTTGTTATCAAGGAGTGTGTTTACATTTAGAGAACATTTTGAGGAGTGGAAATTTCCGCCTGCCTTCTCCACCCACAGTCTACTCCAGGAGGGGACTCTACTTTAATTTCAGATAAAGAAACAATATGGAACTTACCTGCTTGTAGAGCCAAAGCAGAGAGCAGACCACGGTGATGTCAGCCAGACTGACACGTTCACCAACCAGGAAGGTACGGGTGCTTAAGTGCTGGTTAAGAACAGTGAGCACACGCTTCACCTCCTCCTTGGCCTGCTCTGTGGCCTAGAGAGACAGTGTACAAAGGAGAATAAAAACTCTACAGCTATGAATATGCATACAGGACACCTTTCATTAAGTCAGGAAACTGCAGCAAATCTACTGACCTGTTTGTTGAACTGCATAATACCCAAAGTCGGGAACACCCAGGCGCTGGCTGGAGGGATGATCTCAGAGTCAGTAAAGTTGACCCACTGCAGGACCTGGGCACTGGCTTGAGGAGTGCTGCCGCGGAGGGCATCATTGCTCACTGCCAAAGTGAATTAATTATTAGAAAATAAACACACTATCTCTCTCCACACAATGTAAATATCCTAATGACAAGCTTCATCGGGGGGAGGGGCATCAGAGCTCTAAGCCAGAGCCTATGCAGTCCATATTCATCCCAAATAGAGCTGCATAATATATCGCAAATTTACCATCATCATATCGATATCAACATGCGCAATATCCATATCGCGAAAGACTGAACGAACTGCAATAAATTGTGTTTTTCCAAAACTCTTCACCCAGTGCCACAGAGAAGAGGGCAAAAAAAAAAAGAGCAGTTTTCTTCATCTTCTGTGCTAATGTTATAGCTTGTTCCTTTTGCTATTTTTTTCTGACTAACTTACTATAATTTAAATTGTGTTTACATTTATTTCAAAAATATTCAGATTTTTTCGACAATGTTCAATGGTTCAAATATTTTATGGGAGGCATTAAAATGCTCTTAGTAAATTCTTTTTTTAAAAAAAAACATGTTTTTTTGGACATGGACTATTCAGCGCCTGGAATCTGTCATCAGCATATCCGAGGCAGAAAAACACTATAAAGGCTAAGTTTTTACTTAATTATCGCATGTGTGATATCACCATCATCAGCTCACCGCCCTCCAGGATATAACACAACATTATCGCATGTTTTCCTAATACCATGCAGCCCTACTCCCAACATATCTGGAGTTGGGATGCAGCAAAAGTATGGACCACCTGAAGTCCCTGCGGACTACTTTAAGTACTTTTTAATGTGTCTCCATCAAAGAACAAAAGTGATGCTTACAGTAGTGAGCAATGGCATTGCTCTCAAACAGACAGAAGCCGTCATCACCCTGGTAAGCTGGAACCTATAGGGAGGGATATGCAACCAGGAGTGAAAACAGTACCTGAATAGACCATTTCCTTCCCAATATTTTTTATAATGAAACGTTAACCAACCTTGCCCAAGGGAAAGTTGCTGAGAAAACCAGGGGAGCGGTTCGTCTGCCCAAAGGTGAAGGCAGGGGGGGCGCTCGCCACCTTCAGACGAGCCCCACTGTACTGGGCTGCGATCTGGGCCTTGTAGGCCCTCCAGTTCTCTGCGTATGTGTAGAGAGTCTATAGGGGAAAACAAAACTGGTGTTAGGGATTGAGACACTACTAAAAATCTCAATGCCATTCTTACATTAAGAGCAGCAAAACGCCTCTCTAGCCTCAAAACCTCCTGAAGACATCTGTTCAGAAAGATCTCTTATGCACCATCTTCTTGCATTACTCTTACATAAAGATTTGGCAATTAACACTCCCCTCTGGTTCTCACTCCGTCCTGAAACTTGAATGTGTCCTCATATTGCTGGACAAAAGCATCTACCACATGGTTGTAATATAATTCCCATTGCATTACAAGGCTGATATTAAATTTCACATCAAGACCAAGACCAAGACCAAGACCAAGACCAAGACCAAGACCAAGACCAAGACCCCCCCCTCCCCTCCCCTCCCCTCCCCTCCCCTCCCCACCAGACCATGATGCAGCATTTTAATTTCTGAGATGGTTACTAATCTCAATAGGAGCTGCAGGGAATATCACCGCATGAAACACAAAGTGGCCAGAATAAACTTTTTGGAATAAAGATTCTCTGGCTTGTAAAACAAACCAGGTGCAAAGAAGTTCAGCCACCTGAGTTTAATGAAAGAAGGCCAAACTTGACATTACCTAACATGACAGAAAAGGGTGTAATGGGGTTATTTATTTTATTAATTCTGAATAATTTGACGGCTCAGATGACAAGCGATCACTTGGTGGCCTCCTGCTGATCCAGACTGGAGCTTCTCCATACCGCTACCTACACCGAAACACAGCTCCTGCACTTTAACGCAGGATAATACAGACAAGGTGATGTTACTTGGACTCAGAAATACTCCACAAAGCGGCACAGAGTGTCTGACAGACGCGACACGAGGCTCCGGATCCACCAGAAGGTAAAACGTGGCACAACAGAGCGACTCCCTCTCTCTCTGCCAGCTGCTCATTCAAAATAAAACGGGAGGATCGTCTTCAAAACTAAAATAAATCGCCGCGTGAACGGCATATAAACTACAAAATCAAACCGTACGGATATAAAGAGAGTAGGCACACGGATGGATGGGATAAAAGACGGATTATGAGCAGAGGAGAGGCAAAGTCTGCTCCTCTTCCATCTTACTCACCCCTGCCGCCATCTTCAGGACGAGAGAAAGAAGGAACCGGGCGCACGCTGCTGGCGTATAGAGGAGGAGTGACGCAGAAATAGCACGCCACCGAGCCCGCGTTAAGGGTGCCATCAGGACTTTATTGGAAGGAGCTCCACAGAGATCATTCATGTGGGATCCGGATGATTTTGTCATTAATAGGGATACGGGGTGCTCTGGTTATCATGCTCTGGGCTGTGAGGGCTGCTGGGCTGATTCTGCTCATGAAGGGATAATGTAGTGACATCAAATACAAAGACGGAGAGGAACAGTGATTTTAACCCGTTATAAATAAATAAGTGTATGCATTTTACTCCTTAGACTTCCCTAACACACAATATGTTTGAATTTTTTCATTTCTTGGTGGTTATGATAGTGAAAATGTAGGTTTTATACTCGGCCGATAGGAAACCACATAGTCTAAATTACATGTGTAGGGAATGGGTAGGGAATGGGTAGGGAACCCCCCCCCCCTACCCCCCCTTACCTCCAGAGGTGCAGGCTGGATGTAAAGGGGCCTAATCATGTCTCCATTCACACAAGTCACATAACATTGATACAATTTAGGGGAGACAACCTCTTTTTATTTATTTTTTTAACTTGCATTGGCTGCCCAAAGCCAAAACAACACTTTTAGAACTTCCAAAGTAAAAGAAAAAAAACGGCAGCGATTGTTACCATTGGGATTAAATGGGTTAAAGCTACAGTTGGTTCAGATCTTTAATTTCATTAAAACTCAGTTTAATACATTACCCTTAAAGAAAATGTAAAGATAAACCCGAGGTTTAATACAGAAAAGTCAGGAACGAGAGAGACACAGAGAGAGAGAGCGAGAGAGAGTAAGAGTGAGCGAGAGACACAGAGAGTAAAAGGGAGTAACAGAGCGAGAGAGAAAAAGAGAGACAGACAGAGAGAACGCGCGCACGCGAGAGAGAAAGAGAGAGAGAGAGAGACAGAGAGAGATCGCGCGCGCAAAAGAGAGAGAGAGAGAGACAGAGAGAGAGAGAGAGAGACAGATAGAGAGAGAGAGAGAGAGAGAGAGAGAGAGAGAGAGATCGCGCGAGACAGAGACAGAGAGAGAGATCGCGCGAGAGAGAGACAGACAGAGAGAGAGAGAGAGAGAGAGAGATGCGCTCTCCGGAAAAGTCAGGAACGAGAGAGCGCGCGAGAGAGATACCTACAGAGAGAGAACGGGAAAGTGAGCAAGAGAGAACGACAGAGAGAGAGAGTAAGAGAGAGCGAGAGAGGTTTAAAGTCCATGCACTGGGAGCCAGAAGTACTAAAATTAGTAAAAAAAAACCAAAACAAAACATATTGTCACGAAAAAAGCAGAGAATATTTGCAGGTTCCGTTGTTTTTAATATTTCAGCGTAAAACGATCAGTTTAGTTCTCGAAAAAAAAAAACCTGGATTGGATCTGCGAGTCCCGATCCGCGTAAAACTGGAGGTTTACTATATATATATATACCGCATATATGTTTTAAAAAATGCCTAAACTTTAATTTCATTTTGAACTCATCAGCCTTACAGAAAATGTAAAGGTAACCCCAGATTCGTACTGTACAGTTTACACTGAACTCCTGCAGTGCCAGAAAGTAAATACACCTTTGTGACCCCTGTATACACTGTGCTGTAATTCATGCACGCCCGTTTTCTTTGGTATAAGCCGGTTAATTCGTTAATTAATTATTATTTACAGTAATAAAAATACAGGGCTTTAAGAAGAACAAAATGAAAAACAGGAGAACACTCGCTCCACCAGGGAAATTCTGGCCGATTTCAGTGCACCATCCGGGTTCTTTCAGTGCACTGAGTTTTAGCTTGGTTTTCAGTGTGAACGCACTACGTACTAAAGTCGCGCACTAAAAGTGTGCAAGTGCGCGATTTTGGACACACTATATGTTTTTGTAATAGATGTATAGTGTACTTTAAGCTGTTGTGTTCTATAGTTTTTATTATTTATTAGTTTTTATTGTTCTGAGACCATCATTCCCCAGCTCCAGAACATGCCTGTTTTGTGGAAGGTCCCTTACTTCCAGAAGGCCAAACTTAATGTTTCAGTACGCCAAAACATTTTGGACAACCCCAGTGAACCTGACTGGCCCACACAGAGCCCTGACCTCAACCCCATCCAACACCTTTGGGATGAACTGGCATGGAGATTGTGAGCAAGGCCTTCTCATCCAACGGTGTTTGACCTCATAAATGCTCTACAGAATGAATGGGGACAAATTTCCCACAGCAACTTCAAAATCTTGTGGAAAGCCCTTAAAAAAAATTATAGCTGCAAAGGGGAGACCCACTCTATATTAAAGTCTATGTATTTGTCATTGAAGTCTCTGTTGGTGTAATGATCAGGCATCCCAATACTTTTGTCAATATAGTGTACCTGAGGAACTGAATCAGGTGTTCAAGCAAAGATATTACCAAACTCTGCTGGATTATGGCCCTCTAGGATAGAAACTGATTATCTTTTCACAAACCTAGGCATTGCAGGGAAAATCTATGAACATTCCTTTAATATGTTGGTTTTTCTAGCTACCTTTCACAGCACTGATACTGAATATGGTTCAACATTAGAATTTTGCTCATGACAAAAAAAGTATTAAACATTAAAAGTGTAAATAAGATCTGATGTGTGCAGGTGTGTTCAAGCAAAAATATTACCAAACTCTACTGACTCACCGCCCCCCAGGATAGAAACGGATTACCTTTCCACAAAACTAAGCATAGCAAAAAAATAAACAACATTCCTTTCACAGCATTGATATTGAGCATCAATATATATTTTTTTCATGACAAAAAAAAAACATTATACATTAAAAGTGTAAATAAGATCTGATGTGTGCAGAAGAGGGTGACACGGGAGTGAATTTTCAAACCTCTCCTGCCCCACTCCCACACAAAAAATCCCATCCTGTCCCAATTCCATAAAAAAAAAAAAAACTGGGGAAAATCCCGTCCCGTCCTAATCCCAGAAGAATGACTCACCATTCCCTCTCACTCCCGTGTTGGTTTTTTTGGCTATTATCTGTCAGTTACTTAGTTGAATAAAAATCCAAATTTTATGCAAATCATCCATCCATCAACACACACACACACTAATTTTCACTGAACTTCTGAGTCTGAGTAGAACTTAATCAGCTGTATACAAGTCTTGCAGCTGGCGTATTGCGTTTTCACACCATTATTCTCAACTCGTAATTTTATTTATTTCAGACCGCCCAGAAATATCTGTGAGCACAATGGAGTATTATTTTCACAGTAGTTGCAGCGTAGCTTTCACGTCTGCCTCCATTTTGGTTGTGATTTTTGCGGCTAAAAAGTGCGTGAAGAAGCTGCTTCTTCTCTTACATTATTGGTTGTTGGGACTATCGCCACCTACTGTTAGGGGTGTGTGGAGCACGCCATTCACTTCACCAGCTACACACAGCAAACAGGAGGAGAGCATAAAGAGACAGGACGACTAGTATTGAGTTCAAAATTAGTTTATTTATTTAAAAGACATATTTCTGTATATAGTTATCATAGTGTTATTACGATTCCCGGTCACATTTTTTCCAGTCCCATCCCAAGCACGTTATTAATAGGGATTTTGTTTCTCGTCCCGCGGGATTACCAAAAAAATGTCAGCCTCTAAAGTGCAGAACAGAGATTTACATTTGCACACTGGGGCAGTTGTCACCCGTCACCGCAAATTTAGATGTCCAGGATGTTCAACAGCTTTTATATTCATACATTTATTTTATATTTATTTCTGGTTTGTTTCCAGGGAGTCTGTGGCACAAAATTGGACTTCTATCTGTCTGAAGGAGACGATTCAAACATAGTGTGTTCAAGACCCACCCGAGTTGATGCCTTTGGAGCCCTGGTGTTTAAGAAATTGCTCCTGTGATCAGAAGGCTATGGGTTTGAGTCCCTGGACGGCCAGTGGCACCACTGAGGTACCCCTAACCCACTCCTTCACTTGGTGAATGGGTTTAATGCAGAGAAAGTATTTCATGTGCTGTGTTGTAGTGTGTTCACACATAACTATAAGGCCACCCTTAATTTAACTTACAGTAACACACAGCAAAATTATATTTGTAGCACATGGCTGAACGTATTCCCACCTAGTGTTAATAGCAAGTTACAATTCAATTTAGTATATGTGGCTTACTTTTTTGTATCTATTTCTATAGAAATAAAATGACAAGTGGCATTATTTGGTTTTTTTTTTTTACAAAGTTTATTTTTAAAAAGTATATACAAGAACTAAAGAAAAAAAGTCAACTAAAGAAAGATGACAATTTTAACACTTGAAATCCCAACTAGCAGGCCAGTTTTTGTGAAAGCATGTACAGATACTTCTCAGCATTAGCCAGCAATGTACTGTCTGCGACTTAACTCAATAGGTAAACTAAATAGGTCAATAGGTCATCAGAATAACATCTTCACTACGGCTCTTAACATCTGATGGATCTTCATCTTAAGATATTAACAAGTTCAACAGAGTATTCATGTTGTGTGAACATGTGTGGAGGTATGCCTGAACTGCTCTTCTAAGCAGATCATTCAAATTTTGATTATTTAGTCCATGTTTGACAAAAAATAGACTCTACACAAGTGTAGGTGCAGCAGAGGAAAGAAGATTCAATGTACTTCCAAAAAACAAAACAAAAAAAACCCCCAATACTCTAATTTAAGTGTCCTTTGGCATCTTTCACAGAGTGATCAGCTAACAAGACCTGGAAAGACAAATAAATCCATTTTAAACCACATCATGTTTAATACACCCAGGACACAGTGTGACAGGGTCAGTCAAATCACATTCAAAGAGCAGGAATTAAGAGCCTATTTGCAAGCCAACCTTGTCATTTTGAATGGTGACAAAAAAGTAAACTGAAGCAAACCAGAGACAATGTATGGGTGAATGGTCCAAATAAGTAAAACAAACAACGAATGTGTGTATTACGCAAAAAGAGCACAATTAGATCTTATCTGATCACAGCAAGCATGCATTTCTTGAAAAGTATGCAAATGGAATCCAGCCAAAGTATGTCCAAATAGGATTCATGAACAAAATCACATCTTAACGCAAGGCGTCAAAAGCAAAGCTGAATTCTTTAAGTAAAAAGGCACCATTTTAGAAAGCTTATCCTTTCTAAAATGCATAAGGTTTCTATAGCACATGAGCAGAATGTAAATATGTACTCTCTATATAACTGAATTTCAATAAACATACATTTTATAAACCACTATGATATTCCTAGGCGTGATCATTTGACAAGAATTGTTCTCAGTTATCAATTCTTCATAACCAAGAATCAGTTGTGAAGGAGCACAGAGAAACAAAAAATACTTACCCAGATAGTCATCCATGAGAGAGCCAATAGCAAACTAGAAAGAGAAAATAAATAAATAAATTGCATAAAAATTGACAAAGCCAAAGTCTTTGAGCAATGTGAGGTAACAAAACCCCAAAACTTACAATATCATTCTTGTCCACTCGAGTACCCACTATCTTCAATCGAATTTCGTCATCTTGTTGGATAACGATGTCCTGTGGACAAGAAAATGTTAAATAAGTAACACTCTGCTTTTGTAATCTAAATAAAATTGCAAACAAAATAATTGATTATAATCGAAACCTTCCATATTCTCTATGTCACTTTACCTCATCCACTGTCTTGTAGCAGGGAGGATTGGAGTTCGGGTCAAATTCCATTTCTGAGGGTATAGACTGGACAACAAATGACGAATATACATTTTCAAAGTGTAAATTAGCAATTCGTGTGAATAGTTTGCTGGACAAAATACTAGAGTGACAGGTCAGCCAATATAATTTAAATCTTAGTATCTGATAGTATATCTTACAGACATGGGAGTGTAAAGAACCTTTTTTAATATTTAAAGTAGTGCTTTGTATGCGCTACTGTATTCCGGTCACTGTATTAAACAAAGCCAGATTTCTTCCTTTATCATCATGAGCATAACCTCATTCAACAGGCAGTTATTAATGCCTTGCAGAGTAAGAGTAAAGACAAAACACTACTGATGTGTGACTCAAATTTAAATTTGTGTAACAAACTAAACTGAAACCAACAATAGAAATTTTCAGCTTTTCAGGTCACATTAAGAACTGAAATTTGAAATATTTAAAAAAAAAAACCAAAAAAACATTTATCTAGACTTTTATCAATTCAATTTCAAATGTGCATTCTTATAGCAACAACCTCTTAAATCATGCCACTTCCTGATAGCTGATTAGTAAGTGGAAGTTATGGTAGTTTCTATAACATACTGTCATGCCTGTTCTGATGCCTGAATCTGTAACTTAACTGTGTGAACTGAATCCAATTCGTTAGCATGCAGTGTGCAGGAAGCCTTGTTCCATCTGTTACTCATTCATTTCCTAAAACTACGTGATCACACCACGCTAATAAGTAGGATGTGATATGACCAACAGGCATGAGGCAGATATTTAGTAACTTACATGCCGTGAGATGAAACAAGACATGGGTCCAATCTCTGTGAACAATCCAACCTGTAAAAGACAATACAAACAGAGCTCAAGAGGGCAGCGTTATTAATGTTTAAAAACACATATTTGCAAAAAAAAAAAAAAATACAAAAGAACCCAAAAAATCCAACAAATATCTAGCCAGCACTAAAAGATAAAATGCAGAAGGGATGAAAAAGAAAAGTAAGCTGATTCCATACCTTATTAACCTGAGTGACAACTGCATCCACTACTTCTCCTTTGAAAGGCCGGAATACGATAGCCTTGTATTTGACGGGGTACAACACAAAACCCCTGCCTGGCTGTATAACTCCTGCCCCTATATTATCTATTGTGGTCACTGCGATGACAAAGCCATATCTACAAAGACATGAAAAAGAAGGTTATTCACCTGTAGACAACCACTGAAAAAGTTTGCTTTATTAAAGTTAGTACAGTGTTATGGAAGACTTACTTTCCTGTACATGTCCCTTCCACCTCTGTGAACAGCTTCTGTTTGACTGTGTTCAAAAGGTTTGGTCCAAAGTATCGAGGATGAAGAAGGATCTCATGTTCCAAAGAGATCTAAAGTAAAGTAACACATAGTACACTAGCAAACTTTGATAACATTTACATATTGTATGGTGTATTATTACAGTAGTTTCCTATCGAGATCAAAAGACATCCCAGGCCATCCGGTACACTATATGGAGAAAAGTCTTGGGACGCTTGGCCTTTACAGCAACAGGGATTGTAATGACATTACATTCAAATACATAGACTTTAATATGGAGTAAGCATTAAGATTGCTCTTTGAGTGGCTACCGGAATGAATGAATTAAGAGGTGCGTGACAATACTTTTGTACATATAATGTAGCAGTAAGTTGACCTTGCAAAACTGTTATAAGGGAAACATTCATTTCAGTAATGTCCGATATCAGAATTATGCTTGCCAATTAGATCTTAATCACAGCTAAATAAATACTCTAATCGGAAATACTGAAGATGTGCTAATGCGCTCAACAGCAGCCAGCACATGAATGAATTAGCATTAGCTAACGTAGCAGTTCAACTCTGTATCTACATTAACGGACTTCCACCCTATTTAGGCTATAATGGACAAACACAGAACAACTTACATGGTAAAACATCTCTTACGTGGTGGTTATTATCCCCGTATTATAACTAAAACGGACTAAATAACTGCAAACGTACAGAGCTCAAAACATCAACAGCCTCTTGCCCTGCACTAATCTGAAATATGACTTTCATCCGGGTACTCCGTGTCTTCAAAATAAAGGTTTTGAGGTTCCACTTCAGGATATTTAAAACCAAGCAATTCAGTTACAAAGCTTGATAAAATTAATAATTATTTCATTATTGTCAATAATTAATAATTAAGCCGTTTGAAATGTTAATTTTATGTGTTATACACTATATGGTAAAAAGTATTGGGACACTTGTTTTTCAAGGTTTCAGCCTGGCCACTTATTTATAACCTTTTAAACATTAGACAAATGTAGACAAAAAAGAATAACAATAAATAATAACAATAATATCAAGTACAGTATTGGGACACCGTTCATAATTATTGAATTCAGGAGGCCCTATGCTTTCTGTGATGGCAGTATTAATGCTTCAGCTTCCAGTGCATCACGCAAGGTCCATAAAGACATGGTTGGATGCGTTTGGTGCAGAAGATCTGGACTTCAACCGCATCCACCAGGCCTTCTCAATGGTAGGCCTTCATAGTGCATATACGTTCCCAGCTGGTTGGAATTTCAGTGACTTAAAAGAACCACCAGAGGTCAATATAGGTCTATGACTGTCTTAAATGAAAACTGCTGTCTACAGAAATCTGTTACTTTTCAAACACATCTTTGTATTCTAGTTTATTGTAACATTGTTACCCTTAAAAGTGTAAAATATTGTGCAGTTTTAGTTGTAACTATGCGGACTTTTGGTTTGGCTCACTATAGACTTGGCAGGTCGTTTTGACATTGAAGAATTAGCGGGTTTTTCTCCTACAAAACGTATTACTGCTGTGTAAAAAAATTGATATTTTTTCCCCAAAAATTTACGATTGATATTGATCTTGAATCACAAAAAATATTTTCCCTTGATCTCATTCTTCTCATTCCCAACATTTCACCAGCTTCGATTTATAACATTATAACTTTGCTATGTTATAAAGTTAAATTGTACTAATATGAACACCGTCTTAACTATTATTACATTTATTAAACTTTTTAACCATAAAGTTGCCGAGTCTGTAAAGCTTTCTTGTTTAAAATCCATCACATGGATGATTATTTAGTCAATCACAATAATATCATAAAATATAAACATATACAAACATAAAATCATAGTAAATAGGGCCAGCTGGTGGCTTAGTGGTTGTTGCCCCTGTGATCAGAAAGTTGTGGGTTTGAATCCCAGGACTGCTAGTGGGACCACTGAGGTACCCTTGAGCAGGGGTCGGCCCTGCGATATTAAAATAATGGCCTTAACATAGCTTAATATTTAGGTTTCAAGAAAATACACACACAAATACACGCAAACAAACACGATTGTATTGCTTTTTTTTTTTTAAGAGAAAGAGATAAGAACTTGCTTTCCATTTTCAACAATGGTTTAGGGTTCGGATCCTATGTTTTATTATCACACACACACACACCACATATACACAGAGCTCCTCACTCAGAACTAATCCTGGGGGTAGCTTTAGTGCTGCTTCAGCAGTTCCTGATTGTTTTAAGCCGGCATGTAATTCCAGCTATCAGAACCATTAACTTGCCAAGCGTGTGTTGTACATGCACCTCACAAGTTTCTGTTTAAGCAGGGCCTCTCTGCAGCCTGCTTTGGCCTTCACCCCAGACACTCCTTTATGGTAGGAGATGCGAAAAGACAATGACAAAGAGAAATTGCATGTGGTAGCGCAAGAAAAGGGTTCAAGAAAGGAGAGGAAACATGTTTCGTTGCTGCAGCCCCTCTGAAATGGGTCCTCTCAGTTCTGTAGGGTTTTTTTTTTTTTTGGTAGCTTTAAAGGCTGGTGTTTAAAAGCTCTTCTTTGACGGGGGTATAAAGGCAGAAGCAGCGGTGTGCCATAGATCAGACTGCCTGGTCATTGTTGCTCGGGCAGGTCAGATACCCCCAAACTGAGGCCATGCATGCTGATGAGCCTGGGCAGATGTCCACAAATATCCGAGCGCAGCGCGCAGTGTTTGCATCAGAAAGAGTTGTCCAAACTGATGAAGGCCCTTGGGGACTTCCTCGTTTTCTCTCTCTGTGCTGCATTCTTACAGAGCTGCTGGCGCTCATGTCATTAACCTTGATATCAGAACAGGCAGGGCGAGAGAATGCGTGCAGATGTCTCCACAGCCACAAGTTCACGGCCCTTGTGTACCACAGGCACCACCTTGCATTTAACCCAACACAAACCCTATTTAGAAACCTTCTGCCTTGCGGCTTTGCTGATCTGTTTTACATTAAAGTCTCAGCAGGAGGTTTGTTTACACTTTTTTTTCCCCACAAAATGTATCATTTTGAAATGATGCCCTACAAATAAGTGCAAAAATTCACGAGTGCATCCGGAATCATCAAAAATATGTTGGGTTTGGTATCACCTTTCATTCTTTGCTCCCTTTCATTATTTGAATGGTTAATCTGCAAGTGTACCAGGCAGATTCATGAAAAGTTAATAACAATTGTAGGATTCTGCCAACAGACCAACATGGCTGTTTAACAGGACATGTTTATTAGAACCCTCACGTGTAAATCAAGCACGTTAAAGCTTGTTTGTGCCACAAAGAACATGATTTTGTGGAAATCGTCAATAGACTGGAATGCACATTCTAAAAAACCTCTCAGGCCTCTGAAATGTGCATGAAAGGATGCAGTTGGAAGGAAAAAGAAACACCACCATCCACAGCAGAAGTGAGCGTAGCCTCTCCACTCCTGTGTTTCACACCTGTTCTGAAAGACATTGTATACGCTGAGTGACTATTACCATTCCACTGCGCAGTAGTATGCCCACTGACTCGGGGGAAGCACTGCAGCTTTTGTCCTGGCATAATTGCACTTGTATAGTTTGCCAGTGCTCTTTCATTACATGGTGGTCTCAGTTCTCTACTGGTGACACCTAATGCAGAAGTGCTTTCATTGTCTTCTAGCTTCTTATTGTCCAGTCAGATTCTTTCAAGTGGTTCTTGTTTCATTCAAGGATTGGTTTGGTCTAGCATGTGTATGTTGTTATCCTGTCGATGGGGCAGGTGAGGGCATGTTTTTCTTTTACATAAACAGCATACATACATAATGAGAACAAATCTTTAAAAACAGAAGTCCTGATCATCAGCGGTGGCAGTATTACATAAACCACACAATTTTCTATTTGACTGTTCTACTAAAGAAACTACACTGGGGTTTTCTCCTCTGTCTTTCGTTCTTCGATGCTGCATTGTACTGCAGGGTAAAACTTCATTGAAAGTGGTTTATTTGAGGTCAGATTGTGCTAATTATGACTTTAGGAAGAGCCAGGTAATCATTTGTAACAAAACCCACCTCTCCACACTTTTGAACTATTTCATACTATGTCTATGTAAATTAAATTGCTCATTGATTGGGTTCATTTGTAATGTTTAATTACCTATGGCCTTAAGAATTAGTTTAAATACTCCACAATGCCCTCAAACATGCACACCCTACATTAGAGATGTAAAGTGACCTAAAAAATCGGACACGTTTTCTAGTTTTGGAGAGTAAAGCAGGTCTGGTTGGTTTGTTCTGCTTGAACACAGAAAGAGAAATCCTGGTCCAGTGCCTCAATTCACTAGTCTCCTTCCCCTTCTCTCCCCTCCCCTCTATCTCCACCCGTAGCTTTCAGATGCAAAATAAGCAGACATATGGAGAGGAGGTCTTTCTCCGGCCCTCCTAAAGATTCAGATTGTATGACAAATCACGTCCACCGCCATTCTCCCAACCCCACACAGAATCTCCAGACAACAGCTTCATTAGAGTGAAAGAGGGAGTTTTTGCAGCTTTGCCGAGTCAAGCTCAGACCTCTTCCCCTTCTCAGTTACTCCATTGTTGGCTCCAGCTTCAAGTTATCGCACTCCAAACCATATGGCTTCTTCGAGCACCTACAAGCGATGCCACCGTACCTCTGTGCCCCGAGGTACAAACAGGAACTAGATATAAAAAGTATCAGAATCTTTATCAGGAATTCCACTAAAGAAAGGTATATGTAATATATGCAACACACAAAATAATGTATAAATAATGTCAGAAATGGTACATATTAAGTGTTACAGGCATACATGCATATTAAAATGCATGTATGTCTGTAAAGAGTATTTTTTAAAAGCTTTATTGCCTGAATATTAAATACGCTGGCCTGAATGGATTCTGTCACAATACACAAAAGTGTAAAGGATACAGTAAGAATACATTTGAGCTGTTTTTTGTTGTTGTTTAATTTACACTTTTTCACTGTGTAGGATGCCATTTTTGTCGTTTTTTTTTTTTTTTTACATCTGCAAAGGGTTTCAAAAGGAACTGTGAAGTGAATAATTTTTCATACTATGAAATGTACAAAGAAATCTATTGTCACTCATGAACATCTAGCAAGTGTTCCACAGTGTTTACAATGAAGCTCTTTAGAGTACATCGACTAAGCATGTTTACTACACACCCTGAACCAATTACAAAAATGCATTCTTCTTTTAATTTTAAGTATTCCTTTAAAGTAACATTTACAGCATATTAAAAAATAATTCAGTGTTGTTCTGCCAGTTATGACTCTTCTGTCATAATCATTTAATCTATGCACTTAAATGAAGAATATTTAAGTGCAAACAAACAAGAGCAGAGACTCTTTAGAAGAACAATTTTAATGGAGGTTCCCGTTTTGTAAAAGAGATGCATGAGTGTGAATTGTCTGCTGATCTAGAAGGATCCCCTAAATTGGTAAAGAATCCTTCCTTAGTCAAAGAACCTTTTATGACATTTTTTATTAAAGAGTGTTGGTAAAGCGAAGATGCAGTTCGCTGTTCTTTGGTAAACAGATTGCTTCACTTCAGTTTCTTAACAAAGTGTTTAATCTACAGACTGATCTGAACTTTTAAAAAATTGATCCTAAAGCAAATTTTCATTTTTAACTACTGCTATCTATTGTAATACTGTATTTGTTTACACTGCTATTGTTACTACACTGTTGTCTTGTCCTGTAAATGATTGAATTGTTGATCTTGTTTGTTGTTGCACTCCCTTTTGCAGTCCTGTCCTGTCTGCACTTGTGTAGTTTTGCGGTGTTTCTGTATTTGTTGTAGTAGTGCACTATGGTCCTGGAGGAATGTACTGTGTACCTGGCAGAAATGACAATAAACACTTTGACTCGACTCGACTCAAATTGACTTTAAATAAGTGCAATAAAGCAAATATATTCTAATGGCTCTTAATATTTTTGAAGCAATATTTGCCCCCTCTGTATTTACATTGATTTTCTGAAAGCATATACTATTTAAGCAAAATATAAAAAGTAAATACACTCATTTAAAACTAAGTAGCAAAAATGAATACACTTGCTTAAAACTTTGTAGCAAGGTTTACAAAGTTTGTAGCAGTTTTGATCTTGGCTGTGGTTCCTACAACAAGAGTCTTCTATTAATTAATTATAAAAAATGAGCTTAAACAAAAGAGTTTGATTTATTATGTAAATACTGTTAACAGTCGCACTTTCCGGTCCATACAGTCCAGAAGATAAGCTGCTAACAGCTAATTTCCTTGTTCTATTCATTGTTTTTCCGATGTCATGGAAACCACCTCATTTGCATACATATATCACCTATATATAGCAGTTTAGCCCCACCCAGTTACACTGAAGCTATGTGTAGTGTTTCAGGCCAGAGTGATTTTTCAGTGAGACACACAGTACAGGGCAGCCAATCAGAACAGTACTCATTTACATATATCAGTGTTAAAGACACAAAAAGCAGCTTGTGTAATAAAAAGAGAGAAAACGGCCATGTAAGGATGAATTGTAACAGTTTTTGGTGCAAAAAAGGACAATTGAAAGCAAAAAAAAAATAAACAGCATGAAACTAGAATATTGGCCCTTTAAGCAAACATAGAAGAAACGAAATGCAAGAAAATAATGAAGATGTGGAAAACTCTGATGAGCTTGCAGACAGTCTGGTGCAGTGAGAAAAGGGGACAATAAGGGAGTGAAAGCAGGAAAAACGTGCCGCTGGACACATAGCTACAGTTCACAAAGCTGCTAAAGGGGGACTGTAATGCATGTGCTCCTCTCGTAGGGTCAGGTGTGTAGAGCTGACATTAATCAGGGGAGCCGTCGTGTATGTGTCCTTTTTTAACGATGGAATAGCGAATGCAAAGCTTCTTCACATTTTGCCAAGAAGTTGCCCTGGTTACTTTGAATGATAAAGTCTTTAGAGATACAGGTCTCATTGTGAGCGCTAATGTAGGGTAAACTAGAGGTAAATTATGCACTTGCACAAATACACACAGACAAGTGAATGCCTCGCTCTTGGGTTTGCATTTAAACTTTGGCATCTGATTGATAGTGCAAGGTTCACGAACTGGTACATTCTGTGTCCAGTTCACAATGCAGGCCTGGAATTTGCATTTAGATAGCCTGCAAATAGATTCCAAAACATTATAATAATAGCACCTGTTCAGAAATCCTGTAAATATAAGAAAAAAAAATTAAGCAAATTTCCTTACAATTCAGAAAACAATTGTTGATAACATCTGGCTGAAAGGAAAAGTTATACTTAAGAAAAAAAATACTTGCACTATAATTACAAACGTATTTCACTTCCATGTGAATAAAATATTTTGTGTGAAGGGCAAAACTGTACTGATGTTTTGATTCTGTATTGAATGAAATGTGTACGTAACTTCTGCATCAAAATATTAGCACTTACAAATGAGTCTCGAAATGTCACTTTGGAGTGAAAATATT
This sequence comes from Brachypetersius gabonensis, assembly GCA_037577145.1. Taxonomy (NCBI): domain Eukaryota; kingdom Metazoa; phylum Chordata; class Actinopteri; order Characiformes; family Alestidae; genus Brachypetersius; species Brachypetersius gabonensis. The sequence continues at coordinate 6,309,151 of JBBJLR010000034.1, forward strand.
TTGATGTGAAAATTGAATTCAGTTCTATACACAATTTTATGACTGTATTTGCTTTAAAATACAATTTTTATTCTTGTCATTGGCTTCAATTATTTTTGCCAGGTAGTGTGAACTGCAGGAGAAGTGTGTGTGCATGGGGAACACCTAAGAAGAATCTTAAAAAATATTACAATTAATCATTATGAAACATTTCTGTACTGGACTTTTATATTTCAAATGACATTCAAATTACATTCAAGTCAAGTGTTGACTGTAAAACATCATACAGAAGTGTATTTAAAGTTCACTGTTGAGTTGTTTAATCTTCAAATTGATTGACATTGAATACATGAATTGTGTTGTGCTTAAGTAACTGGTTTGTGTAAAATGGAAAGGATTCAATTATGAATTAATCAAATGTATTTACTCTGATCTTCAGGAAATGATTAATAAATTACAAATATTTTTTTTTCAGTTTTGCTCCATCAGTTTCTAGTTTGAAAATGCGGACTACTCTGCTTGGAAACGTGCCACAATACTGAATCAAATCTATATGACTGCTTTGTTTTTGACATTCAGATGAATAAGAAAGTATGACGTTTGCTCTTATAAAGTATTTTACTTTGTCTTGAGTTTTAAAGTGATAAACAGAAAGCAAATGCTTTTTGTAAATAATCTAACACTCAAACAGATAAACAAAGATTGATGCATTGTCTAGACAATGCTGGCCAAAATCATTCTAATGGTTTCTGTACAGAGGAAAGAATAAAATTATGAACTTTAATATATTATAATAATATATTAATATATTCAGTCTGAAGGCTTTTTGTTTGTTTTTGTTTTCTCACCATAATACATTTTCCAACATGTTTGTGTGTGTGTGTGTGTGTGTGTGTGTGTGTGTGTGTGTGTGTGTGTGTGTGTGTGTGTGTGTGTGTGTG
>JBBJLR010000034.1:6322703-6364061 GCA_037577145.1 Brachypetersius gabonensis
CAGACAGACAGACAGACAGACAGATAGACAGACAGACAGACAGACAGACAGACAGATAGATAGATAGATAGATAGATCAACACTTACATAGCAAGCAAAGAGCAATGAACTGCACTACAATCATCTCTGTTCCTAAATCCTGATCAGAACTCCCCACAGAAAGTATCTAAAAATGTTCACACCAGCATTTAGACAGCATTTAAATTTTAGAGAAATGCACTTTGGTGTGGTGCAATTAAAATACATCTGTTTGGACATAATTCAACTCTTCAAGTCTAGAGAAAGAGCTGCACATATGGTCCTGAGAACATGCCCACCACAATGTACGGTCATGAAATGTGCTTGGAGTCAGGAAATAGGCAATAAATATTTATTTGTATATCTTTATACAAATAAATACTATTCTATTACCAATAAATACTGCCCAAATTTCAATTTCCAGTCAACACTACACAGATTTTTATGCACCTGCTCTTTCACCAACTCAAATTGAGTCACAAAGTATGTTTGTGTACAAAAGCTTGTGTATATAAATCATATATAAACCACAGAATGTGCAAAAGTCTTGAGGCACCCGCAAGAGCCAGACATTATTGCAATTTTAATGTAGACATGAGTAAGAGTTTTCCAGACTTCCTGAACATCAAGAAATGGGCTCCTCTGGTCCTAGGGCATCACATATAATCACAATAAACACGAGTGCAGGGAAAGCCCCACTGCTATGCACTGCAGTGAATAATCTTCTTTAAGCAGAGGAAGAGACAATGCCTTTTAAATCTTTTTTTTTTTATCTTTTTGAAAGTGACAGAGCAATGTTAGAAGTGCCTACAAAATATAAAAATGCTTTCAGTCATTTTTGACTGTGGATCATCAAGCAGGCCAAAATGTGTGTGAACCATTCTTTTGACTTTCAGAATCAGTGTCGTATCAGTGTACCAGGCTTTGGGGGCTCTAAGTAGGTCCAGAAATCTTCTTTAACAGTTACAGACTGTAACATTACAGGGGGTTTTAATCGGTGCTTTCAGAGGGACACAATGGAACGGCACTGATCTCACTGTAAATTCCTTAACATTGTTCTCAATTTGTAAACCCACTTTAAATTCTTTGTGTGATGGAACCAAAGCCCTCCTCATCTCAACTCCCTCCTGCACAACCCTCCTAGAGTCAGCTTTACGATACAGCGAGCTTTTTTGTGTGTGCTCTCTTATCCATGCAGTGGAACCACAGTGTGCCAGGAATGTCAGTAGAAAAGAGCCTCTTCAGTCCTCTTCAGTGGGCTGTCAAGGGCTTCCTCCTCTACAACCTGCCTCGTGCCATGAGCGTCTAGCTATTGGCTTTCTTCAGTACAGGCCAGGCCAGCGTTCTTTGTCTTCTCCAGCTTCATGTATGAAAGTGGAAATGGGTCAATTAGTGTTTTACACCTTGCTCGAAGCTGTAGGTGGTTTCTCATGGAGGTGCCACCACTGTGAGTTTGGCCTAAAGCACAGCAAATTCTCTTCAAGTCAATGTTACGCTAATATGCTATCACTATGATTTGCATATGAACAAGAAAGCAAATATTGTAGGGGCCTGAAACTCATGTGTTTTATGTTTGCTACCTTCTCGTGTAATGTCGTGTATTTACTGTTATGCTTTTAGTTAAGTAAATTGAGTTAAAAACGAAAAAGAGTTCAGCACAGAAAAAAACAACACAAAGAGATCACAGTAAAAAACTCAGATTTTTTCATCTTTTGTTTCTAATTAAACACTGCCTTTTTAAATGAATAGTACAAATGGGTCAAGAATAAGAGTAAAAGATTGATCAAAGTCAATCATTTGCTTAAAAATGAAAAGTAGCATTGAAATAGTACACATTTCTTTTTCATTTTACCATAACTTTGTTTATTTAAGATTTTTCACAATTCACAAATTGTTTACTGTACTGTGACATATGTTAATTAATGCTAATGAATACACAATTTATATAATATATCTGTCTATCTGTCTATCTGTCTATCTATCTATCTATCTATCTATCTATCTATCTATCTATCTATCCATCCAAACAAACAAATTTTCTTTCAAAGAGTTTTTAGAATTATTGAGATAGAGAAAAATATCCCATTATGTAGCACTTCACTGAACACAGTGATTTGATTATGTGTCTCTGCTACTTGGGTGACGCTGTAACGCATTGCTCCGCCAGTCGCATCACTGCTTCGGTCATTTGAGAAGCACCTACACCTGTACTGAAAGAGAGACAGTGAGTGCAGATGTTCCTGTGTGGCAGATTAGGCATATGTCGCCCATAACCTGAGGAAGCGGCCGGCCCTCCGGTTTGAGGCTCAAAAAGTCCACTTTAGAGTAAGAGGCAGACAAAGACACAGAGGGCACTTGCCTGAGGGCGGCCTGTTCCAAGTGGCTGCCCGCAGTATGTAAAGATACCTTGTCTTCATTTGTAATAGAAAGCCACCGACACACACCTACAGCCAGCCTCCGCCTCCTAACACACACAGATACACACACACACACAACTACATTTCAATTGTTCAGCCTTTTCTTTGTATGACTGCCCATTCTCTGTCTATTTCCTGTTTATGAATACAAACCTGTCTACCTTAGTAGATGGAAAAGGAAAAATATCCACTTATGCCACTCATTCTTTATTTATTTATTGTTTGCAAAATGCTTCTGTAAACCTTAGCAGCAAAACCCCTTAGCATCCTTCAGCAAAATGCTTGTGCCACCCTTTGCCTTTGTACAAAATAACTGATTAGTTATTGTACCATAAATCTTAAGAACGGCATCTGACTGATAAGGCTAATGTTTAAAGAGTTAAAAGAATAGGAAAGCATGTGTGGGCACTCAACTGTAGCACAGCTAGTATTGTTTGGGGTGATTTTATCATTATATACCCTCATCCTCTTCCATCCACTGAAAGTTTGGTATCTCTCCAAAATCTTCCTAGTGACTGGAGTGCGATTAGCAAAACATTTATAAAAAACTAAAATGACAGTAATTTATGAGTAGCAGTTTATCTAGTCATTTCCCGGTGTATTTACAGTGTATTACAACACTTTCTAAATACAGTTTATTGCAGTGTGACCATGTGTGCTTTAAATTTCCACAACACCGATCAGTTTCCCAATATGTAGCGTAATCCATTGGATTTAATAACAGGGTGATTACTACAGTTTGTGCTGTACATTTGTAGGTTTCGGTACATTTTGCGTCCAAGAGAAAAAAAACTGTCACAAAATCACTATAATACCAGATACATGCATAATCTGAAAACATAACATTAGCATGTCTTCTATCATCAATACTACCTCAAAATTACGTAAATTAAATATTATTGTCCATGGTTAAATTTGCATTTATGTTGATAAGGCAGGGATTTTGGCCTGTACCTTACTATGAAAGTTATTTTTCAGCAAGTCTTCTTAATAGTACATTTTTAGAAAAATTATACAATTTTCACATTTGTATATTGTTCTAAAAGTAATCTCATTGTTAAGCAATGTTTTCAGCATGAACACATTTCATCTCTATAAAATTTAAATCATTTTATCAGTGTCCCCTGATTTCAAGTCAACCCTGTTACTGACACAAAAAAACCCTGTAAAATAACGGCACATTCCAGCAGTGACCTCATTTACAGGAAGTTACATCATTTACAGGAAGAGGATTTCCAACATTTAAGACACATATAAGTTTCACTCTTCTATAATGTAGAATTTTGTTGTTTTATGAGATTCCTGTTACCAATTTTTAACCTCCATCCATTCAACATCTACCCCTTATTCCTGCATTCAGGGTCGGGGGAGGGACTGGAGCCTACCCCAGCTGCAATGGGTGAAGACGGGGAATTTGTTAACATATTAATTAAATTAATATTTTCTGTATCTTGATATTTACCATATCCATAAGTAATATCCTTTCAAATTGTAAGACATCTGCTCTTGTGACCTTAAGCTAATACTGACTAGGGGCAAATTAGCTTAAAATCGTCAACCCAGTTACTGTCAGTCCTGTTACTTTTCCAGAGTAACAGGTTTGACATCTAAGTAACAGGAGTGACATTGATTAGGTTTAGATATATTGCTAACATTTTTAAAAGTTATCTTGTGTGTATCCTTGAGCTGATACCCATATTATGCAGTGTGGGTGCTTATGAGCATCTGTTACAGTCTTAGTAACATTTAATGGTATGCCTCTAATATTTGCCATCTAAAGATAATGTAATGTTGTTTTGATTAAATTGTTTATATTTATACTTCAAAACACTTTTAGTATGCCATTAAATGCAGCAGAAAAGCAAAGGTGTTATGGCAAGATCCCGAGAGAAGGGCAAAGTTCCTTGAATGGGAGAAGAAGAAATGGAGGTGAGAGTGTTTATGGTCTGGTTTTACTGAGGATCAGTTTCAATTAAAGTAACATTCTTCTAAATATCTTGTTAATGATGTATAAATGCAATGATACAAGAGCTGTAAGGTTACTACAGAACCTCACCCCTGTCTAGTAATGTTAAAGAAAATGAAACCAAATACCAGCTAAAAGAACTTTGTTTGGGATTCAAGATTCCAACTACAAATCCCTCAAAACATTACATTTCTTAGAATTAAATGTGCTTTACTAATATAATTATGCAAATTCCATGCTAATGCAATTTAAAAGATACTGTTACTTAAAAGGTATAATAATAACATCATCAATAATAAATACAGATATTTTTTAAAGATACAAATATGTACAGTGTGTTGAAGAATGTCTCATCATCCCTGTTACTCTTGTCAGTCCTGTTGCTTCATATGTCAGTTCTGTTGCTGTCATTCATTTGATAAAAATGTAAAAATTACAATTAGAGAGGCCACCCCAGTATTACCATTACCACTGTAACACTGTAAAACGTTTTGGAAAATACCTTTTATTCATCACTCTCATAAAAATACTTGTATATCTTAAATTATATGTGGTCTACTTTTATCATTTAGATTTTTTTGGTCATCTGAAAGATAAAATTGAATGTTTAAAAATATATTCCTAATCTGAAATGATCTTAGTGAAAAGAGGGACTGATGTACTGCTCATACACAAACTGTTACACAATTCTAATTCTAAATATTTTATATAGTAACCATTTTGTCCGTAACAGAGTTGACAGATAAATCATATTGTGAAGTAGATAACATATCATAAAATAAATCAAATAAATAGCCTGAGATGGCACCATAAAATTTATTGTCACTTTAGGATGTCTTCTTTCCAGAGATATTTAAAAAATTGAGAAAAAAAAGATTTTCAAAAAGATCTTTTCAAAGTTGAAAATGTACCGATTTCGTGGAATGACCTTTGTATTGGTTCCTCACAGCGAACTGAACAATACATCTTCAATCAGTTACTGAAAAGTAAGTTTGTAGTTTAAAGTGTAGAATAACTACAGTATTGTGGACTATACACAGAAGTTTGTTGTTTTTTTGGAATCTCAGATCTTCTGTAGGAATCTTCCAAATACACTTTTTTAGGTTTTGCACACTCTCAAAAATAGTGTACTCCAGAATAGTTTGTTTCAGATGATTTAGATGCTTTTAAAAATAATAATTCTTGTAAACGAAATGTGCGACTATGAAGAATATTACATAATAACATTAAACCGCTTACTATATAATTTGTAGACGTCTCTGAATAATAAATCTTCTGATTGGCATCTGACTGATAAGCCTGAAGCTAAATGACTAAAGTCGTGCATGTGTGCACTTGAACGTGGCACAACTATTGCTTTCTTTGAACTTATTGTAATATTCCCTTTCTCCTGTGTTCTGTATGCAACATCCTTGAAACGGATGCTCCTCAAAAGTGGCTTTAAAGTGGCTGGCAGCAGGCTACAAGTGCTGTGGAGCATGTTAAGTGGCGTCTCATTAGGGCTGAGTGGCTGCAAGAGCAGTGTGGCTGATAGAGGTGGAGCAGCCTCTACCTGAAACGCTACGCACTGTCGCCTCCACGCAGCCTGCCCCCCCAAAGAGCCTTCTTACCTTTCTCCAGGGCCAGGAGGAACAAGCAGATGCCCCAGCGATCGCAGTGGCAGGAAAGTGTCAATCAAAAGGGTAGCCATGCAGCTGCCCATAAGCACGCTATGCAGACTTTGATTTCCCAGCTAAATAGATGGCTCTTTTTCACCCCACTCCCCGCTCTGAAGGCAGCTCCTCAGAGAGCGCTGATAAAAATCAGGGAAATTCAATCCAAGCCAGGGGCTTCGGATAAACAGATGTGATTTTTCTCCTCTCTATGCCATCCAAGATAACCTTTTCCCCTTCTCTTCCCATATCCAAGTGACTCCTGCACCTGTAGCGACACCACTGCTGCAAGACTGATGGCACTGCTTCCCTCTGCACTGCTCTCTGGTGACCTATAATTACAGGCAGATGAATATCCACTTGATTGATTTCATGGTAAAAAAAAAAAAAAAAAGTAGTAGGTAAGAAGGAAAACACTGGACATTAGTCTTGCCACTCACTTCACAGTGTACTTAATTTACTGCCTTCATCTGTCCATGATGGTAGTCTGTCTGAGAAGCTGCGAGTCATTCTTGTAGTAATGACGCCATCTGCAAAAAGGCTGAAATATCATTTCTACAAGGAAGAAGGGTTTATGTATATGACATAATTAACTTTGTAGGTGTTTAATCTCAGAGATGTCAATCATGGAGTTCTATAACCATTTGAAGTGGTGTGAGCAAATGTGAAATTCATGTTAAATTATTTTATAGAACCTTATTCTCTTTTTTGATTCAACATAAGTTTTTTTTAGAATGTGATCTAGCACAGTTATCAAAGCCTACTTTTTATTCAGATCCACTTTACATTTTGTTTTGTCTCCTAAAAGATAGTTAGAGTACCTACCAAAGCTCACCTCCTATTACATGGAATTGTAACACTGTACACACTTCAGCTCTATGCAGAGGGTCTACAACAACCTGTGCCTCCTCCTGACTACCCTCAGAGGACCCATCTCTCTTTTACTGTCTGGGTCATCTCTGGGGCCAGGCCATGGCTTTTTTTATGAGAACTTAATCAGGGCAGTGGAGGTCAAGCCCTCCTCCTTGTCTTCAACAATTACCATGAAATTCTAAATGTCCACACGGCCGAGGGATCCCCGAATTTTGGGGTGTCATCCAGAGGGCGACAGCTCCGGCTGTGCGTCTCTTTCTCTCTCTCTCTCTCTCTCTCTCTCGCTCTCTCTCTCTGTCTCTCTCGTCCCCTCATGCCTCCACCCACCACATTCAGTCCAGAGCGGAGGGTGCAGGCAGTCAGGCTGAAGCTGAACCCCTGACCCCTGCAGACTACAGCGCTTAGGAGCAATTTCCAGAGCAATAAAAAAACACCATGGCAACAGAGATGCTGCCTGTGGCTCCGGCTGTGCAGCCCTTCGAACTTTAAAGTCACCCGAACTTCAAGGAGTTCAAATCTCATTTCTGGAAAACCGGTGAACGTAATCTTTTAAACACTTTTTCATAGTTTGATGCACACTCTGAATTTGAATGAGGTGATCTTTGGAAAAGATTTTGCTTGTTGAAAGTTTCAACTTGTGCACCACTTTTGTGGACACACGCCACAAGAAGAATCAGCTGCATTTAATTTTGTGCGCAGGTGTTTTGTTGTTTTAGTTATTAAAATCCTCTTCTTTTTTTTTTACACTTTTATTCAGCCTGAGCCCCACGATCAGCTCCCAGTACAATAATGAACGCTGTTTTCTACCCCATATAATGCCACTGAATGCCTCCCATTCATTTCTCTTTAAGTTTTTGGAAGTTTTTTTGTTTAAATTCACCATGAAGAAAAGTATAAATCAGACATTTAAGTTGGCCTGCTGCACGGCCAAACAATGCCTTGTGGAGAGGAGAAGAAGAGGGTAACGCCATAATGTAAAATAGTTAAAAGCTTATTAGAGCCATTGAAAGGCAGCGTGATTTCCACTTTGTTTCGGAACACCCTGAGCTCAGCCTTTCAAGTGATTGTGAAGGGGGCAATTCAAATCTCTTTGGGTCCATATGAATGAGGGCCTCTTAAAGCTCTTTTATAAGCCAGCAAATTCCCCACAGGCGTATGCCCTTTAGCTCCATTACTGATTTACCAAAAGCATTCATCTCGGGCCTTCTGCTTCTCCTCTCCCCATTGTTCTGCCCGGTTAGCCCAGCACCTGACAACTCTAGCATCAGGCTTTGGGAGCTGCTTTAAAAGTGCAGGCCTAAAAACAACATGGAATATTGCCATGCATCTGTATATGCATATACATATATTTGCTCTGCACAAACTGTCATTTTACAAAATTTAGAAAGAGGCTGCAGACTGAAGTAATGTGATTGATTCCCTTCACCCATGGGACATAACGCTGCATAATGCAAACATAAATAGTGGAATGAGGCGGACCTTTTCTCTAGACAAAAAGGGAAGGCTTGATTCTTTTCTTTCTTTTCGTGCAGAGAAAGAAGTGAAAAAATTCCAAGTGGGCCCATTGCCTCAATACTTAGATTAATTAGGCCCCCTTTAAGAGCCATTCAGGCCGGTCCTAAAATGGGGGTCCAAGTTACATTATGTAAAGTTTTAAAAGTGATTTGCATTTGTTTGTGTGGTGGAGGGCAGCATAGAGAAGCACTCAGACAGAGAGAAATAAAAACAAAGAGAGGGGGGAAAATATTCTTTTAGTGCCTTGTACAATGTTCGTCTCTGTTTTTCTTACTCATTGAAGTTAACAGCCCTCCAAAATGTGAAGACTTTGAAAGAAATGAAAAGCGCCGCAATGCTCCGCAAACGCAGCCACAGAGTTTCAGACACAGGTTTCAGACAGATGAAAGAAAACGGACAGCATGATTAGCCCAAATGCATGGTTTCTGAACATACTTATACAATACTGAAGAAAAAGAGCAAACCTGATTACAGAGGCCTTTATTTGGAAAAATGATGCGCTTAGATTGTACAAATGAGAGGTATTGGTTTTGCAGAATATGCTATTTTTAGTTAGACTGTCATTTCAGTATGGAGCTCATGTGATGATTTTATAACTGTGAATGAAATGTAGGCATTTTAAATGATAAATGAAGCATCTTCATGATGCAGTTAAAGATCAGCTGACATATAATTAGTCTCTAATACAAACAAAAAATGAAAATATGAAGAATAGTAATCTTTTGACAAAACGTTTGTGGCTGTGTGTGGAACAGAACAGTTTACAAAAACTTCCAAGGCTATAAAATGATTATTATGATTAGGTCATACCTTTATGATAATTGAGAGGCTTTAATCATCTGAACCCTGAAACACTTTCTTGTGTGTAATGTTAAAAGTGTCTTCAAAAAGGAATGTGTATTTTAAAAAGTGTTGTTTAGATGTTTATTTGAAATTACAGTTGTTACAATAGTTACATTTTTTCTGATATTTGAAGGAAACTCCTCCCTAACACTGTGACACATTGAAAACGTTTTACAGAAAAGTGTTTAAATAGTCTGGATAGCATATTATTACTTTTTCTGATATCGATATTTAATCCTCAAGTCTCTGGTATCCGTAATGCTCAGATTTTGTTCAGTGCTCAGATATTCTTCAATTCAGTTCAAAGGCTGATGATGATGGCGATGAACACTCTGCTGCAAGAAATACACAACTAACAACATGATATCACAAAATACAAGTGTGTGACTTGGATTAGATTGTCCAGATTGAAGATGATTGGATTGATTCTTCCCTCCCGCTCCAATACTCGATCCTGCATTTTCTACTGACTCCCTCCCAATACTGTCACCTGGAACTGGATTGGTGCCCACATACTTCAAAAATGCACACATTGGTATTTATAGAGTAGTAATAAATTCACACTTTCAAAACAAATTAAAATACATATGCAACATTAAAGTGTTTCATGTGGGGAGTAGTAGTACCTGCTGTTTAGCAACAAGATGAAATATTAAAAAAAGTTTCTGATTCTATTTCTCTGCTGAGTAGCAATAGGTGTATGAGGATTCAGAATATATCTGATCATGCACCACCCATTAATATGCACCTTTTCTGAGCGAACCACCACAGTAGAGGAGTTCAACAGATTGTGTCCAGTGTCAGGTCCCCTTCTGGGTGCGTGCTGGTACACGACTGGCACGTGAAGCGACATGGGCTCAGTCTTGCAGGCTGAAGAAGGGTCTCTTGCACAGGAGAAACACAATGGAGGGTCAGTGTGGTGCTCCAGTGTTGGGGGCCTGACTGAGGGAGGCTGGCCTGCCAGTAACAAAGCGCCATGGCGAAGTGTTAGTAAGGGGATTGGGCTGCCAAGGCTGCTTAATACCAAGGAACGATTAAGGAGACAAAGGAGCGGGATGAAGCGGTGTGAAAGGAAGCCGTGTGCCCCAGATCACATAAGGGTCTTAGAGCCGAGGGTCCGGATTAAGCCCCCAAGTGAAAGTGTCTGGGACGGCGTAAGAGAAGGCAGTCTCTTTTAATTGCATTTTGTATTCAGCCACGGCCGTGCCAGAGATGAGCTGCACACTGGCCAGCATGTGAAAGCAAAGGTTAAATCAAAGCTAAGAGGAGACGGGACGTGACTTCTTTTTTTTTTTCTTCTTGTCACCTCACTCGTGAATGAGCTTGGGAGAGTTTGGAATTAGATCCAGCATTCAGACTAAGAAGTTTCCTTCAGTTGTGCATTTGCAACTTTGTGTCTCAGTGGGGTTTGAGACTGAGTGGTAATTTGCATCGGTGCATAATGGGAAGTGTGTAACACCTGCCTCCACCACCATCCTCTCTGAAAACCTGAGTCTGCACAGCCTGCACAGCCAGCCACGGTCCTGATACTTTTTTTAAATAGAGCAGGATTAGCATAAGCCCAACTAGAAGATATCTTCCAGCATGTTGGGCTGTGACTTGATTTAACATTGGAATGTTAAACTGGAATTATGTCTCTTTTCAATTTATCCTTTGATCTCTATAAAGTTTTACTATAATCCTTTAAAAAGGAACATGGTGAGTTATGGTACTGGCAGCCTCTGCATGACACATTTTCCACAAGTTCCTGAACTGTCTTGAACTTCAAAAAAGGAAAAAATTGCAAAATAAAGAGCAAATGTGTGTGTAGCAACAGTGTTGAGGAAGCTACTTTTTCAAGCAACAGTCTATTGCTAAAAGTATTTCATGTATAGCCAAGCTTCTCTTTTAATAGTGTGGCAACATAACAGGCTATTGAGAAAAAGTAAATACAAATCTATATTAAAGCTATCTCAATGTACAACTTTAAATATGTGTGTTTTACTCTCAAAGCAAATGTCAGAACTTTTTATTTATAAATATTTTAAATAAAAATAATAATAAAATTCACATAAGGAAGAACAAATTTTCCATACTATACTTGGTGAACTGGGAAAGCTACACTGATTTGAACATAGCCAGGTCTTTTTATATAAAGTGGACAAGTTACATTCCCAGATCTTAAGAATGTCACCTGTAGGTTGACTAGGTTTATGCTGCAGCTTACATGCACCATTATTCCACTTGTGTTGCAAGCATGCCCACATAGTAATGAACATATGTTATTATTATGTGTGAAAATACAATAGATTAATTAAATAAATGTAGCATGAGTGACATGTTTGGCTTTGCAGCCTTATGCATCATGAGGAAGTCCCATTAATCCTCCACAAATCAAATTATGGCATTTCTTGTGAGTCTTGGTTAAAGTGAATGGTATACAAATCCAGAAATACTTATAATAACAGGGTTGCTTTAGCAGTTGGGGACCAGAAGGATATTTTGTTGCTTTCTCAACTTCTGTGAAATTCCAAAGCAAAAGGAGGCAACTTAATGGAGTAGAAGCAACAATAGGCTTTAATTCGATTGAAAATGATGAAGTTTCCAGCAGAAGTTGAATAAATTGACCAGGGATCATTAATCATTGATTACTTACCACATATCTGACCACAAATCAATGGCCAATCAGTCAATAGCAGAGAACATGCAAACTATTTGTAAATGCAATTGTTAAAAAGTTGTTTTGTAGCCTTGATTTAAAATTGTGTGCAGCTAGTTAAGTTGCTATTTTTAGCTGGTCACTTACAAACATTGCTTAGCATTATACACACAAAAAATGCAGTGAACTAAAATCTAAATTATTCATATTGACCAATTTAAATTAATAGTACTAATTATGAAGAACAACTTCCCTGTAACAGCACTATTTATCAATATAGAGATCATTGAATCATATCCCATGCTGCCATAAACAGTTATACTGTGTTTTGCAGATAGGGCTCCTTGAGGATGTAGTTGCTTGTGTTTTCAGTTATTGAGAGGGTCTGACACTTTCTCATCGCTAAGTGATGTACAGTATGTGCCAGGATTCTTCAGGATCAGGCTTCTTCACAATCACAAGGCTGTCAAATAGTGAGTGCTAATGCAATGTAGCTATCAGTCTAAAGGACTGCGATAGAGGGTGGTCTTCAGATGCATGTTCGGATATGTGATGAGGCAATATGCGGCAATATAAATATATATAATAATAAAAATGTAATATAAAACGTTCACTGAAAACCCAATGCATACGAATGACATTGTGAGACAAAGAAAAGTCAGTTTATGCCTCGCCATGGGTAGAAAAGAATTCAGCTTCCTTCTAACACCCTCACTTTAAAGTTGCCTTCACTAAGCCTCTTCTGCAGTTTCCTAAAGAAATAAAGTTTCTCAAATGATTTTTAGCTTGAGTGTACTAAAAATCTTCAATAGGACCATTACATTACACACTCTCTCACAGGTACAAACCTAAAAGATCTATTGAAGCCAGAGAAAGAACTTATTTTGGCAACAACAGAGAGTAAAGAAGCTGAACTTCTGCTTTAGTAGTATTTGGAAATCTTCTCTTTTGCCACACAAGAGCCAAAAAAGAGCAAAAATGCAGGTGCAGCGCTCCAGAGCTTTGTTTTTGTTTGGAGCGAATACGAGGGGAAGGCAAGATTCGGCCCTGAAGGCCCTGATAAAGACAAAGAGAGAATAGGCACTGTGTACTACAGCCTCGCAAAACAAGGAGGTCGTCTGTGGACATTAAATCTCTCCACATCTCTGCTTCTCTCGTGTGTCCAATGACGAATCCTCTGGTTCACCTTTGTGCTGGGTCTTCACCCTTACCGCTCCTCTGGGAATGCTGGTCATGTGCGTTTGAACCCTGCTTCCCCTACACCACAATACAGCACACCCGAGATCCCTCTCCATTTCCTTGAAGGGCTAAGCGCGTCCACTCTGAGGTCAGAAGGGGCAACCCAAAGTGGATAACAAAGCTTTGAAAAGCTTTGCCACTTGAAGATTGCCTGACAGAGCTCTGACCAGCCCCCCATCACAAACCCAAAAGACTCAAAGTGTGCTGTCAGATTTGCCCACCCTCAAATCAAGCCCTGAAGCCCTCTCTTTCTCTCTTTCTCTTTCTGTTGTAGCTGTTTGGAACACAAAGAAGCCCCTCACTGCAGAGTACGCACTCATTTGTCAGTGTACAGTACGCATTGTAACAGAGATGGCAGCAAAGACGTGTGAGCAAGTGTCCTCTCTTGACCCAGAAAGCAGGATAACTAACAAGGCTGGCCACTGGGAGATCTCTGATTCCGTAGATCTCTGATTTCGTAGATCTCTGATTTCGTAAATCTCTGATTTCGTAGATCTCGTAGATTTTGTTGAATTCTGATTCTGTACAATTCTAATACAGTTCTTCAGGAACCTATCCAGTGCTCCGTTTGCTATTGTTGAGATTTAGGGATCGTATGTAAACAAACAGAGTCATGCTGAATTTGCTTACAAAACACTCTGAATCACTTTCTAAAGGACAGTTTGGGGCATTACTATCACTAGTATTAAAGTAGCTTTAAATTAAATTAAATATATTATTCTCTAAATTTACCCTCATGGATTAAACTGACCTCGGCCACAAATGATTAATTGCCAAAACCATCATTGCTATATATTATACTACTGAAATGTGTATAATTATATCTATTGTTCATTCTCTGTTATTGTGTAAGAAGGCCCTACAGTATCACCTTATACAAAAGTGCAGTATATAAACAATAAAATGTCTCTGTACAGTAGGATTTTTTTCTTACTTTACAGCATCCACATAGACCTCGATATCAGTTTCGTCCTTGCGGCACATATATATAACATGAATGAAAAAAAAATGTAATTTTGATTTATCTGGACATTTTTTAATATATCTAAATAAATATATAATGCACAAATCATTCCAAAATGTTTAGTATTTAATGTGTGATTTAGTAATTTTTTTTATATATATTCACAAATCCTTCTAAATTTAAATGTCAGCTGTTTTTAATAATAAAATACACACAAAATACACACAAAGTTATTTGATATTTATGTTTTGATGGACTCACTAGTTTTAAATACCAGTTCATACAGAAATAACCTTAGGACAACTGCCCTTCCTCCATGATTTTGCACACTGTGCATATCCTAGAAATCGACTGTTGGTTAAGGCACAGCAAAAACTGAGCTGAATGGGCATTCTGTGAAAATGGCTTTGGATTGTTATGCATGAAAACAATCTATAGGTAAAAGTTGGAGCTAATCTACTGCATGAGGGGCTTATTTTTGACAGTATCTGCAGTCTGTTAGATGAGTAGGAACATAACAGCAGGACTCTTATTTCCCTTCATGGATCAGACTGTGATTTTAACGGCACTCCCCTTGTCTGTAATGTCACCTGTAGCGGTGACTTCAGAAAGCCGCTGTGTGTGTGTGGAAGGCTCTCTGTGTGTATCCAGGGAAGCTGGGGGGTCGAAGTGTGCCACTCGGTTGCAAAAGGACTCCGCTGAATGGGCATGCAGGAGATCAATGCAAGCCCCCTGAAAATCCCATTAGCTCCCAAAGGCACTTGTTGCCTTGGCTTAGACCTTTGCCGACCATCCTGCCCAGGGCTACATCTCTCTCTTTGTCCACCTTGTCTTTTTTCTTCAATTTTATCACATTAGTTCCAGAGGAAAGCTGGAAATCTGAAATAATTGCGAGCCCTGTGATGCCGGCTGGGCAGGGAGCAGGGCAGGGGGAGGGGGGCCAAAGGCCACAAGAAGAAGGGGCGAATGGTGTAAGCTCCAATTGGAAAGGCATCTCTGTTCTCTCCAGCTGCAAAAAAGGAAAATGAATTGAGAGTGAACTGAGGGATTTTCGTTATGCATTGCAGAAGACTTGACATGCCAGAAATGAGTGAATGATTGTCTGAATCTTAACACAGAACTCAAGAGAGTTTTCCTATCATTTAGGCCTCCAGTTTTGATCTATTAAACTGAAGTGTTTGGACTGAATCTTATTCAGTCTAGGAGTATTAGGAACTGTATATAGTAAAGTAAATAAATAAAAAGAGAAACAATATAATTTACAAATACAACTAACCACTTTAAAGAGCCTATATATTGTATATTTTGTATATACTTTTAGAATTTATCTCACTGTGTTTTTCAGTATACGTTTGTCTAGTTTTCACCATTTGTGGAAGCTCATTGACCAGCATGAGCCATGATTCATTTTTATATCGTGTTCTTACGACTCTTTATCATTTAGGCATTATTTAGGTATTCAAGCAGGTACTGTTTTTTGATGGTGTCTTTATAGGTGTAACATGTAAATGACCTTTATGCTGATTGGATGTCCTTTATTGATCAGAAGAACAAAAGACGTTAAACTCTCATGCACAACATGAGTTAGCTGAGCTACTCTGTCCCTTGTCTTCCAGATCGAAGCTCTTCTCTCCTCCGGCTCCATGACTGTCCGAGGTCCTGCGAAGTAACTGAAGGGAACTGAGAGCAGTCGATGGAGGTTGGAGGAAAATGCTTAAAAACGTGACCTTACTTCTTATCACTCGCTCCTATCTAATTTCGCTAATGATTTAACTTCTGCTAAGTCTTCATTGTTCAGAACCAAATTTGAAGAATCCGGCAGACCTACCACATCTCAGCTCGACCCTCTCCAATCGAGCACTCTTCAGATGATATCATCAGATCTCATCCCGCTCATTGCCTTCATAATCAACAGCTCCTTGATGACTGGCCATGTTCCATTTGCTTTCAAGTCTGCTCTGGTCACATTGATTTTAAAGAAACCATCGCTGGACGCTTCAGATGTTGACAACTACAGACCAGTATCCCTTCTCTCTTTCCTTTCTAATGTCCTGGAATGTGCAGTGTATAATCAAATCAACTCTTTTCTCTCCCTAAACAGGCTCCTGGACCCCCACCAGTCTGGGTTTAAGGCGACTCACTCCACTGAAACTGCTCTACTTGCCATCTCAGAAGAACTCCTTGCGGCTAGATCAGCCAACCTGTCTTCTGCTCTGATCCTCCTTGATCTCTGCACTGCTTTTGACACAGTTAAACACTAGATCCTCATCACCACTCTCTCCAACCTTGGGATCTCTGGCACAGCATGGCACTTGTTTGCATCCAACCTTGATGACCGGAGGTACCAGGTAGTATGGCAAGGCACCCAGTCTGCTCCACGTAGACTATCGACTGGTGTTCCACAGGGCTCGGTCCTTGGACCACTTCCCTTTTCTCTGTATACTGCACTGGTTCTCTTGGGGATGTAATAGCCTCACATTGTATTTCATATCACTTCTACGCTGATGATATACAACTTATTTTCTCTTTCCCTTCCAACGATAACCAGGCCTCAACCCGCATCTCAAGTTGAATCCCAGAAAAACCAACCTGGTGGTGGAACAAACTCCCTCTTCCAATCAGATCTAGTCCCTCGCTGTCTTCAAGCGTCGCCTGAAAACCCACCTCTTCAAGGAGCACCTTGCCGACTAACTATGTCTCGTATTCTACTGCTAACTTCAAAAAGAAACCTTCCTTACTCTTGTTTTAACTCTTCCCTTGTGTCATTATGGTATCAGGTATTATTGTAATGTTGTAAAGGTGCACCGAATGTGCAGTATTTCAGTTAAATAGTGGGCATGGATTAAAGCTGTTATCAGGTTTAAGAAACAGTTGTGGACTACTTGAGCACTGCTGTACGTCGCTCTGGAGCGCCAGCCAAATGCCATAAAGGTAAATGTACTGCTAAAGCCTGAAAATGTGCATGTTTTACATAGGTTTCCACATATGGACCATATGGACTGGGGAATGAAGGTATATTTTGAAATGTTATGCTTACCTAGGAAATACTTTTTAGGGGTCCAAGCATGCAGTGTGGAGGTGATGGTGTTACTGTTATTATTATTATTATTATTATTATTATTATTATTATTATTACTTTTATTATTATTTTCAACAAGAAGGATTAGGTTTTCTGTGACACGCTTTAATAGCAATAGTGACATAAATTATGAGCCGATCAACAAAGAAATGATCAATGTCCAAATGTAGTGTTTTTAGTTTTGTTCTGGAGCTACAAAGTAATGAAAGCTTTTTGATCCATCAGTTGCCGTCCTGTATGGGTGTGTGAGGATACGGGTATGCATTTTGCTGAAAGCAAAACTGTAAAAATAATCTCACTTTTACAAGCTACAAGTAGTGGAAAACTGTATAACTCTGATTTTTCACAAAACTATTTTATGCATAAAACATCTTGAAACGTCCAGGTTTTGGAGATTCAGCAACATTGTTTTTTTTTTATCCATAATGCATGATAAAGAGGGTTTTAAATGCTTGTCAGGGGGTAATGCAAAAAGCGGCGTGTACCTGTGGAGAGACACGTGTGAAGCGCCTCAGCTGTCCCTCCAACGTCTCTAGTGTGGTGAAGCAGTGGGAGAAGTGATCAATAACTCTGCCGATCAATCCTGCCTTCTGTCTTTCTTATTCATGGCTAAGGAGCCCACTTTACTCTCCATGTAGCGCTTCTGTTGCAGACTGGGCTTCCTGTGCTCATTATTGTTGGTCCAGGGGAGATTGTTGATCACCCTCCTGGAGGTTTGGAGTGGGGCAAGCGTCCGTCATAGCCCCGAGGACATGTCAGTGAGTGCTTTTAGATTGGCTCTTGCCACGACTCTGTCAAGAGAATCATTAACACACTGACTGATGCCCCCCAGCCTAAGTAGGCCCACCACCTCTCTTTCACAGGCTAATGTGGCCCAGTGCACTGCTGAAGAGCTTCTGGACAGCTCTGAGAATTTAAGGGTTTCTCTAGGTGTTTCTCAGTCATTGTAACTAAAAATAGTGTACAATGTTACACTATCAAGCATGAAAACAAAACCTTTCGGATGCTAACGCACATTTGAAAAGAACATCTTTGAAAAAAGGCTTTCCTTTAGGAAGAAGATGTTATATTAAATGAATAATTTGTTTACATGAAGGCTATGTGTAGACCATAGATTTGTGTAAGAAATGTAAGAGAAAAGAGTGAGAAATTAGCATGTGTAAAATGCATACACCACATTTCTGTATACATTTTAGTTTGTATTCTGTAAACGGTTCTCTTCATATAATCAGAATCACAACAGATACAATGCAATACAGATTCTGGATGTGTGGGGTTGGGACAGTGTGTTTGTTAGCTACAATGGTTTACCTGCAAACAAATGGACTTGTTTCAACATTTTAATGCCTGTGGAAATATTCCAAAATATAAGAACTCTGCACCCAATACGTACCATTCAGCATGCAGCATCATATTAAATCACACTGGCCAACAGTGTAGTCGACCTAAAACTGTCATCATAACAATTTTTACCTGTTTAGAAGCTAAAACCTCAGATTCTGATTCACAAGTTCATCACATATTCTTTTTTCAGTTCCTTCTTATTTCAGCTCCTACAAAGTGGAAAAAAATTCAAATGCCTCCAATGGTTAAACATTGTTAGCAACAAGCTAACCAACTATTGACTGAGATGTGAGTGATAGCTTTTATGCCATGGTATATTTAGCAAATTTCATTTTTTTAATGGCAGGACACAGCTTCGGTACTTTAAGTTGTTTGAGGAGTCTATGCTGAGCTGACTTTCTGAGTGAGAACTGAATGGATGTTTTCTTTGATTTTTTGTAAGTCAGAGGTTAGAATGTTACATACATACTATCAGTACCTTGTTGACCTCAGGGCCAGCCAAATCAGCATAACTGGGAATGTGAACAGCTTTGACTGTAGCCCTCAACTGTGGTGCTCATTATTCGCATATCTCTTTCACCACAGTCCAGAAACTTACAATTCAGCCTAGGCTGCACAAAATGTATTATTGTACAAATATTGATCTCACACTGTAGAATGATGATGAATACTATATGTGCACATATGTACATAGTTCACTGATACTAAGCCTAATACTCTGCAGTGTTAGCCGAAAGCTAATTATATTGAATGTAGTTTCAATAGAATTAACAATAACAGCATCTTGCAAACACGATTTTAACATGGGATTCTGGTAAGCACTGTTACATATGGACAAAAGTATTGGGACACACCTGTTCTTCAGGGCTTGGGCAAGGTCCCTTACAAAGCAAGGTCCACAAAGACATGGTTGGATTAGTTTGGTGTGGAAGAATTTGTCTGACCCACAGAGCCCTCCCCTCCCCTCAAGACTTCATAAAATATCTACAAAATGAATGGACAGAAATTCCCACAGTAACTTCAAAATCTTGTGGAAAGCCCTCCAAGCTGCAGGTCTATGTATATGAATGCAATGTCAGTAAAGTTCCTGTTGGTGTAATGCTCAATGTCCTAATACTTTCGTCCATGTAGTGTATGTCGTGGCAGATACGGTTGATAAGCAGTCATGAGTGCTCATAACTGATTTTGTTTAACTGTTAATTGTTTAACAGTGCTGTGTAAGTATTGCTGATTATTGTTCGGAAAGATAATCTTTGATGCCACAGCAGACAACTAGAGTACACAGAATTAACCTGTGACATAATCTGTCGTGACATCACTATGCCATCTGTCACAACAATTACTGGTCATGCTAATATGACACTATAATATTACCAAACAAAAATATGATGCCTGTGGCATGGTTTTATCAATGTTATGACCAAGGTCCAAGTAGACTGATTTATGTTTAATGTTATGTATGTAACATCATGCCACAAAAAAGTTTGGGTCCAGAACATTTAGGCTACTATTGTCTACTTGATGTCTACTATTGAGGAGACAGTTCAAATCTTCAAAAAAGGAATTCATGACATTGATTCATCAGTCTACTCAGGCTTTGGCAGAGGCTCCACTGTCTTCAGAGAAGTCACTTATTGAATTTAGAACAAGTAGTGATGGACTTTGTGTTCATTATTGATTAAATAATCTAAAAGTATTCTCCTAAACGTTTTTGAACCAATTTATTGAACCATTCATTACCAAATGAACACAATGTAAAATACAGCTGTTATTTTCAAATAGCATAACAAAATTACAATTGTAACAAAATTACAATTACAATTGTAACAAAATTACAATTGTAATTAAATGGTCGTGATTTTACAAAGATAACAAATTCATTTATTTGTTACTTTATTAAAAATTGACACCTTTTTTGTGCTGCTCAAATGTAAATATAACCTTATGTATAGAAATGTATTGTATTGTACATTCCTTAATAAGATTGTTGCTTCATTTGTCTAATCAGTGACATGCTACTTGTGTAGCAGGCAAAATAAAATTAATTTTGCAGTGAATTTTCCTAAGATTGTGTTAACAGCATAAACCACATCTTAACTCGTTTGTGCTTAATTGTGCTTATGCTCCTGTAGAACAATAATAAAGGTTAGGATAAAGATGAGGCGTGTATTCAATTACCATCTTCAGAGATTTCTCGGAATAATGTGAGTTATTCCGCCCCTTCGTTTTAAGTCTGAAACAACAATGTTCATTAACTCCTTGCATCTATAAATCATCTCATTATACATCCCCTTACTTAAGATATCAAATGCATCCCCTTACTTGAAGAACATGCCATAAACATTTATTCAAAAGGACACAACGGGGCAAAGAAGACAAAGAGTGAGTCAGACAAACAAGCCCCTTTTCTTTCAGTGAAACAATCGTGAACTTTTGGCGCAGGCACAGTTTACTGCATGAACTTCTGAACCCATTATTTTGACCACTGTGTAAACACAAACTAGATACAATTCAGATTCCATAAAGACACTCCATTTGGTTATATAATGTTAGAACAAAAGATGTGTCTTTCTTTGGCCTGAAATGGAGTGATGCTCAACATAAGTGAAAGCTCCAAATGACCTTAAATAACATGCAATAATAGGCAGTAATTGGTTGGCTTTGCTGTCGTCAGCCTTTTTGCAAACTGAACAGAATTGTGCAAAAATAATAAACATCCTATGCAAAATATGGGCAGCTCTAACCTTCTCATAGCAAATGTCTTATAGTATTTAACCAAACTGGCAAACAAAACAATGTAAAAACAGTTAGATGCATCAGTAATTACTGATCATTCCTATGACAGGCGCAGTAATGTGATGTGATGATGGCTAACCAGCGGATGCTTATAAACTATATCATGTGACATAAGCTGTCACAACATCAATTATTATGAGTTATGATGCTTGTGTTGACTTGATGTATGCATTTGTTGTTGGTACCGACAGAAAACTATGAACACAAAAAGCCAAAAGCACTGTTGAACTGATGAAAGAAGTGAGTGGGGACGGATAGACAACACTAGCAGACAGGGTAGCTGTTAAAAAGCTGATTACTTCTGCGAAACTCGATCTGTGTGCATTGGTCCAGAATGCTCGGCCTTGTTAGGAAAGAACCGCAAAGGTGCCACCTTCTAGCCACTCCATTGTCCGTTTGGCAAGGAAAGGATTATGTGTTGGTGTTTTAAAAAGCTGGGGAGCCAGCACCCCCCTCTTTTTTCTAGAATGCATCAATGGCTGCTATACAACTGGATCTTGCTTCTTTTTTTTTTCCTGCACTGGGGAGCCATGGGTTTTACCCGTCAGGTTGCTCCAGTCACCTGGTGTCTATGCCACCCAGCAGGACATGCTTTCATCTTTTGTTGGGGACCAGGGAATGGGCGGTGTTTTTGCCATGCAGCTGGTTTAGGCAGCCAATTCCCAAACCTCACCTCCACCCCATGCAGCCACACCAACCCTCGGCTTCAACCGGCGAGCTCAGCAAACAGTCCCCTTCATATAACCAAGCTTGGGGACAATGATAGTTCTAAACACACACATTTCTCAATATATCTGTGCAGACTTGTAGCCTAAATGCTGAGCTGCAGCCAGGTGTAATTTTAAAAATAAAGGTGCCACTTTTTAATAGATGTGAAAACTCCTATTTGAGGTTTAATATAAAATTATTTCCAAGAACCACCCTCGTGAAAAAACGAAGGTTTCTATATACATACTATAATTAAAGGAAATACAAAGAAAAAAGTAAATGTTCTATGCATTTTCTGGAAATACACCTAAAATGCACTTTTTCTGTTCTTTTAAAAGCATACTAAAGTTATACCTTATACATTACGCTGTAGTTTGGATCACACTGAGGCACACGGAAACAAACTCCTTCTTGATTGTCATCACAAATGAAGCATCTTATATAGTATACAAAGTGTATTTGTGAGTAATATATTCTGAGGTGTAGTTAGATATGCTTAAAATACACAAAAATAAAAGTATTAGCGTATTGAAGCATCAGACTAAAGTATCATATCAGCTAACAGTAGGGCAAGTGTGTTTCAAGGCACATGAAAACCAGGCAGTTGTCTGAAGTGGAACCAGCAGGAGGTACCAATTGGACAAAAATTTGTAGATCCCCTCTTCCCAATTTAGCAACAAAATTCTTGATCTCCCCACCCCTAGTTGGGAAAAATATGATTGATTTACAAAAGAATTACAACAAATATTGCTGATCACCCCCCCCCCCCCCAACTCTCCATCCCTCGTTCAACAAAACTGGCCCAGAACCTGCCCCAGTGCAGAAGAGTGCTACATGCTAGCCTTTACTGTCCCAGCATGGGAGAGGGAGCTGTAGACTAAGAATGACCTACTCTAGATTTCAGATTTTCAGTTGTATGTATTACAGATGCAATATAACTTTAGTTGCACTGAAGTATATCTTAAATGTGTACACAGTATGTAATAGACTTATTCAAGTTGTGTTAAAAATAATTACATGCTTCATTGCATTTTTTGCACATGTTCAAAACTATATTTACATACAGCTTAATTACAATGTCATATGTCACTCCAAACGTATACATTTGTATTAACATTTCAATAATTTGTTCACATTCAATGTTGTTTTCATATTAAGTACACTTTTTAAAAGTACACTTAATTTTTTTCTTCACAAGGGCATAAATTTAAGCTACGAACTGCACTGGCACCTTTAGATGTGTAGTGCTGGTATCTACAGTAACTGACTGCACATCTACATACTAAAATGCAAATTTACGATCATGTGAAGAAGTAAGGTCAAGCATCTAAGGACGTGAAGTAACTGAAACCTCCAAAACAAATCTCCAACCAGTATTACAAGCTCTTTCTAGGGGCACGCAGCATAGGGTGCAGAGTGGTGGGCTCTTTTTATTGGATAAGTGGAGTGCCTTTGTGCTTTTGAACTGAAGATAGCCTGTCGGGCTCTTAATCACTGCCTCTCCGAGGTAACCAGTGTTCTGAGGCTGGGGATAAAGAAGCCGCGGCCTATTCAAGGAGCTGTTGATCTAGACCTCATTGTGCTCGCCACTATGGCTTGGGCAAGCAAGGTAAACAAATGGCAACAAAAGGCGGTGCTTCACAGCAAAGCGGGCTCCATGGGGGGTTCACATCCTGAGACCAGGGGAGGCTCCCAGACCCCCACAGCAATTGTGCCAATGTCTCACCTATGCAGGGTGTGTTCGTCCCTCTGAGTCACTTGCCAGACTGCTGCAAACTCAGAGGGACTCCAGCAGAGGGCTTGGCACAATTAGCGGTCTAATCACATGATAACGATTTCCAACTGATAAACAGCTCCTCTCCATTTTCTCATGATCATAGGATCAGAATTGGAGCAATTTGTTTTTTGTGCCATTACAAAACCTCATATCTCCAGAAGGGTAGCTTTATAGGTGAAGGGAAAAAATATCATACCCCAAATGGTTCTTTGTGTGATGCTGCAGAAGAACCAGTTTAGTTCCCTAAGAAAACATTTCTGTGAATTAGATGTGTGAGCGGGAAGAATCTTCACATACTGTAACATTACTTTACCAGTTTAAGGGTTTTCCAAGAAGGGTTCTGTAAACCTTAAAAGGTTCTTCATTCTCAAACATCTCAATCACAAAGAACGATTCTTTTAAGAATCTTTTTTCAGTGGCATCATGCAAACAATCCTTTTGAGCACCTTTATTTGTAAGATTGTGTTCATACATACATAAATGCATACATATATACATACATACTGTACATACATGTATATGTCCACTATATACATGCATACAATGTGTACACGCATACATATATTTAGATAAGTTTGTATATATTCTATATTTATATTTTTATAGTGTACTTTTTATGATATACTATTGTGTTATAGTTTCTATTGCTTATGCTGCGCTTACTTTCTTCTTTTGTACTGCCGTAACAATGCTAATAAAGGGTTTTCTTATCTAATCTCATCTCATCTGTACCTTTAGTGCATATGTCAAAAAAAAAATTGTAGGCTTTGTTATTGCATGATATTGCTGATTTTTTTTACTTTGCAAACAATTATGAAATTTTGATATGATAGGAATGATTTATAACGTACGATACATTAAGGAAGAGAAAAACCTCAAAAACATTCAAATTATGCAAGTAGAGAAGATTGCCTTGATGATGACATAATACATGAAGTAATGCAGTTACTCATAATTCATCAGCAGCTGATAACTGCTGACAATACATGTATTATGTCAAGGGATACTTCTGCAAATAATATTATTATTACATAATAACACTAAAGTTTAAACCATTTTAGAGCCAAAACATAGCAAAAAAAATAAAAAAAATTCATAAAGAGCATGTATCAAGAGAATCTAACAGCACTACCAGGCTCAGTATCTTCTAGAGGTAATATATGGCACACATTGCCTAAATAAATACTAAATCCTAATAATAGTGATGAATCTGATGAGTGATGGAGTGAAAAGCGAAATAGTTATACTGGACTTGCATTCTCATAGCTCCAACAGAAACCTAAAGAAGCACAGTTCAACACATTACTTGCCTTGTGTTGGTAAATCACATTTCAGATATGGGCGAAATTACGTCAAATATTCCTCTAGCCAAGTGACTGAGCTCTCAAACCTTGATTCACAAAGAAAATCTCAGTACATCCTACATTTAGCCAAAAGGAGAACGGCAAGGGGAAAAGAGGCGAAACATCGGTATTATGGTGCGGATGCCATCTTTTATACCCATGAAAGCCCTCCCCAGATGGCAGCGAAGAATTTTGCAAAAAAGGCATTCACCTTTTTACAAAGCAATCTAATTGAGAACAAACTGTCATTGAATTAGAAGGGAGCATGACGATGGGCCGCGGTGGGCTGCCCTCCAGTTCCTGTGGGTGCTGCAGGGGGGCCGGGTAACGAGGCGGGCCGCCGCGCTCTGGGCCCCTGACTCTCTGAGCCTCTGTGCTCTTCAGGGCCGCTGAGTGACATGAGAGGCTGCCACAGATAACACGCGAAACAGCCCACCACAATACCCTTTCACTGCCTTTAGCACACACAGTTCACACTCAATGGACTGTTAAGTTCGAGGCAGACAGGGAGGCATTTTTAAAGCCTGAGGACTGTTTTCGTAGCATGTGCTTTTGCAAAGGTCTGTGAGATTTCATTACAATAAACAAACTCAAACTCTGGTAGGAGTAACTTTGACTCTGGCTGTGATCTAATAGCGGTGTTTATTCTAACTGCACCTTGCTTCTACTCAAGCATTTTGTATTGACTTTTTTTTCTGGAGCATAAGCCCAGTATTATGTTGTGTCATATGACAAATGCATTATTGCTATTTGATGACTGCAAGTGATGAGTGATGACTCGAATCATTTGTCCAAATATTTTTGCTTTAAAAAGCACTGAGAAAACAGAACCAAGAAAGAAACTTGTGGATAACAACACACATGAACTGGCATGAATGCTCATTCACTCCTCCACAATGCAGGCAGTGAGCGGGTGTCAGTGGCCGTACTCATCTCACTGCCTTCTTCTGGCCAGGAGACAAAGGCTTAAAAATAGAAAGAACTGTGAGCGGAAGAACAAAAGTTGCCCCTCAAAATTATGAAAATGAGCCAAAAGAAGGAGCTCCTCCTCTTCCAATGCACCATCAATCATCCCACAGTCCCCAGTCACCAACCCAAAGCAATCCAAAGGTATTTAAAAGCTTGAGACATCACTCAAAATGCCCACCCTGTTCATCTGTCACTTCAAGAGTAATTGCAGCATCAGTCATTTTTTTTGGACTATGCCACTAAATATGGCTTTTTCCACATGATATTTAAGCTCAGTGTGAAACGGCTTACTCCTATTAACCTTTCTTTACATAGTTTTTATGTTTTGATTTACTTCATCCATTTTTATGCATGGAATAAGATATGATTAAGAAAAAAACGAAGGATGTTTCCTCTTGAGCAGCCTCAGCTGCATGTAATGTGGTTGGATAGTTTAATATGTTCTTTTACAAAGTGTGAGCAGACAGGCCCGGCAGGAGGGGAGGCCGCCTTTGGCCAAGTGTCATCCAGGCCATTGAGGAGATTCATGTTTGTGTATTTTATTTTGTTTTGTATAAACAACGGCACTACGCGCTACCTTTATCGGTCGTGCTGCGTCCTGATTATTCCTCCCTAAAGTCCTCCCATCTGTCCCTCGATTCTGCAGCCTGAGCCTCTTTCAGAGTCCTGACAGGGAGTAGCGACAAAAAGAGTAAACTGGTAGGGGGCCTTCATTTCGCACCAATCCTCGATTGTGCCCTTCCAAACCAAAGCACTCTTCTATAGCTTTTTGATAGGCTTTCAATCCCAGCCCCACTGACAAGGTTTTCTTTAGGAGGAGTAGGAGTTGTGGCTTTTTTGGTGTTGGGGCGGGGGGCTTACCACAGAGATTTAAGGGAGTGCTGAGGTAATTTTTTTTTTTTTTTTTTTGGTGGAGGGGGTTGTGGTGGAAAGTAAAAACTGCAGCAGATGGGGCTGATTGTGCTCTCTACGCAAATTAAGGAGCGAGACATCTGCAGCCGCAACATACTGGTGGTCTGAGGCAATTAAGGCAGGGGAATGGCTAAGGGGGGTGCGTGTGGGGGGTTAAGGGGAGAGAAGCGCAGGACAGAGGAAAAGACAGTCATGCCTGCCGGTGCATAGAGATGGAGTCAGGCTCACATTACAATGAGGCTGGCTACAATAGAGCAAGCCAGCCAAGAGGAGATGGGGGCGCGGTGGCTGGGGGGTTGAAGATTAATGTACGAAGAAGCCAGCAACAACACACACCGTGCAGCCAAAATATAAGGAGGGGCCTTCAGAGCCTCTGCGTCAGGCCCGAAGTCTGAGTTATAAAGTGTGTCCTTTTCTCCCATCTTCCCCGTTTGGACCCTGAGGTCATTTACGAAGGTGACAGCTTAGACGCTCACTGTTGTGGATTTAATGTGGAGTGTTTCTCCCCACTTTTTTTTTTTTTTTTTGTTTTGTTCTCTGTTCTGACCGTCCCCCCTTAGCTCCGGTGAGGTGAAGTGACAAAGCGAGGTCATCGCCGGGATTAGACCCCTTTAACATAGCTTTTATTTATGGACCGGGTGCTGGGGGGGCTATTTGGGACAGGAGAAGAATGCTTCCATGGTATTTACAGGCCCCACTCTCTTGGGATGTGTGTGCAACAATGCAGGTCCAATGCAGATTTACATAACTCAATCTCATCTAAACAGGGCTAAGTTGTTTTAAATAATTGGGGCAACTAACAGGATGCAATTGTTGCCTAAGTGGGCAGCTATTTGGGCAACTAACTAGAAGCAAATCATGCTCTCATTAACGTGTGCATAGGATGGAATAACTACAAATGTGTGTGTGTGTACTTAGCTAAAATACCACCAGGGCTATACCAAGCCCACTCATGAATACAGACTTTCCATATCATTTCATATCAGTATGTCAATACTAGGTTTATGTGAATGAGTAAAGTAAAGCATTTTCTGACAGTTTAAACTGCTTATTTCAATACAAAATAATGTTTAAACTGATTATTTCAACGCAAAATAATGTTTAAACTGATTTTTTGGAATAAATGGGGCTAGAAGAATAAATTTCAAGCAATTTAAGACCATTTCTTTCAATAAATTGTTCACACAACGTAAAGGTAAGTTGTTACTTTCAAATGGCGTAAAAATAAACAAATAAATAAATAAATGCCAGCAAAAATGTACAACAGCAGCTTATTTGAATTTTGAAAGAAATGTGCACATCTTTCATATTCAGTTAGGGAAATAAGTAGTATCTTGTCTTGAAGTGAAGATGCTAAAGCATTAATTTGCCTCCTGATATAAAAACGTTTACATGGAGGGTGCCTTTTAGTTATTACATTATCAAACAAATGCCAGAGTCAGACTAGGGTTTGGTTTGTCGCCATCCAATTCGGCTCCTAATTGCTAAGCCAATGGACAGTTATAATGGAGGTTATCTGAGGAGCTCCCTTGTCTTTGAAGATATGCTACTCAGACAAAAGTCCCAATTACTCCCAATTGTCATGGGGCTTGGACAGAAGCAGTGCCTCCTTGAGACTGAAACGAGATCCTGTTTGGTGCTAATCCTGTGGTTTCTTCACCTTTTTTTTGCAGCTCCCACTTCCCCATTGGATAAGGCACCCCAAGTGTGAGGCTTGCTGCCAAAATACAGTAGAATGGGTGTAGAATCTTCTTCGAATTGCCACTGAAGGAGCCTGCTTTCAAAGAGACACCAGCGGA
Source organism: Brachypetersius gabonensis (assembly GCA_037577145.1). Taxonomy (NCBI): domain Eukaryota; kingdom Metazoa; phylum Chordata; class Actinopteri; order Characiformes; family Alestidae; genus Brachypetersius; species Brachypetersius gabonensis. Next base: position 6,351,556 of record JBBJLR010000034.1, read on the forward strand.
TCCTTTTGAAGGGAGTGCTGGCAGTTCAGAGAGTGCCGAGCTTACTCATCCATGGACTCAATGAAGCCTTTCAGAGCAGGGCTACTCATACACAGACAGACTTAACAAGTGTTTGCTCACAAGAGGGTGCCTAGTATGAGAATACCCAGCCTTGTGTGTCATCACTTGACAACTGTCCATCATCTCAACATGGGTCTTTGTGAAGTAATTCTGAGGGGAATCAAAAACAGAACTAAAAACACTTGGAAAAGATGAGACTCAAAATACGAAAGCTTTTGACTCTTCTGTCTTCTTTAACCTCTGTTGTGGACATATGGGGCCTTTACACCCATTAGAAGAAACATTTCTGATTGGTTCCTGATGTTTATATGTTCCTATAACTAGTATACATTTAGCTCATGTGGAGGTTCTTCAAACTTTAAAAGTTTCTTTGCACTCATGACTCTTATTGAAAAAAAAAGATAATTTGAGATTTCCATTGAAATGTTTTATGGGGAACCAAACACGTCACAATAAGACAGTCCTCATTAAGTACCGATAAATAAGATTATTGGTTATTAATTATGTCAAAAGTACGTCAAGATCATCAATATGTAACTATATCGCATAACTAAACAGGGCAACTTTTACTTCGTCCAGTAACTTTGATACTGCAATACACCGCAGCGGAAACTTACCCAACTCCGACTCCACATCATTATTTTTTTTTAATCATAGTTATAATGCGAATCATTTAAACACTTTTCTTACAACTTTTGACTAAAATCCACAAAAACATTACCTACAATTCATCAATCACATGTTTTGGAATATGCCACTAAATATGGTTTATTTCATATGACACGGCTATTCAGCTTCAATAGCAAGTGGGCCGGATATGAAAGTCACTGGGGGTTTGAAGGCCACAGAATTCCGTGCTGTACAGGCTGTTGGTCCCAGGGGGATAGTTGGGGTGGGGGGGTGGGGGGCTCACGATATTCCCAAATTTACCATCAGCCCGATATGCCCAATGACCGCTTTAGCCGTCAAACATAGCTGTTTTAATGCTGTCCGGTTCTAAGCGAGAACTCTGACGGTTAAAGTCGTTAGAGTGGATACAGCACCGAGTGTGTTGTGTGTGTGACCGGATTCTCTTTGCTTACCGCCAGCTCTGCTCTGCTTTTGCTTTAACACACCCATTTTCTGACAAATCCCGCCTCTTTCGGCTGTGATTGGCTAATAATATGGCAACTTCTGTGCTTGGATTGGATAATTCCATACAACACAGCAGATAACCAATCTTGGCGAAGGTAGTGGGGGACTACCAGCCAGCCAATCATGATCCAAAACCCATCATTTTATTACATCACACGTATCACACACTGATTTACTGGCAGTCTTGCGGGCCATAAAAGATTTCAAAAGGGCCGGATCCGGCCCGCAGGCCGCTAGTTGAATAGGCCTGCCATATGATATTTAAGCTCAATTTTTACGTTTGTTTACATTGATTTTATGTTTTGATTTACTTCATCCATTTTTATACGTGGAATAAAATATGAAAAAACGAAGGATATTTCCTCTTGAGCAGCCTCAGCTGCATGAACTTTTCCAACTCCGAATCCACAGACCTAATTATAATGCTAAATTTTTAAACACTCTTCTCCAATCAAGCTCACTCTTAACACTGCAATGAAAATCTCTCACACAGAGCCTCATAGACACTGCATACAAATTCGTATACATACTAGCACAAATATACGCATACATATTATTAGCCACCACAGATATGATTGAAATGCTCTACAACACTGTAGCAATCACCTGGAATAACATGACAAATGTCTGTCAACACCCTACCAACCGCCTGGGATATCTAAGCAATGGCCCAGCAGCACCTTACAAACCAAACTAGGATAACATAGCAACCGCCTGGCATAACCTTAGTAACCCTCTGGGACACCTAGAAACAGCCTAGCAACCCCTTAGCAACAGCCAGGGATACCATATCAATGGCCCAACGACACTTAAGCAACCACCTGGACCACCAAATCAACCACCTAGCAACTGCCTGAGATACCATAAAGCCATAAATTTACAATATATATATATATATATATATATATATTAGTAGCCACCTAAGAAATGATAGCAATGACCTTGTGATACTTTGGCAATCACCTGGAATACTATAACAACTGTCTAGCAACACCTTAGCAACTACACTAAAAAACACAGCATTAATCAGACAAAATCTTGATAGCCACTATGGGTACCATAACAACAGCTTGGCAACACCTTAGAAACCACCAGAGAAACCCTAATAATGGCCTCACACTTTAGCAGCATATCAGCTAGCAACGTCCGGACATAACATAAAGCCATATTAATACACATAAAACAGGTCTCCATTTAATTGCATGCTTAATACCTGTTTATTAATGAATTTAAGGTTTTTATGGCCTAATTAATAAACTACACTTTATTGTAAAGGGGTACCCTCCCCCCAAATATTGTTAACCTTGATGTGGCACTGAATCAACAGGTTTAACAGGACAGAAGTACATGTCATGCAAAGAAAAAAACAAATCGCTTTGTAGCTTCTGTGCAATACTAAATCAAATTTTGGACACCGGACACGTTTTGGCCGAATGATTAGTGAACTGTAGTGAGAGGCATATTTGTTTCAATGAATCAAAAGGGCTGCGTTAGAAATGGAACAACATGTTGACATGCCGTACAAAAAGCCTTTACAGAAGTACCTCTCAAAGGACCCTGTGAGTTTAAAAGTTCAGCACAGACGTACGGACGAGCGCTCACTATAGTTTGCTTGGACCCTGTGTTCATCAGCAGCCAAGCAACTTGTGCACTGCCTCATGATTTAGAGCTTTTTCGCCCTTGTTCTCAGTGAGCGAGTACCACCCTGAGGATATTTTTCCTGCTGCCCTTGGAGGAGCTGATGGTTCTTATAATTGTTCACTGGCGTGAATCAGCCATCACAAAACACTGGAGCACATTGAGAGCCCTGGCAGAGGGCAGCAAGAAGGTGATGAAGTGGCAGTGAGAATGAACTTAATCCCCTAAGCTCTTGTTGGGGCTTGTCTTTGCTCTCCCTCCTTCCCCCAGAAAAGACCCCAACCTCACAATGCGAGTCAAACAAGAGCCCCCAGTTTGAATCTGCGGCAACCACCCAGAAAAAGAAAGCCACCTGCAAAAGGGAGTTTGCGGCGCTTGTTTCTTTTATATTAAAATGGTAATATTTGACTAAAATGAGAAAAAAACGAGCAACGACTACAGATTAAATGTTTTCTGGCAAAACTGTTGTGGAAATCAGTGGGAGGGAGTTTCTGCCACTGTTAAACTTGTAGAAGCATTTAAAAGCAGAAACATTGTGGCACACAATTAAAAATGAAAGATGCTTTGAGATTTAAGTGTGGCCCTTTGATTGAACTATATCTATATTGTGAGTTCCACAAATAAACAGAACATTATTTGGTTTGAGGATAACACACTGAAGCAAATGTTATTTACTGTTTTATTTACACCAGTATGCCAAACCCATCAAATAAGCTGAAACTAAAGTGTGCCAAAAAAAAGCCAATTTCGGTTTTCTATAAATATGTGTTCAGAAAAATTAACATTTGCATGAGACTGTATACAGTACAGGTGAAAGCATTTGGTTGACATGAATTATTGTTATTCTGAGTGCAGAGTTATTTCCGATTAAGGCAACGTTCAGTTTCTGAACAAATGTGCTGGACTAAATGCGAGCCCATATGTGCTTTTGCCCAAAGGTAGAGTTTCACTCTGGACAGGAATCACTTCAGTGTGAAGGTGTCCAGTTAAAAGCTAGGATAATGAGATTACTCCTAAAGTTAAATCTCCCCAGAAGACATTTCTGTTTGACTGATCCTCTAAACGTTTGGCAAATTCCTGTCATTATATTACTGTGTTCAAGATACCGCTCTTAACACTAGTTTATGTTTAATATGTCTTCTGGTTCATAGCCATATACTAATGTATTGGCTTTTATTATCGTTATTATCGTTAGTAGTAGTAATAGTAGTAGCAGTAGAATGATGATGGTGTTTATTATTATTGTTGTTATTATTGTTTCATTTTTCATATTTTCATATCATAATATAAATTATACTTAAATAACTGCTTTATTTTAATTTGTTTTGTGGCATGTCATGTGACTATTGTGCTTACAAAAGGTCCCATTTCCTGCATCATTCTTGTTTTTCCCCAGTGATGCCAACATACAGCAATGTGAGTTTTGTTCATTTTTATGCAACAATTTTCCAACCTTCCTTTATACTTTAGAATAGGGTGGTCTTTCTCCAGTCCTGGAGGGCCAGTTTGGTGGATACCTTCCTCAAATACACACTCTAAACATGGAAATTACCAGGTGAGTTGAACAGGGTGTCTTTGAGGGAAATCGCCCAACTGTACTGGACCAGGAACAGAGCAGGGCACCCCTGCTTTAGAAACAAAAAAAGGTTATTTTTGTTACTGTTCCCTTAAGAGGGATGTATGCGAACTTCATTGTAAATGCTGTAGTCAACTCTGCTGTCGTCTAAATAGGTGGATGTGTGTTAATGTTTTTTGCCCAAAAACAGTAAATCCAAAACTGTTTTTACAGCTTAAGTTTCCATATATGCACTGCATGGACTGGGAAGTGAACAGTTAAGTTTTAAAACTCAATTTGTATAATTTACATTTAACTTTTTTTAGACCGCAAGGAAAAGTTGGAATAACTCTTTATAGCTTTTCATGTTGGAGTCAAATAGAACTTACTTGATGGGCAATTTTCTTACAGCCAACATCCTGAGCTCAAAAATCAGATTCATATATTGCCAAAGCTGACAAAAGCTGTGCTCATGCAGAACTGAGCTGTGGGTTTAGTGCTGATTAATTACTCTCGTCTTATATTTACCAGATACGCATCTAAGTCATTTTAAGTCAAACGGAGTATTTAAAGAATCTTTATGATTGCACCATTAACAGCTGTAGTTCATATTACTTAGTAACATCCTTCCATTCATTTTTTGAGCTGCTTTTTCTAAGGGTTGGAGGGGGGCTGGAGCATATCCCAGCGCTCTTAGGGGAAAACCACCTCACCAGTCCATTGCAATTATTGATAACATTATATACATTAGAGCTGGCCTGGTTTTATATCCGGCGACATAAGTCAGTCGTGACAAGGAACGAAGTCATGAGGTGGAATTCACAAGTACAACTTAATAAAATATTATTTAAACATGAAATCATTTACATTTATTTACACATTTCTTGGGATTTCTAAAGCAAACATTGTAGATTTTAATGACAGAAATGGTTCTGCAAAAAATGAAGATTTTCACAACTTTGTTGTGATGTCCATCAGTTGCTTCTGTAGTTTTAGCACAAAAGCTACTGGGCTAATGCAGTATATAGTATACGATTTCATTCAAACTACATAAATCACCAAACACGTCAAACCAAGCCACTGATTTGCTTTTGTGGTTTATGATACTGGATGATACACTTCTCCCTTTCCAAATGAATAGCAGTAACATTGATTATACTTTTTGTATTTTTTGGTAACAAAAAGTATGTCATACAGTTTCAAAAACCACATAAGCAAGTGTATTTGAGCTAACTGCTGTTAGGTACATTATCCTTGAAACTCCAGGGCAAAATTATAGTTACAAAATTTTACTAAATTAAACTTTGGACAGCTGATTGATTACATTTATCATAAGCGGAACTTTCCTTTGTTTTCACAAACTATTCCTTTAACTATTCCTAACTATTCCTGTTACTGTAGTTTGAATAAACTAAATGCATTTAAGTATTTGATAACCTATTTTCTACGGCACTTTTGAAACTTGCTGTGAGATGTTTTGGTTCATTACAGGAACAATAGAACACTCCTAGATAGATAAAGTTCTATTAAAGCATGCACAATAATTTGCATTTATAGTTTCATGCCACACATTAAGTCCATTTTCAAAAGTAGTCAAATATTTCAATATATTCTTTTAGTTTCAGCAACACATTCGACAGAAGCAAAACATTTGGCAATCAGTACTGAAATATACTCACTTTTTACAGTGTACAACAGTATTTATTCCTAACACCAGCCTGAAAACAGGGAATGAATGCAACTACACTAACTTACAATACTGACTAACTTGCACAGTGATATGCTACATAGTGAAAAAGGAATAAAACAGTGGAACAGAAACATTTGCATTTGTGGCAGAGAACCAACAGTGGGTTGCGCACACACTGGCTCAAAATATAAAAAAAATAATAAGACAAGAACAATGCATTGCTTAAAATGCAATATTATGGCATACAGGAACATACATATATCTATTTAATAGGCAATAGGACACTGTACAAGGTCAATGTCTATAGAAAAGCCTTAAGTGGAAGACAGTATTAAAAGTTAAAGATTGTCAAGCCATTATGTGCTGGATCTACACTGCCCTCTACTGTTCAAAGTCATCTGGGAGGAATGCATATTGACAATTTTACCATTTTCACAGTGTGTCTGAATGATGAGGAATGCGGTCAGATATATAAATAAATTAATAAATACAACAAATTGTACATGCAAAGGTTTTGGTGAAAAATCCAGAACTGTTATGTGCTCCTAGAAAACATGCATTCTCTCTGGTTTGCTATAAAAGAGCAATATTGAGTAAGGTTTTGTCAAGAGAGTTGGACTTATTGTGGTTTATCAAAAATCAGCACTAAAGAGGCATCACTCTCAGTAAATAATTAATGGATATGGGACATCCTCTCTGTCAAAAAAAAAAAAGAGTAGTAAAATGGTAATATTACTGCTACTCTGTTAAAATGATGCTAAAAAAATTGGAGATTTATCTTTGGACAGTGATGATAAGTGTGCAATATATCCCCCAGTAAATCTGAAATTGACAGGCTGTCTATTCCCAGTTTGGTCCAATAAATCTCAATACAAAAATCTCCCAATTTCACCCAGAAGCAGCTCCTTAACAGGAGGTTTTGTTTTGTCAGCAAGAGAAAAATATATACAGTACGGTAGCAATTTTCCGTTATGTGCCAGTCAGACAGACTAAAAATAGTTAGTGCTTTGGTACAAGGTTACAGCACGTAATGTACATGTAAATTTTTTGATGATAATACTGGTCCATTTCAGTAACTTTATAAAATAACCGTTCAACATTTTACAAGAAAAGGCTGCTCCGATATGTGACTGTACATTCAGGCAGACGGACAGAACAGCCCATTCTAAGACTTGGTCAGTTCAGGCTTTCAGTGCTATGCTGTTCTTCAGCCAGGGTTCTTTTGAACATTGTAGACAGTTCCTGTAGCAGCAGCTCTTGTGATGGGCTGTGCATTCTTCCTTGACTGTGCCTGCTGCAGGGCTCCTCTGGCATTAGAGTGTCCAGAGAGCCCCTGGGGGTCAGCAGACCCTCTCCCCCAACAGTGTGCACCGGGTTTGGACCAATCATGCGGTCCAGTGATCCAGTCTTCCTCTGCTCAAGGCTGACGGGCCGGGGCGGAACCTCCAGGGTCTCAGCGTGGGCGCTGGTCCGGAAGCTGGTCTCTAGAGACTTCAGCACCTGCACGCTAAAATCACCCACCTCCTCATACAATGGCTCAGGGTTTTCATCACACTCCTCCACAGAGTCTTGCTGCACCTTCATGGGCTGAACACAGTAAGCACAGTCAGAAAACAGGACTGTTAATGTTGACATACAGACGGGCCTTGAAGCAAAAATACAACGTGAAGAAATAAGATTTTCACGACACACAATAAGTCGATCAATATTTTGTTCTTTCAGGAGTAAATAAGTTGAAGCCATGAACAAAATGTAAAATTTTAAGTCTCTTAAAAACTGAGTATAAAGTTTTTCACCAGATCCAATGAAATAGGATCACTTATGCTCTAATGCAGAGGTCCCCAAGCACGGACAAGCAGCGAGGAAAGAAAGAATAAAATATTTTATTGATTATCAAAGTCTGAAAGATCTTTTATTTTGGCAATAAGTCTTGGTCATGTATTGCGGTACATCAAAATTTAGCCCCCAGGTAGCAAAAATTAGTAATTGTATCTATACCGGTCCTTGAAAATATAGTTTTACATGAAACTGGTCCGTAGCACAAAAAAGTTGGAGGCCGCTGCTCTAATGCACTCCCAGTATTCCCAATCCCAATATAGATACTGATACTTTTTTACTGAAACATGCAGAAGGTCATGGCTCTTTAAGACCTGACAATATCCACTATTTTATGACTGTCGGGATAAAACCTCTAAATTAGTCATTGTGCACTAGGATGAAACAATAGTGCTAACTTTCAATGTAAGTTAGTGTAACCCGGTTTAAATCAATTTAGAACATTTACGAACATTCTGAAATTTTACCACAGTGTAACTGTAGCAATGCTGGTAGAGAATTTTGTTCCGGCAGAAATGCTAAACTTTGTCATAAGCTTTTTCTGAGCATATTATCACATCATACAGCCCATGTGGATGTACACTAATCATACACTAATCAGCTTAGTGTTATTTTACTAAAGACAGTAGTGAGTACATATAGCCATGTTTAAGATAGACCGACAGACAGACAGACAGACAGTCAGACAGTCAGACAGTCAGACAGATAGGTAGACAGACAGTCAGACAGATATAGATAGATATAGACAGACAAGCATAATGTACTTAGTTAATCTAATGTAATTTAATGTTAATGTAATGTATTTAAATGAAAACGCTCTTCCTCTCCCTAAAATCCTGAGGAACACTAAAACAAAGTAAGACTAAAAAAAGACACCTGCAGTCATCAAAAGAAAGTATCAGATAATACAGCTGTAAAATTGTTATTCAGAGTTTTAGAATTTATCATTCAGTAACCAAAACATAAAATTATTATCACCTGTGAATTTCAGCAGGAGTGAATATGTCTGACACATTTCAATATCAACTGGATATCTAAGAGATCTGCTACATTTAAGTGATTTTATTTGACATTTACAGGGAAAAAAACCTTCCATGACATTCAAGTGGCTTTCTAACGAGTATGATCTATTGTTTCAGTATCACAGTGACAACCTCAAGATAATTACTGAATACACTGGGGACAAAAGAAAAAAGCCAGCAAACAATTTGCTTGCAAATGCAGTAGGCTTGGGAGCCACCAGAGGCTATAGCATTTTCCCCGCCGAAACACAAGTACTGAGCAGAGGCCCCAGCCTGCCCTCAAGGCTATGGCCACAGAACAATGCAGTGGAACAATTCTTCCAGCCAACGCATCCTGTTGTCTTCACTTCAGACATTCAGCTCAACATCCTGGTGGTGTCATATCAGGAAACCTCAGCTCCCAAAAGGAATGGGAGGGACGAGGAAATCAAATGGAATTTCTCCATTGAAAAGAAGCTGTTGCTGTGCTGCTACATTCATCAATGGCGACTCAAAAACAAATCACTGTGTGTCTCAATAAGAAAGTATCATGACATAGCATGTACAACTTTAAACATGTCCAGGAAACATGTTGTTACTAATACTAACATCTTTTCCTTAATATCCTTCATGATCCAAAGTTTCTGTTTATTCACACATTCTCAAAGATGTGTGAACATGTGTTTCCTCAGAAATGCATTAATCAGTTTAGAATATGTGTTGCAAATGTCAAATGGTTCTCCATACTTACTCATTTTACAAAAAATGTTCTTATGGTTTTTATGGGAACCAGCCCTATTTCTTCTGTAGCAACACAACACTTTTTTTTAGATCTAAGAGTGAACCATGTTCTAGTGTTCAAGAGCCATAAGCATACTTACAAAGTACATTGAAAGTGTCCTCCTATCATGAAGCTTCCGCTGCAAACACATTAGCAAAACAATGAATGAGCATCCTCTCAGAGACAAGAATCAACAAGTGCTGCTTAAGAAGTGCCACTAGAGGGCAGCAGAGCAGCAAATACAGCTGTTTGCATTACCAGGGTCTGGTTTGCAGAAAGCATAGTGGAGTTGGTGTTGCTCTCTTCCCCTCTGATGGGCACTAAGGGCATGGTGCCAAACTTCTGCTTGGAGATATCAGAGGAGGAGTGGCGTCTCAGGACAGGCAGACGCAAGTCATCATTCTAAGAAACCAATAGAACAATCAGAGCGCAGTAAACAGAGCCTCAGATTACCAACGAGCATTTGATATTGAAAATGATATCCAAACAAAGGGTGATGTCACATGCCTGTGCTTTTAATAGACTGGCTATCCAATCCCATAGCTCTGTCTCACTGCAGCAGCTGAGGTACCTGCCAAGATGAGGAAAGTGATCACTACCTATTATGCAAACATACTAACTTAATCTGTAATGTATCCGCTATAAATGAACCATCAGACCAGTTCAGTTAAAGTCTGTAAAAGGAAAACACTTACATCTGATATTTGTCTATCATCACAGTGATGCCCCATCTGCAATAATGCACATGGTTCAATTAAAACAATATCAAGTCTTTCCGACAAGTAAAAGTAACAGGGAAATTATGACTTACTTAGTGGGTGCTTTTAACTTCTTCCTTATACCAATGTAAATCTTCATGGTTTTCAGTAACCATTCCTTTTCTGGTTTGTTGCTCTACAATAATTGAAGCAAAAACGCAGACAGACAGAAACATTATCATTTTAGTTTTACCGGCCTCTGATATCTCCAGAAAGGCCAAATATATTGCAATATGAAAAAATGCAGCTGAGCAGCAGACATACTTTCTTATCCTTCATTAGGATTAATTTGTGATCTCGAATCTGGAAGGCGCGCTCCTGGAATTTGGTCCCTTGCAGGAGTTTGGGTGGTTCTTCGCGGCATTTCAAAACTCCAAACTTCACAATCTCACTCTTGTAAGCTGAGAGTCAAAGAGCCAAAAATACAGAAAATACAGCTTAGCAAACAGAACGACTTTTTAGTGCAAACCCTATGATTTAACCTAGGATGGATGTTCACTTCATTCATAATTTATTTCTTTGTATTAATTGTAAGCATGGAGAATGTTAGTCATTTTTAATCTCATGCAATCACCTGTAAAGATGTCAATTGCTTCTCCTCTGGGAACCTTCTTTACCAACAGATGTGCAGAACTAGGATCAGCCATCTTACACCACTGGAGGGCTTGTTCCAAAACCTTCTCTTTTGGGTGAAGAGGCCGCTCTGTGATTTCAACAGATTGTAGTTTTATTCACAGAAGATTCTGTAGTATACATTCAAACTAGACCTTATGAAATACATTGTAATATACCATCTTCTTTTGGTCCAGTACTGCTGGACTGGGGTGTTTGATGTTCAAGGACCCTGTGTTTGAGAAAGTAAGCAAGGATCTATTTACCAAGTTCTCCATCCTCAATGACTTCAAAGGTCATCCACACATTCTCGACAGCAGGGACGTTCCTCAGATACAGGATTTGGTTAGTCAGTTCCTCAGCACACATTGTGGGAGAGACCTGCAGAGAAAAATCCAAAACACTACAAAACTGTTCAAAGTGCAATATCAGATGAGTCAGAACAGCAGCAAGTTGATTGCTAAAATGGCGAGTGTATGCCACCATGTGGCCATAACGTAAAACTGCATGTGTCATCCACAAACGGCAAATTTACAAAATAGATCTTAAAATATATAATTACTTTCAGTGAAATAGTGAAACACTGCACACTGGGTAATTTTGCACTCACTTTTAGAGTGATGCAGCAGTCTGGTGTTTTTTCCTCCAGATAGACCTCAATAATTAGGTCTCCTGCCTGGGAGAGCTAGATGCAAAAAGCAAAAACAGCATTATGAAGCCAGTCCCACTGTGTCTGTTTACTCCATTTCAGTAGCTTACAGTATGAGAAGTTACGTAATGTTAATCTACCTGTGTGTCCTTCCAGGTCGTAATGAGACTGACCTCCAGGTCAATCTGGGTTTGGTGTTCCTCATCAACCTTCAAAGAGAATTACAGCTGCAACTTTTTTTTTTTCTTTTTTTTTTTCAATTTTAACATCATTTGAAAATGCCCTTATTACATTTGATAAGAGCATGAACAGCTGAATGACCCATATAAATGGTTTGAAATTATTTTTAATATAATATTTTGTTTGTTTTAAATGAACACAGAATTAAATATTCTCAAATACAAAGTACGGAGTCATTTTTGTTTCTCATCTCTTACTAATGCATACACATCATGACATGATTTGTGAGGCTACATTTAAGCTCATGCTCATTTAGGATCCCATTTATTTTGACCTCACCAACAACATATTAAAATTGGCACTGACAGCAATGCAGTTGTTAATACTCACATCAAAGACATAGAGGTAGTTGTCAATGAGATCCTCTACGATTTTCACTTCATGTTCCCCTTTCCCATCTGTCTGGAAGAGGCTGGGGGCAAACAGCAGGGACAGGTTCTTAGTGCACATCTGATTAAGGTCGGCACACTTCTGTACCCTGAGAGAGAGAGAGAGAGAGAGAGAGAGAGAGAGAGAGAGAGAGAGAGAGAGAGAGAGAGAGAGAGAGAGAGA
>JBBJLR010000034.1:6374864-6392364 GCA_037577145.1 Brachypetersius gabonensis
TATATACACGGTAAACTCCCACTTTAACGTGGATCAGCAGTTGCGTTTCAGTCCAACATGGATTTTTTTCTGAGAACAAAACTAATTGTTTGTTGAAAAGAAACTGCAGATATCCTCTGCATAATATTTTACTTTTGTGACATCCGGGCGTTGTCCGCCATGCGCCCTCGTCCTCATGCTGGGTTGCTAAGCACCGTGCCAAAGCATAAACAACCAGCACGAAGACAAGGGGGCGTGGGGGCGAGGCCCGGACGTCACAGCTTTTTTCGTGGTTTTTTACATTTAAGTGCTAAACTATTAAGAAAAATACAGTTTACTAATTTTGTAACATAATACAAATAAATTCATACATTTCCATATAAAATATTTTCCATATAAATACATCTTTTGGTACTGTCCGAAGCGTATCTTGGGATGGTGAAATACCCCCATACTCAGAGGCGGGAGGTTTGAAAGTAGCCAACCTGAGAACATTATTTATTTCTCCTTGCTTCTGATTGGCAGCTGCCCTTCGACACAGCGGCAGTCTAGAATTTCCCGTTTAGCATCTCGAGTGTTCTCGTGTCCTGTATTTTTATTATTGCAAATTAAATTAATTTATTGCTGTATTTACCTGCTTATACCAAAGAAAACAACAGCACATACCAAAGAAAATGCTTGTGTATGAATTACAGTACAGTCTATACAGGGGTCACATCGGTATTTTACATTCTAGCACTGCGGCGGCAGTTCAGTGTAAACTGTACAGTACGGACAAATACCGGTATATAAAACATTTTTTCTTTTTAAAAAAAAAAATGCTAATATAATTAATATATTTATATGCATTGTCTAAGGTTCATCACAGTTTGGTGACTTCCCCGCTCATACACACACTAAAAAGTGGTAACTGGTAATTCAAATCACAAAACTTGATGAACTCCAGGACTGGAGTGGGCCCTAGGTATATCACTGTTCATTACAGGACAACTGTAGTTTAACCTTCAGAGGGTTGTGTTTACCTTCATTGTCAGCGCGAAAGACAAATGTCCTATGGCTTGTCACAACTTCAAACTTGTTGTCTTTAGCTATGCGAGTCATCTGTATCGCAGCCAGAGGAATCACACCTTTTGGGTACATGTCCTGAGAAAGAGAGAGCGAGGGAGGTCTTGTGTGAAAAACAGAACGCTGCATTGATTACTTTCTGTTTTACTGGTTTGTTGAATATCAAATGGCAGAAACAGCACCAAGACAGCTAGACCAAGATTGTCTAGCCACAGAGAAAGACTAATCCTAGACAATACAAGCTTTCAAATGAAAATCCTCTAGCACAGTGCAATGTGCAATGATGAAAACTGATCATACCTTCTCACTCCCAAAGTACATCAGGTTCTTTCCATCAAACTTCACATAGCGCTTTTGAAACACATAATTCCTAAAGCACATAAAGAAAGATATCAGTTGTGTCCAGGCAAGAAAACAATTATTTTAAACAACAGCAAACAATTATTTTATGATAAACATGCAAGAAATCATTGAGTGAGAGATTGATAAACAGGAAAGACATTGAGCACACAGAAGGAAAAATACACCAATCAGCCACAACACTGCAACCACTGAGAGGTGATGTGAATTAATTTGATCTCTTTACAGCAGCACCTCTCATGGCTGGGATATATTATCAAGTGAAAAGACTCTTGAAGTTGACATGTCGAAGTAGAAAAAAAAGCAAACATAAGGCTGAGCTCTATGAACACGTAGCTTATCTTGGGAACAGATGGGAAACCTTTTATGTGGTTTGCCCCACATCTACCTAAACACTGCTGCAGACCAAACACATCCTCTCATGGCAATGGAATTCCCCATTAAGATAATGCACTCTGCCACACTGTACAACTGTTCAGAAATGGCTTGAGGAACTTTATTCTTTAATGTTCTGACTGATTGGTGTATTGCGGTTCCTAAACCTGGTCCTAGGCCAACCCTGCTCAGATGGTTTCGATGCTCTCCTTGGTCTACACCTGATACCAGCTAAAAAAGTCATTCCTAAGTTGTAGTGGGTGTATTGGAGAAGTTGCAACATTTAGCTGTGCAGGGCGGGGCTACTCTAGGACCAAGGCTGATCTAAGTTAAAGAAAAAAAGAACACACCGGCAGGAAAGGATGGACAGGAGGCAGAGACAGGCCTTGAGAAGGGAGAAGACGCAGAGACAGGAGGTGAGCAGTAGGCCAGATTGGCCATACCCTTGGGGGGAGAGCTTGTCCAGCCAGCCACTGATAATGGGTGCAGCCCTATCGGACAGTGAGGTGTAGCTGGCATAAGGAGAGATGGTTTGATCCTCATCTGGTTCGCTGGGGAACAGGGTGTGCGAAGGCAGAGAGAAGGAGCGCGAGGCAGAAGATGGACCGCCCACTGTACAATAGCCTGGAGAGTCATTGGGGGAAGTATGGGAATGACGCTTATGACTGGACCTGGAGAGGCAGCAACAACAGACAGACAGATATACTACGCAACATTACAAGGTGGTTGTAGATCATCATTCAGAACACTTAACTTATTCATGCTCATACGTATATGCACTGTTACTAAAGCTACTGACCCTCATGAGAAACTGAAGTGAACTTTCACAAAAGGTTTTAGTCATTAACATCTAGTTGATACACTCTTAAAACAAGTGAATCAATGTTTTGAGTGATGAACTACAGAAGAAAGATTTGACAATATGTGAGTGAGAAAAACTTAACATAAATGTTCACAAATGTTCTTTGACAATTTAAAGATTCTTCCATTTTACATTAGAGTCTTTATTTAAAAAGCACTTCATACCCACATATCTCATTTACAAAAAGAATCACCCACTGACTCTAGGGAACCAGTAATAGGTGTTTGATGGCATCACAAAAGGACCTTTGGAACCTTTATTTTTTGCTTAGGGACTGAGCACACCCCAGTCCTGCTGTTTTAACATTTTAAAGTCCCTATTTTCTCAAAATACCATGCATTTCCTGAAATATCTTGATGTAACACATTGCACTTTCTGCTTTTGCATTAATGACACTTGGCTTGTATGAGCATAAAATGTGGCAAAAAATGTATTAAAGATAAAAAAAAAAATTGGTCAACTGGAATAAACCATCTGACAAGTCTGACCTTGGCCGATTCCAATCACTCATCCATAGTAGGTAGTGGTGAAAATCACTGGACACCGGACTGCTTAAACTACAGCCTATCAGCTAGACGATTATCCCTGTACTTGTTTACACAAAACTCAACCAGTGTGATACAAAATAAACAGCATTTCAAATGAACCCACACTAAATGTCCATATTTTGATGATATAAAAGCTGACTGATGTGGTACATTTCCTCTTCAAAATGAATTGATTTAGCCATGCTTCCTGTAAAGCTTGTGACAAATGAGGGCATTTGTAGGCGACACAAGCAGAGGTTCACTACAAACGCTTCAAAAGGCATGTCATAAAAAATGTGTTCAGAGGTCATGAACTTTGACATCTTATAAATGCATCACATTGGTTTCACACATTCCTGTCTTATACTGCCATGAAAACTGTAATTACCCATGATCCTCTCCTGGTTTATCCTCTTTAGTTCCAACCTTTTCCTCCCCCTTGAGCCTTTCAACCTTAACAAAATAAAAAACATACAAAGTAAACCAGTATCTTAAAATATTTTAGCTACATCCATTTATCATCTGCTTGACACCTGCACTCACCTCTGGATGTTGGTATTGTCGCTTGCTTTGAAAAACAGTTTCACAGTATGGACTAATAAGTTCATCTTGGTCATCTCCAGGTGCTACATTAAACAGAAATAAGTGTGTAGTTGCGCGCTAAGTGCTGACAATGAAGTATACAGAGAGATAGAGAATACATTAGGTACAATGGTCAGCTTATAGAACCTACCAAATGTTTGTTTAGGTGGTTCCGGTGAGACGTGGTTTAAAGTGCTGTAAAAATACAGATATGGACATTAGTGACTGAACCCTAAATTACAAGATAGCTATACTAAGGGAACACTGTATCCCTGATTGTAGTATTGGTTCTGATGAGACCTACCTATTGCTTTCAGTAGATGTGCTGATATCTTGTCGTGGAGGAGGGGTGGGTACAGAGCGTCTCCAAAGAGTGGGTGGAGTGCCAGGTAAAGTGCCACAGTAGATTTCATTGGAGACCATTTCCAGGCTTGAGCATGGAGGGCTAGGAGGGGAGCCAGGTGTGCTGGTGAAAGGAGAACACTGATAACTGGAAGGAGATTCAGGAGAAGAGGACAGGGGTGGAGTGCTTAACTGGTCTTGGTCAGACATCCTTCTGAATGTAGATGGGGGAATCCCTCGGTTGAACCTTGGAGGTACTGGAGGTAGTGGTCCACTAGTCTCTGGGACTGAGATAGTGCTAGTCAACCTGTCTTTAAACAGGTTTCGTCTTGCTCCTATAGACACAGAGCTGGATTCCTCAGCAGGAGAACCTTTCCGAATTTCAGAACCTGGAGAATCTGGTGAGGATCTTCTGCACATCTGTCTTGACTGCCGTGTGGGCAGAGAAGGCTGCTGCACCTTTTGTTTGTTGAAAACAGTTCTAGGTTTTGGTACTGGCTTAATGATGCCAGGGCTACGCTCTGAGTGAGAACGTTTCACGATGGCAGACAGATTTGGAATGGGGCTGTTTTGCAAGTCTTTTAAGGCTGTGTCCACATTGCCTTGAGAAGAAAGAGGCCCCAGCTCTTCAGGCGACACCTCATGAATGGCTGACTCTGAGTTACAGCGGTCCAACTGGGAGTCCTTCCTTTGATACTGGCATATCAGCTGAATGTGCTCAACCAGTTTGAGGATTCGCTTCCTGTGACCAGTGGCGGTCACTCCAAGCCTGTTAAGAGCTGTGTTGTCAACATGACAGAAGTCTCGGGCCAGCAAAAATCCTGCTTGTCTGAAGTCGTTCAGATATCTTTCAAGGTGAATGGAAGCCAACAGGTCCTCTGCATCTGAACCCGGATCAATTGTTGCCATAGTGTACATGGGCTAATGGGTTTAGCCTGCATGTAAAGCAGCAGTAACACGGGCCAAGAGAGAAGGAGGATGCCGGTCCCTCATCTAAAAAAGGAAGCAAAGACATTTATTTTTGCAGCGACGCGCAACTTCCTACCGCAATGAAGATATGAATAGACTTTCATTCATTTGTGGCATGACAGCGTATGTGGTTATCCCTTCACTAATATATTTGCATTTACAAGCAAAGGAATGGTTGAGAGGTGGGGAAATGAATGGCCTTCCAAGGCAGAGATGTGCATCACTCTGACATTTCCAGATGAGGCTCTGACCGTTCTTCCAACCTCTTTAAATCACTGCTTTAGAACAAAGACTGATGTCATTAATCAAACAAAGGCTCATCTTTGTTCCACTTAAATGGCCATTCCAAGAAGAACATGTGGGAACACAACACAAATACAAACCCATCCAAGTACTAATTCACAGACAGACCATAATGTGCATTTGAACTGACATTTGAATTTCACTGCTTGTCTATTATTAGAAGTCATTTTATAGAAATAGGGAAGTTGAAACATTATTTAAAAGGCACTGAGAGATTTGAGAAAAACACTAACTATACTGGGGGCTATCCAGGAAGCGGCTTTGCATGGGCGGGAAAAGGCCACTTGGCGGGAGGGCATGACTCTACGAGCCCCCTGTGCAGACACTTCCTGCAAAACGTTCAGAATGTGCTTGGCCATAGGAGAGATAGTTTCCTGACTTCTGTGTCCCAGAGGTTGGTTCTTGAGAACACAGCCCTAAGGAGGATCTCAAGGCTGTATGAGTGGCCTGCTGCCAACCTCGACCAGGGGGAGGAACAGAGAGGAGCTATATTCCATCCCAGCCAAGAGGTGGGGTCTCCAACAGTGATCAAGCTCTCTTTAATCAAATGGAGTGGGCCTTGACCCTCCTCAGACAAAAGATTTACAAGTCTTGGTATGCATCCCAAAATGAGTGGTTCCTCTTCACATGCCTTAACAAATGCGCAGTTGGGTTTCACACTTACACATTCATAAAAGCTAGCACCAAGAGTGCAAATGAAACCACATCTTCTTTGGCACCACATCTGAAAAATCCCTTTTTTTCAACAAAGCCAAAGCAACACAACCAAACGTATAGCATATATCTCTATGCTGGCGACAGCAATAGCTTACAGATAACGTCAGTGCCATTGGTCAGCACCAAGGGTGAGTGAGAAAGCAGACGCAAGGAGGCTGTTGAAAAGGGCTATGAGTCATATCCTAGATTTCCTTTGTCTGCACTCTGGACACTAACCTTTGGCTCCCGTGCACTGATACACCGGATTCTGCGCAGAGCAGGGAGGCAGGAAACTCATGAAGCAGGCAGATAAAGCATGACCTGGGGAAACCCACTTGCTGGGTGTTTTCTTTTTCTGTCCTACAAGCAATGCACAAATCACCCTTCAGCAAGGCTGTCATCACAAAGCTAAATCAGTCATCCATTTTGTGCTCTTTGAATGCTGGGATTTGCGTACTGCGCACTAGACACTGAACAAGTACACCGAATTTTTAACTGACGTGGTTGATGTTCACTTTTCCATCAAAGTGGTTTGGAACTTCAGGAACCTTAAGTCACTTTTCCATTATGTGGTTCCAGCTTGAATCAAGTCGACTTTACTCCGCTCGCTTTCTCGTACCTGGTACCTTGGCTATTTTCCATTGCAGTTAGTATCACTTGATTGTAGCTGGTGAAGCTGTAAGAAACGTTTGTGTGGTTATCTTCAACGCAACAAATACAGCAGCAATGGAGAACACTGGAGTGATGGTGTTCTTGATTCTCAGTATGACGGTTCTCTCTTTATTATCAGTAATCTGGTTTGGTCCTTACTCAGCTTACTTGAAACCACAATGAAGTATAAAACAGAACCGTTTGAAGGTATTAGATTTGATTAAAGGCAACCCATAAAAGGAAAACAGGGTCGAGTACAGCCTGTACCATGCAGTGGAAAAGTGACTTTAGTTCCTGAGAAGACACGAGAGTAGACAGTCACAGGGTTCTGTGTTTTAGTTTATCTGGTCTAAACCACATCATGTGTTTGAACCAGTGCCCAGGCCTGTTAGCGCTAACAGTCCATATGAAAAACAAAGAGACCTCCTTACAAATGTGGCCTTATCAGACCTGCATGACCACTGATACTTTGGACACAAGTGGAAAACGTTTCTTAAGTTACAGACTGCCACTGTACTGCAAGGAGAAGCAGATTGATACCAGCGAATGCCAAAAACCAAAACTTCTGCAAAGCACAGCTTAGACAAAACATTTCAGTTGTAAGCTTTCGGTTTCAGGCTTGTACTCAAAGCCAGAGGGAACCGCATTACACTACAGTTATGTGGATCAGCGATTATACTGTATAAGGTCGATGTTGAATCATTATTTATGTTCATGAAATATTATGATAGTTTTAGTGCTGCAAATTTGGTGTATTTGTAAATGTATATCATTTTTTAAGTTTGGTAAATAAAGCATGTTTGGAATTAACAAATCTTTCAATATGGAATGTAATAAAGGATGGCATCCCCTTCAGCTGCAACAAAAAGTGAAAGTGAATTTACTGATTTTTCAGTTAACCTTAAAACAGTTTTAATATGCAGATGGTAAAATTGTATGGTATCTGACATTTAGGTACTACCATTGGTACTACTGAAAAAAAACATTTTTGTTTCAACCTCAAAATGAACAAAAACAGTGTCCTTAGACATCAAGCAGAATGTTTGTAGCCATTTCATGAACTTTTTGTTAGGACATTTTTAGAGGCATTAATATGTAACCTAATGATGCATCTGTGGATTTTCCCTTGAACACCTAAATTCTTCATTTCAGATGCTGATATTTTGTTCATAATAAAAAATATCCGACAAAAATATCTGTAATCATTCATGGTTAGATTTTGGTCAGACATATCTACTTCTGTATCTGTGGATGGCAACAGTTGAGAAGAGATCACTTTAAATGGGACAATGCTTGTCTGATGACCACACTCCCTCCACAGAAAATCGAAAAAGTCTTCTCAAGTCGTCTGTGATGAAAGTAAAGATTGAGGTCAGACTTGGACCAGATTGTTTTTCAATCAGCTTTTTGTCTTTGAATCAAGGCATGTCTGTAGTAGTGATTGCGATGGAGCTTGTGCTGCCAAGCCTTCAAACCAACTTGCTTAATTTCATTTACTAGAAAGCCAAAGTCTGATGAAGCGTTCTCCTCTTGCCCCACCCATATTTATCTTGACAGCAAATCTGGATTTTCTCAGTGTTACAGAAAACACAGGATACAGCTGTCCCTCAAACACAGTCCCACTCCCTCCCCTCTCCCGCTACAGAGGAAGAGAGATAATGCCCCTGATGTGCAGATAAACTGGACATCAACAGAACCTCCTAATGTTATACAGAGGGCAGAACAATCTAAAAGTGTTACTGCATGCTGGCCAATCTCTTGGAAAATATATAAAAGAGGACCTTGCGCTGAAAACAAAACATGGAATCCAGATGATGTAAACAGTATCCTTGAATATGAGCATCAGGCTCTCACAGCTACCATTAAAGCACAACTGTATCTTTGCAGATAATCAATATCGGAGCTATGAAACTGGTAATGCATTGATAAGCTGGTAAAAGTCAGTGATTAGTTACTAGCCTACTTTTTACAGTCAGTACAAATACTCTAGGTTGACAAAGCAATTAAATTAATTGTCATTATATTTGCTCTTTAATATTGAATACGTAAGCATTTACTGTATCTGATGTTTCACCCACAGGAGCAACAGTACATTACAGCAAACATCAGTTCATTCAACTCCAGTCGAAAGCTGGAGCCTGAAAGCAGGAACTGAGCTGTTACATCACTCAAAAAAACCCACAAAGTAGCTCATAACTGTTTAAGGTGAAAGAAAGTATAATTAGTTGGGTTTTTTCATTTCTATATTATATGTCCAAAAGGGGGTGGACACCTGCCCATCACACCTATATGAGCTTATGGCCATCCCATTCCATTCCAAAAGCAAAGGTAGTAATACGGAGTGGTGGCCTCCACAAGACTTTGGATTTGTGAATTTGAACTCATTCAATCCTAATTGTGCCCGTGACCCCATTTGTGAAATCAGGCACTGATGCTGGATGAGAAGTCCTGGCTCACAATCAACATTCCAATTCATCCCAAAGGAGTTCCTCCACACCAAACCCATTAAACCG
The DNA here is from genome assembly GCA_037577145.1 of Brachypetersius gabonensis. Taxonomy (NCBI): domain Eukaryota; kingdom Metazoa; phylum Chordata; class Actinopteri; order Characiformes; family Alestidae; genus Brachypetersius; species Brachypetersius gabonensis. The sequence continues at coordinate 6,384,089 of JBBJLR010000034.1, forward strand.
TGTCTTTATGGACCTTGCTTTGTGCACAGGGGCACAGTCACGCTGGAACAGGAAACAGCCTTCCTCAAACTGCTGCCACCAAGGTGGAAGCATATAATGGTCTAAAAAGTCTTTGAATACTGGAGCATCAACATCACTGCGACCAAGTCCAAAACATGGAAAAAAAGACCATGATTCCTCTTCCACTAAACTACCATGCATTCCAGCAGGTAATGGTGTCCTAGCATCCGCCAAGCCTGGATTTATAAATGCTTTACGCTACTCCAGACGATGCTTGATCTCAAGCTTGTGTACAGCTGCTCATCCATGGAAACCCAATTCTTGAACGACATGCAGTTATTGTGTTGATGTAGCTTCCAGAGGCAGTTGTAGTGCTGTCAAAAATATTCATAACACAATACACAGAAACCGACCCTTTTAAAATGGTACAATACCTGTTTTCCACAATTCAGTTTCTCAGTAAAATATCTTCCTGATAAATGTTCATTGATCAATTTTTGGGCCTATTAATGTATTTGTGTGTGTGTGTGTGTGTGTGTGTGTGTGTGTGTGTGTGTATAAGGGTGACTTATTTCCATTGTTTTTGTGTAAAATCTGCTTATATAGACTCTGTAATGAGATGGGAGATGTCCCAGTTCCTGTGAAAGGCTTTTATTTTGTTTGAAACTAAGAGTAGGGAGGGCTAGCAATGGCTCACTTGAATGCCTGACACAACAGGTTTTAATAAAAACTAAAGATGTCACTTTTTTATGGTTGTTTTGCTGTGATTTTGTGTTAAATATTAATACTTTTCAAAGTGCTCACATTGAATCATGAGAAAACTACTCTGTTGTGCATAATAAACATAAGCTATGTGTTTGGCAGCCCTGCTCTTTGTGTTTATGTGGTCTGCCGTTTTGAGACTGAGCTGTTGTTGTTATTCGATGTTCCTATTTCCCAATCATACTGATTTGCTACAAAACTGGTATTTTATGACTGTGCTGCTCTTAAGGTCACAGAGTTTTCAATACAACCCTTTCTATTAACAGTGTTTTTCTAGGCATGCCTGTCTGCTTACTTTATACAACTGTCCACAATGGGTCGTGGTTGAAACACCTGAACTCAATAATTAGAAGGGTGTCCACATACTTATTGACTAACACTACTTAACTACTACTAACTTAAATATCTTCTTAAGATGGTCCGCCATGTATCTTAGATTACATCATAACTTACTTTGTTGAAGTAAGCGAACTGAATGTATGAAGATATGCTGTTTGTTATTTAGTAGATGTCTTTTCAATGCAAAGAGTCTAATTTATTGCATGAAGGCTAAAACCTCAGGCAACAACACAGAACTAGGCTAGTTAAGCCGCACCAACGCCTAGCATTTTCCCCTGACATTTTCAAAACCAGATTTAAATAAGCATAAATAAAGTAAGTCTAAAATGTAATAAAAGCCTTTCACAGAAACCGTGACATCTCTGTCTCATCTAAACAGTCTGCATAACCAGATTTTATCCAAACACAACAGAAATAAAAAAAACACTTTTCAACACTGCTAACAACCAGGAATGTATCACCACATGTTTTGATCAAAAGCCTGAGTGATGTCTTCCCACGCTGTTCTGCGCTGAACACCTGGGACAAGCTGACACATGCCACTTGAAAATATTCCAGTGACACAGAAGACATAAATCCTGTCATTCTCATCCTCGTAAAATTTTTTTCTTCATATTCGGCCTCAACAATGACTCAAACTGCAGAAACATGACTTTTTTTCTATACAATATATAACCTGGAGATGCCACTGGTTTGTCAACACTGATGTAACCAAAGTAGAGAAACATCTTCCACTTGTATATCCTATTCAAACATCCCATGGCTTCCAGTGTGAACAATTAGTGGAAGCTGTAGAGTCAAAAGCAATTTGTGAACGAGAGAAATCAAGGAGGCGTTAGGGATGCAGGGTGCTGGGGGCTGTGTATAAATAACAGTGAAGCACTATTGTGCGGCACAATGTGTCATTGTTCAGGGTTGGCCGAGCAGTGCTGTCGAGATGACAGGACACACTTGTGTGTGGTAATACGCTGGACCCTCTTTCAGCCATAGATTTGTCCCTCTGTCCTTCACATAAAACTGAAATCGCCGTTTTAGATGACCTCACACTTTCACTCTTAAGAAAGTGCTCTGCCAATATACAATATACAGCACGGGTATAACAATAACAACAATGCCCTGTGTGGTTTCTTATTGAATAATCAGTCTGGACTGAAACATTACTTGTAACTTCAGGCTGACTGGGCGGAGCTAAAAAGCTGTAGTCTGAGGTGCCAGATATTTGTAGCTTTTTAGAAATCACAAAAGCAATAAATTCAAAATGGAGACAGCTTATGGTCTGTATATTGGCTGTGTTCATTGCAGTGTGGGTTATGATTCAAATTTCATTCATAACATCAAGCTCATGACTTGATATTTTGATGATATTTCAGTGGAAACACTGGCTGTGTACATGTGGGAGGTGTAGACTTTTATAAGACAGCAGTCTGTGATGTTAGTTTATTTGAGCACTTGCTGTGTTTGGCTTCATTTGAGAGAAATTAAATGTTAAATAAACAATAAGCATGTATTAGGCTCATAATAGATAAGCTACCCAAAATGAATAAAAAGAAAACCATTCAGGTTGTTTTTTAAATTGCAATAAATGATATGGCAATCACCTAACCTTGACAGGCTTAAACAGAAGTGATGTATAAAACATGAACGTGCTGGAATGAAAAGTGGATTGGTGATGTACGCTTGCAAACGTTGGTAATCAAACCATGTAGTTTCTTCACATCATTTTTATAAAATGTGCATTCTTCAAAAAGCACACTATCACAACACCCCAATGCCCCACCAGTAGTAATGACACTGATCTATTACTGGTTTGCTAAAATGTAAAATGATTTGTATAAGAAAGGGAAAACGAATTTGTTTTAATTAGAATTAACCGTATTAGTCATGTAAGTCTTGTTGTGACAGCAGTAACCACATGATAATCTCATATGATAAGACAGAGGGTGGGAAGTAGTGTCCTAAAGCTTCGAGAATGTTATATAAAATTTGCTAAATATATGGATAAAACAAGTAGTCTTTAAAGGAAGAAAATCACATCCACCAAGATTTGAGTGTGTGTATTTACAATAGAAAGAAAAAGTGGTCTAATTTCACCATAGCTGTCTACACACACACAATTTCTATGCTGATGTTTGCAGGATATCTCAATCAAAACACAATTACAAGCCACTGGGAGCATCCCATACAATTATCTAACCCAAATTTAGTTTTATGTAAACAGTGCCGTGTTGTGAGTGCAGGAGCAATTTTACTGTTCTAAAAATAGCGGTTTGAAACTGTGAGGTCAATTCTGAAAACAAGTATGTGTGTCAGACATGCAATCGCTATTATTATAAACCCTTTTTCCAAAAAATTAACCCACACTCTGCAATGAACACAGCCAATATACGGACCATAAGCTGTCTCCATGTGATTTCCAAAAAGCTACAAATATCTGGCAACTCAGACTACAGCTTTTTAGCTCCGCCCAGTCAGCCTGAAGTTATAAGTAATGTTTCAGTCCAGACTGATTATTCAATAAGAAACCACACAGGGCACCAAATCAGAACAAAGATGATTTACATACAAGGCACCGTTCATTATCACCTTAATTTTAAGAGATAATGAAAGGTTGGATGAAAAATGCATGTTTTTGGCACATTACAGAAATGTTTAAAGTGGGCCTCAGAGAAAAAGACAAAACATATTGACGATATGGGTCCTTCAAAGACTTAACAACATTACCAACTAAACGATTACAGTATTATGCACTGAAATACAAACAGTGAGTATATCCAGATGAATAAATAATGAATATCAATACAAACATTTTACACTCAAAACTGACCTTAGAACAGGCCCGTCTCAAAAGCAACTGGTACTCTTGCACAGAGGACCCCACTTTTAGTTTTCACACAGGATCTGTCAAGAATGATGGTCTATGGGTGTAACAGGTGTGATGTTGTGAAACTCGTCCTAATCTTTAGTCTTTCTGAGCAGTGTGTAAAAAGACATATTCTGCAAAGGAACGTCAAAAGGAATATCACAGTGTTCGCTTCAAACACACTCACACAAACATACAAACAGGACGAAGAAAATCATGTTGTGACTTGTCCAAACAAGGCAGTCGAACACATGTTGGGTTTCTTTAAATCAAAGTCAGTTTCTTCTAGGCCCTTATCATTCAGGAAATACAGCGGTGACCATTGTGAGGGGCCATATCTCAGGCAGATCTGAAAACATTCCTCATCCCTCAGCTCCCATTCAGAGCTGTGGGAGAAATTCAGGCCACATTCTGCACCAAGAGAGTAACCAAGTCAACACTGCTCACCCACTCTCTTTAAACCACCACTCAGCTCACAAAACCCTAAAAGCAGATTACGATCACCAAGGGAAACGGCAGAATGAATTCAAAGTTTACAATCTTATCACTTACACTGTTAATTTGTACAAATCTTAACATCTAACACAGTTTACTTAACCATTAGGCCATTAAAGTGACCATTAAAGCGACATTAACATTTGAAGATCAAGGGATGAAACTCTGAGCCACCAGAGTAGAACCGTGAGAAAAAAGCTAGGCTGTGTCAGTGATACTTCAATCAACACTCCTACAGGATACAGTCACCAAACAACCCAAACACTACTAAACTACTAACAAAACAGTCCTTAGACCATCAGACTAAACTCAAAACAGTCCTAACACTAGTAAAGTACTATTAAAACAGTACTAACACTACTAAACTACTAACATAATAGCCCCAACACTAGTAGACTACTATGGAAACAGCCCGAAAACTATTTAACTATTATCAAAATGTCCCAAACACTATTAGAAAGCTTTTAAACTACTATCAAAACAGACCCAACGCTATTAGAAAGCTACTAAACAACTATCAAAACAGCCCCAACACTAGTAGAAAACTATTAAACTACTATGAAAACAGCCCGAACACTATTAGAAAATTACTAAACTACTATCAAAACAACCCCAACACTAAGAGAAAACTACTAAACTACTACAAAAAAACAGACCCAAAACTATTAGAAAACCACCAAACTACTTTGAAAACAGCTCCCAAACTACTAAATTACTATAAATCATTAAAACAGCCTCAACACTATTGCACTACAAGGCAAACAGTCCAAACACTACTAAACTACTGAAACGGTCCCTGCACTTTTTGACTGGGACAAAACGGGGTATTCTGCACTTTCCTGTTATCTGAGTTTAGACTGTTTAAAAGAGACAAGCAAAAATAAATGATCAAAAAGTCGTTGTTAATTACCTTTTTCGTGTCTTTTCTCCTAGTTACATGTAGAGAGTGTGAGCTGTGTGTGAAGCTCCAAGTCTGTAGAGGAGGTCCGGTCTGACAGAGAAGAGCTCCTTTCAGACCGGGCTCAGTCAGACCAGCTCCCTCCATCTAGCACGGAGCTCTTAAAGGGAAGGGCGGCCAGCAGTCTGCCGACACTTTCTCTGCACTTCTCTATCAACTGTTAACACACAAGAAGAGCCAATTCCACACTCCAACCTCAGATCTCTTAGATAAATGTTTTTTATTTTAGTAAACGCTTTATCTCACCTGTGTGTAGTTAGAACATGTCATAATCAACCTCCCACCATCTAATTATTTAATCAAAGATTAACATGAAATGTCTTGTGAATCTTACACTGTGACCTCAGTTAGGTTTAATAAAGTATTTCTATCTTTAATTTAACATTTTAGCCCAGATTTGTTTTGTAAACGGTTATTACATTAGGTTAAAATCAACATACCGTCTTTAATCAAATTAACGTGAAATGTCCCAGGAAAGATAAAACTTTTGATACTTTGTATTTTGTATTGATATACATTTAACTGAGCATTAGTGTATATATTATATCAGCTGGGCAACAATGATTTTTTTTTTTTAATCGCAATTAATCACATGATTTTCTGCGATTATTCACATTGTTGTACGCAAAATGAAACGATTAACTCAAAAGTATTGCGCACTTTTATTTTTAAAGTACTGCTGTATGGACAAAAGTGTAATAACATTTGGTTTATAAACGCTCTAAACAAATGAAGAGCTTTAACAAAGTTACACAGTCACAGTTTAAACGTTTCTTGTAAATCTCAACTTGAATCAAATATAAAACCGAAGCTATTTTCTCAGGACCATGAGATTTTATCTAGTTTGTAATAGAACAAGAAGTTCGTGTCATTTTTTTTTTGTTGTTGGAACTTTAATTGAACGTTTCACCAAACTTTACCTTTCTGTGAGTATTTACTAAAATAAGTTTTAATCGACCTCCCATTGTCTTATTCTTTAATAAAAGATTAGCACAAAGTGTCTAAGGCAAGCTAATCTTACACTGGAACTTCAACTGGTTTTGATAAATGTTTATTATATTATTTCACGCTTTAGTTGAACATTTTAGGTCGTTTTCTTTCTATGTGCAGGAAATTTTAATCATACGATTACAATCTCCCAACGACTTATTCTGAAAAATGAGCAGAAAATGTCCTAAGGAGGGCTTAGGGTACACTGCAACCTCAGCTAGGTTTGATAAATGTATATTATTTTTTACCTTTAGTTGAATGCTTTTAGCCCAACTTTGGTTCTGCATGTAGTTTTTACAATAGGTTATAATTAGCCTACCATCTTATACTTTAAACAGAGTAGCAGGACATGTCTAAGGGAGGCTTATGTTACACTGTAACCTCACCAAAGGTAGTCAATAATACTGCATGTAGTCCACAGTTTAGAATGCAGGATTTGGCTGAAGTGTCACTCACAAATAAACACGCAGGCATGCACAACACCCCTAAATTGAAGGGGAATAAAAGTATACATGGTGTTGCAGGAGTCGAAATCTCAGGAAGGACGACATTCTAGACAATAGGAAATAGATTTTATTCAAGATTCAAGTTTTGGTGGAGAAGATTATGAATGCAGAAGCCATAGGAGTGCGGTGCGAGAAATCAAGAGGGCCTGACTTGCGCGGTTTCCTTCCCTGTAGAACAATCTGACTGATGTAGGCAGGAACTGCTTCAAATGGGAAGCAGGAAGCGTCTGAGACAATAGAGATTTTGAGGAGTGGCCGCCAGCTGTAGGATTCTGAACGAAAAAGGCCGTAGGCAGACATAAGCCTCCCTTTATGCCCAATGGAGGCGAAAGGAAAAGGCCAATTCCCTCAACACTCATTTCAAGGAAGGAATAGTAGGACTTAAGTTTAGCTGTTTTTAATCAAGGCAAAAAAGTTTCTCCCCATGCAAATCAAATGCTCATTCATTTCTCTTTTTTTTTTTAAATGTGTCCAGATGAGTGCAAGGATCACACCATCAACAGCACAACTATGGGCAAATCGTAGTCTTGTGCAAAAGAAATGCAGGACGAACTTTGTCCAAACAGCACTTTTCATCCAAAAGCAATTTGCCCTGATGTGAGATTTTCTAGTACAAAATAGCCGTGCTCCACCCTTGCATTACGGTGTCATCCAGTCAAAACATTCATGCATAAAATCATTCCCGAAACTACAATAAACTGTTTATTCTTAATGTGATGGAGCTAAAACGAAAGCACAAAGCGATCCAGACTCAGAGAGCTGAAAGCACACATACTGCAAATAAAAGAACAGTGAGAAGTACTGTTCTTTTATTACTCCTGAGGTCTTGCTGGAAAGCACTGAGTTTGATGCAAAGATAACAGTAAGGAAGTGGGAATCCCTGCAGCCAGCCACAGAGTTCTGAGTAACTCTCACTTCTCACTACCCTGGAAAAAACTCTGGATAAATGACAGGTTAAAATGATCATATGACCAAAAAAATTAAATGTACAAAGTTTTCACAGTACCCCGAATTTAGCTGCTCAGTCACGACATGTTTGGTGTCTACAGTTTGCCTTTTACATTTTACACCACAACATTAATGTAGCAACCCACCAATTAGCAAAGCCTTACACAAAATTGTGGGGGAAAAGGTGGAAAAAATTGTGTATATTTGATTTTTCACTAAACAACCACTTTAACACACTTTTCAAGGGTGACTCAAAGATTTGAACCGAAAGAGTGCGCAAAAGTGTTAGTGTAGAAATGTGTAAGGGTTTATGCTGAATTCAACCTCCAAACATAGTTGTGATATGTGCAATATGATGTCAAAGGTCCAGCACCCTGCTAAATCTGACTTTAGCATGCAATCGTTTACAATCATTAAT
>JBBJLR010000034.1:6411183-6434759 GCA_037577145.1 Brachypetersius gabonensis
CTGTCTGTGTCTGATTATCACTGTCATCTGTTCCCTGTTTCTGTTAATGTGTCCCCCTGTGTCTCTGATTGGTTTAGCCCCTGTGTCCCCTGTATTTAGTCTCGGCATTAATGCTCACACCCCCCAGCCCTTGTGCCGCATTTTGGTTTTCCCTTTTGAATAAACTCCTGATCCCTCATCATGACCTCCCTCTCTGGTTCCTTGTGTTTCCCTGCCATGCTCACGGAACCTACCGTGACAAGACTAGAAATAAGGTTGCAAGTCTTCTTTTAATCAGGAGTAAATTCTGAAATTTGGGATATTCTAGTAAGAAAACTGGATTCTAGTAAAAAAAAGTACTTTTACTAGAATGTTGCTTTTAACGTACATTTCTGAAAACTTAAAATACTTAAGAGGAGTATCAGTCAAAATAAGAAAAATTGCTTTAAACACGCTTGGAGTTGAAGGTTCTTAAGTGTTTAATTGGTCCTTCTTAATTGTGGAGAAACTGTTACTGTTATACTGACATGTAAAATACATTTTTAAAAACAGCATACATAGAAGTAAAAATTTATTCCACTATTATTACAAGTCAAAGAAGGTACATTGGTATGTATTGGTGTCTACCAGTACAGCAATCCCCCGCGTAAATATGCTCCCAGAACACTTTAATTTAATTTTATACTCAATGTAATGCACTACCATTGAAGAAAATGTGTATATATATGCACCTGCCAGCCATGGCACCATGGCGTTAAAAGCACAGACAGGTGAGGAGAATAACTGTCAAAGGGTGAAATATAATAAGCAACAAGTGAACAGCAGGTTTGTCAAGTGTTTCTGGCATACAGTGGTTAGTACCTACCAAATGTGATCCAAGGAAGGACAATTGAACCAGTGACAGGGTCATTGGACACCCAAAGCTCATTTGTGTGTGTGGGGATTGAAGGCTATCCTGTGGGCGAGCCATTGTAGCACAAACTGCTGAAAATGTTAATGCTGGCTATAACAGAAAGTGTCAGAACACATATTTTATCACAGCATACTGTGTGTGAGGCAGTGTTGCTGCAGACTGATCAGAGTGCCCATGCTGACCCTGGTCTACCCCTGAAAGCACCAATTATGGGCATGTGAGCATCTAAACTGGACCATTGAGCAATAGAAGAAGAATATCAAGTTTCTTTTATATATTATGTGGACAGTTGTGCGCCTCTGTGTCAGCTACCTGGGGGTGAGATGGTGCCAAGGTGCCCTCGGGGAAGAAGGCAGGTGATGCTCTGGCCAATGTTCTGCAGGGAAACCGTGAGTCCTGGCAGTGATTTGGATGTTTACTACCTTAACATTGCTGCAGATCAAGTTAACCCCCTCATGGCAACAGTATTCCTTAATAGCTGCAAAAAAATTTTTTGCAAGGCCCCCCAATTTAACCAGATCTCAGGGTGGGCATTTGTGGGCTGTGAGGGACATCCACTGAGGCCCTACCCTACAACTTACAGGACTTAAAGGATCTGCTGTTAACGTCTTCCTGCCGGATATGACAACACACCTTCAGAGGTCTTGTGGAGTCCATGCCTTAAACGGACAGAGCTGTATTTGTGGCACAAGGGGGACCTGAATAAAATTAGGTACACATGCACAATGTTTTGGTTGATCTATGTACTTTGCTAATATTATATAACATACATTCCAAAGTTATAAAAAAGTACAGAGCTTATAGATAATTGAGAAGCAACAACAGCAGCTATGACGTTTGCTTCTCATATGACGCCATTTACCAGAGATCATGGCAACTTTCTGTTCTGAGAATTAACAGCTGAAAAAGATTTGGTGACTGTCCAACTTTAATGAGTAATCCAACATCTGCTTCCTCTCTTCAAAACCGTGCTTGACTGAAACGTAAGAATAGGGCACTCTGGATAGAAGAATACAGTATTACTTTAAAAAAAATCAAAACCCTGTAGACGTTTGCTCTGGTTTTGCTAGGGATGCTATAAATGCATATCATCTCTTTCTATACGTTTATTATGTGTTTCAGCATTTGGGATTCTTTTACAACCTCATGACTCCTGGAAACAAAATTTTTACTGCAGTGAGCTCACCCCCTTTGAACCATTCTCTGCAGTCTACCTCTCCCTGTTTTTCTCCATAGGTGTTCACATTTGATGTCTGATCCTGTCACTCAAGTAATTTAAGCCTGTGCACTATTACTTTCTCATTAAAGGCATCAGGACCTGCAGCAAGATGTTACATTCTTGTCCTCGGTGCCCACTAAGTTCATTATGAAAGCATTTCACCGCAGGCCGCCATCCCCACATTTGACAGAAGCAGGATAACACTAAGGGTCCTTTAAGACTTCAGTAGCACCAGGTTTAGCTTAAAGAAAGACTGGGCTTAAAGATTGTAAGCCCATTTTCATCTTTCAGCATAAAACACAGAAAAAAACTAACTCTGTAATCCCACCCTTCACATTTTCCGCATGATTTGCTAAAAACAACCAACTGCCTGGGCCACCACAACTACAGTTGCTTTATACACATAGTCACAAACTGAGCTTAAATGATGACTAGCCATACCTTTCTCATCAAAAGGCCCCCACAAAGCAGTGATGTGATTCAGATTTGGAAAACAGGCCATAGGTGTGTCTTTGTGACACCATGTGCTTAACATGACGACATCATATAACCAGACTTTTACTGACCATATGTTTCTGACCATATGATTCTTCAGTTAAGGGGGACATAACAAAGAATGTTTAACATTCATCATATCTATCAGAGTAGAAAATAACCTAATCCGCTTTAAAGTAGTAGCCACTTTGATATTGTTTCTTTTTATTTATGCTTAAGCCCCTTATTGTTTTATAGGTGCATGCAGTAAGACATATCACAATCAGTTTTTGGTTCAAAATTGTCTTATTCAACATCATGCATTAAATCCCTCGCTCCCTTTGGCCATAGAGGACTTTAAGTACTAAAAGTCATTCTGTTCCTCATTCAATGTTAGTATAAAATGTTCAATTAAAAACAATAACAAAACCACTTTAAAGAATATTGAATCAGATTAGGGTTTTTTTTATAGAGTTTCTAAAAATGATGAGTTGATTCTCATGTCATGATATCTGATTTTTGATTGCAGGTTTTATAATTTATATTAGATCAAAGCCTTATTACGAGATAAATAAATGTTTAAAAGAAGAAGTTTCATTTTCAAGTGTGCTGCTTCTTTAGCTTATTTATCACAGCCAGTAAGAAATCCAGTTATAGTTGTTACGCCACACATGCAGCTTAAACATGGAGTGATTATCAGATTGCTTATCTGATGGTTTACTACCAGTCTTTTTTTCTGCAGCTGTAAGATTATTTTGTCCGGTTTTACCTTCTTGATCTCTGCCCCGTTTACACTATATGGACAAAAGTATTGGGACACACCTCTTAATTATTGAATTCCGGTGGCTTTTTACAACTAAGTGGACACAGTTTGGGGAAGAACCTTTTTTGCAATATCATTAAAGTCCCTTTTGGTGGGATGGTCAGATGTCCCAATACTTTTATCCATGTTGTGTATATGAACGAGCTCTAAAGCTGGCTTGATCTTTTTCGAGGTGTCTCAAGTGACTGTAGGTTCTAAGCCCCGCCCACCTCGGGGGGGTGTAGAGGTATTTAGCGGGTCGGGCTGTCGGAGAGGTGGAAGAAACGCTGAGGAGAAATGAAGCGACTAACTTTACAGGCTTTAGTGGTCACTTTATTTGCCACAGTGATTGTGGCAAAGTCTCCTTACCAGTCTGTTCTTCAGCACAGCAGGATAAGAGGAAGAACACATGGGTAAGGACTCCGGCACAGCAGGTTTTAAGCTGAAAATCTTTTTTTGAGTTTATTTTAAAGTCTGTGTTACATGTGTTACCGCACCGCCAGCCTTTGTTCATCGCACACTGGGCTGTGTAGGTTTTTTGTGCTTGTTGAAACAAAATGTTGGGTTTGACAGAAGTTATCCAGATGTTAAAGTCATGTGTTGTATGTGTGGTTCTACTGGGACGCCGCCGGGAAGCTTCACACGTTCGTTTCTCAACTGGTGTGAACGCACTATGAGTGTGCTCATCATGCTGAGAAAGATCCTAAAGATAAAGATTTAATGCATTCTCTCTACAGACCCAACGTCTGTGCCATGCAGAGGATCCAGGGAACAGATAAGAAGTACTTCACCAACTGCAAGCAGTGGTACCACCGCAAAATCTGCGGCAAACCAACGTGAGTCCTCTTACTTTGAGCGGTCCTGTTGGAGAGGTTAATGAGAAGTTCGTGGTTAGTTTTGCACAAATTAACCACCACACAAAAATTTGGAAAGTCGTTGATGAGTCCAGATGTTGTCTTGCCTGGGCGCAGATGTGAAATTGATCCAACCCTATAGTTATCTAAGAAGTATGTCATTTATCAAATTTGCTCTTTTGGTCACATGAGACTCTTAATACTTGACAAAATAGTAGAGATTTTAAACTTAACTGTAAGAGAATCTGTAATACATATGGGTAGATGTTCATCCAAAGTGTAAGTGCACAAAAGGCATCACTTTAGAACAATGAACAGTGAAACAGTGACCTGTAGTATTTTTTGCATCACAGTAAATTTAATTGAAGTGAATTAAGTGCATTAGGCCGTGACCGGTCAGCCTGTTTGAGTTTGTTTCATTTATTTTTTCATAAAATGTTATCATTTGCTGACATGAGACTCTCACTGTTCAACGAAATAATAGTAAAATTCAATTTAATTGTAAATAATAGTAGTAAAGAAAATCCATAATAAGTAACATCCCATGTTCATCCAACTAAAGCTGCACAAAATGCATGACTTTGGACCAACAAAAAAGTCACCTGCTGTATTATTTTTTGCATCTTAGTAAATGTAGTTGTTGGAAGTGGGTGCATTAAGCAGAGATGAGTAAACCTGTCTTTTCTCTCATTCTCTTTTGTGCTTCATGAGAATCTAGTGTGGTAAAACTTTATTTCACAAAATGAAATCTATTGTTTGTTCATTAACAAGTGTTTCCTATCGTTATGTATGAGATATTATGTTGTAAGTATGGGTTTCATAGTTTGCAAAGTCTGCAGACAAATGTCACCCTGTGGAAAAACATTTGCATGTGCCATACCAAAGTCTTCCTGCAGCTTATCTGCAGCTTATTTTACAGTGCTGGAAGGTAATACTGTTGGATAAAGGGCTGGGCGATTAATTGAAAAGTAATCGAAATCGACATTCTGAACCTGTAATCGATCAAGTTTTTCCAGGTCAATTATTTCAATTACTTTCCCTTTAATTTCAGTTGTTCAACATTGATGTTCAATAAATAATCATAGATAGTAGATAGTGTGTGTTTCCTTCAATTATTTTAAAATCAAGTAATGCATCCTTCATTCAAAAATCTCTCTCTTGTAATATGTGAGCATATTTACTGTACAAAAATAAATGAATAAAATAATCGTTCATTAATCGTAATCGAGTTAAAACGTTCAATTAATCGAGATTTTGATTTTAGGTCAAATCGCCCAGCCCTAGTTGGATATGAAGTTAAAGACAGTGATTTTGTGACAGTCTGAGCTGCATAACAGGGTGCCTGGGAAGTGCATTAGCTTTTACCAATGTCTGTCTCAAATAGTTGAGTGGTAAAATAAAAAAAGATTAAAGGATCTGTACCAGTGATCTGTTTTCTGTTAGAACACTTTTTACCTCAATGGAATCAGCAGTTAACTCAACTACAGGGGAGGAAAGGTCATGAAAAGAGTTATCATTACCCTTTGGGAGAAACATTCCTTCGCCATACAGGGGCACCATACACAACACTGCTTAGTTGTTTTCCCTGGGACCTCAACTGGGCAAATATATATATATATATGTACTACTTCTTTAGTGTATTTATTACAACCAGGGCGCATATATTGCGTATTTTTTAAGAAATACAGTTATTGTTGTTACTCCACACATGCTGGATCACTGCCAGTCTTATTTTCTGCAGCTGTAAGATTAATATAAGATTATTATATATTATTTATCCTAGTGATAGACTCCTATAAGGAAACTCTGATCATTGCATTCATTGCAAATACATCACTAGTCATCAATGAACGTTTGCAATCAAAAGCAAATATTACACATTTCCTTTGCAAGGAACACTTGATTTAACACTTTACATATGCTTACATGCTTACTGTATTGTTGCTCTGCGTTTTGTTTCCACAAAGTTGGATACATTTTATTGACAAAAAAAACCTCTTTGTATTAAAATATCGCATATCTTGCTAAAATACCCTGCGGCGCTTTGAAACAGGTCACCACATGCCATGTGGGGAAGCAGTTGATTTCCCGCATCACTTAGTTACCGGCCAAAGAACAATAGTGATAATAGGTAGCAGATGAGCAATGTGTGTGCCGTAGCCTCAGGGAGAGAAAGTTCCTATCACCGCTTAAGTCTTGAGTATTTTGTGTTCCTAGAGGACCCAAACTTCTTTATGGAATCATAAGTAAATGTAAATAAGTCTTTGCTTCATATTTCACTGGCTTTCATGGTTGCTTTAGAGTGGGCTGCACTCCATCCCAATCCTGTGAGTTTCCTGCACTGCATTTTAAAAAGGGTTTTTTGGCCACTGAGTCACACCTGATTCAGTGAACAAAGGGCACGATAATTTGCCGATGCTGAGCTGGCATAACTTTAGAGCATTCCCTCTAATTATCACCGCAGTGCTGTTGGGAGTCCTGTGAATTCCCTTCCTTAAAGTAAACAAGAAAAAGCCTTCATACTTTTTACTGGCTCCTTAGAAACCTAACATAGCACCTTTCTGTTCAAATTCAACAAAGTCCAAATTCACACCATCCTAGAGTTGTCGTCAAATGCCTGTTACGTTTTGTAGTGATACATAACCAAAACCCATTAGTAATTTACTGTTGGTGCAATTTTATGAATATTGTAGTATTCTCCATTTTATTATTCTTACAGTATTCTCATACTCTTCTCTATATTACAGGCTAGATGTGGCCCTTAAATAGCAGTTAGATTCCAAAATAAAATAATACGCTTTAGGTGTATTTGGAAATTCCTTATTATTTAGCTTGCTGAACCATCACCACTTGACTCATTTCATTTAAAGGGTTTTTTTTTTTATTATTATTTTTTCATGTGCATTGAGGCTGCCTGAATTTGGGAGGGTGAGTTACCGCTCGACCTCTGCTGATAATGGCTTCCGTGTGTCTCCTAATGGTGCCTTTCAGACTTAGCGGGATTAAACTGTTGGCAAATCTGATGGTTCTTCTGTGTTTTAACTCCACTGCAGGCATACAGACGGGCTTAGAGTCATCCACAGAAGCTGTCTTTGATTGACATCCCTTTTAATGTTCCCACAGGGGGGAAAGGTGTTATTGGTTACTGGCCTGAACATTCCGTAGACATGTATATCAGGACAGAAGGGGAACCACATGTGTGGAGTGTTACATGTGCAGACATAATAATGGAGCAGTTTTATAACTGCACTGCACTAGCAACTGCTTGTAACTAGGAGTTAAATGACCATATGATGGCAGAGCAAGACTTGTTTTATTCATCTTCTCCTCTCAGAAACAGTGTTTCTTTCATAGCAAGTCTCATGAAAGCAAGGGAGGAAGTGAGTCTTGCTGTGGGCGCTTGGACGTTTTTAGGAAATGACTGCTTTAGCAATTTCTGTTGAGGGTCTAATATCCCCCCAAACACACACAAATCATTCACAAGTAACTGAGGAGTTTTCCACAAGTCTCACAAGTGTGTGAAGTCTCTGGAGTCTGGCTGTGAAAGGACACAACCGACTTGTGAAAACAGGAATTTAGGCTATCATCTTGAACGCAGCTTGATTTGCAGAAACCCCTTTTGGGTATTCGACTTTCTGAGGGTTGTGGGCATTTTGTTGGAACAGTCAAGGTCTTTGTTTGGTTGTGTGTCTCCAGGTCATTCGAGGAGAGGGTTTCTGTACACAGAAACCCCATAATACCCCCTGCTGATTCACAAGTAGCTCTCAGACTTTAACATATGAAAATAATCTGTTATCAAGGCATTGGTGGGGTCTGTGGGTTGCTTTGTGTGTGTGGGCTGGGGTAGCAGAAATCACCGAAGCTCTTGAGCAAATTTATATTAAACCAATAATATTATTTAGGCCTATTTAAAGAGCTTTTAAATCACTGCAAAACATTGATCTTGGAAGTTATGTTGCTGTTTTCCGATACTTATTGTATTAAAGGAACTGAAACTTTTTGCGGCAATCAGACAAATGCGGTGACTCAGCTAGACGGGTTCATTTATCGAATTCTGGGAAGATTTCAGCATCATTTCTGGAGCCTTGTGCAACTTTACACTTCTGCTGGACAGCTTGCTACACCACTTGGAAATTTAATGCACACAGTGCTTGAATTGTGCAGCCGTGCTGTTTATTTTGTCAGAAATCCATGGCTACCATCGTTGTTTATGCTGGCGGAGAACAAATAAGAGTTGAGTTACCATCTGTTTTGATAATCAGTTCAGTCTGCTTTTTAGTTCTCTGTGTTTTACAAGTGTAACCTATTCCTGAATATCAGGACTGCCCTCTTTGTTTGGGCTTGGGGCTTTTCACTTTGATTTTTGGGGTCACTAGTATCAATATTGATGTTACATCATTTAAAAATGGAATCAAAAATAAACAAAGTAGAATGTCCATTTATATGTAACAATAAACATTCAGAATGATCTTGCTGTTATTGTGAAGAATTTCCAAACATGTTTAGCTCTGTAATAACCAGCTAAAGCTGAGGATAATACAGTAACTTCAATAAACTGGAACATGTAAGCATGTTCTTTTAATATCGCACTTCCGTATTCAATACTTGGGCAGTTTCCACGAAGAGAATCTAGAAATGCATCAGATTTAGTTTGTGCTGTAGCTTCATGAATTGTTCACATCGTATTTTACATTTTATACAGTGTAGCCTAAATGCTAATTAGTTATCAATAACATTCATTCATTAAACCGGTGATGCGCTATTCATAACAGAAGCAGTATCAAATGTTGCAAATGTTGTAACATAGTCATTTTCTCTTTTCTGTTTTATTTTACATTCAATAGAATTGATCAGATTATACATTTACGGGTTGCGAAAGAGCCAACCTGATGTTCCGCAATAATATCCAGTAGCCCTATCCTTTCACCTCAGCTTGGCAATTCCTAAGAATGTCTCTTTTGTTTGTACTGGAAGGAGTTGTTATTTCAGTATAGGTCCCAAAGCCCCTCTCTGGAGTTTCCTCTGGCCAGTGATATGTCTTTTCTTTTTAAGGAAATTAGATTTTATGACCTTCCAAGGCCAACTCAAGCCCATAGCAGATTTATTATGGAAATGCATGTATCTAGAAGGAAACAGAATGGAGTGCTGTGGTTTGCCTTGGGGTGTGATGTTCGCAGTGCTGAGAGCTGCAGCTGGTCTGGCGCTGTGGCTCCAAAGACGCTTCCCATCATTGAAAAGAATTGTGGGCCAGTTCCCTTCAGAGTATGACTAATGAACTCTCAGCAGAGGTGTTTGTTTTTTAATCTTTTCCCAATTTTATTTGTCTCAAATTCCCACTGCCTTGGACTCTCTGCTATCACACAATAGCATTAACATTTCTAAAATTGTGCCCCAAAAGATGGGAGAGGGAGGACCACCCTACTCTCCTAGAGAGAGCGAATTCAATTTTGCTTGCACTCACACAGAAAATGAGTTCAGTTAGAGCTAAGTATTTGGAGCTAAGTACTTCTTTACAGTGATTGCAGAACCATGATTGTGCTCTATATTTGATTAATGACATTGTGCCAAATTAAAATGATTCCTTTGCTGTTGATTTGCAGTGTGGTCACCTATGAATGCTGCCCAGGTTATGAAAAGGTTATTGGAGAAAATGGCTGTCCTGCAGGTATGAGTATCACACAAACACCAAGTGAAAATCTATCCTCGAACTCAGCTGAGGTTGTCCACCATAACATTATTTAATCTCTTTTAGCGCTGCCTTTGGTGAATATCTACAAAACCCTGGGTGTGGTTGGATCTACTACCACTAAGATGTACTCTGAGAGAGCTAAGCTGCAAGACGAGATTGAAGGACCTGGAAGTTTCACATTCTTTTCCCCCAGCAACGAAGCCTGGTCCGCACTTCCTAATGTGAGACTACACGCACACCTAATGGGTCACAAAATACCTAACGTTGTTTTTGAATAGAGTGTAACGACAAAATCTGATTCTTTTTTAGACTTTTCACATTTCTCTTTTGGCTTCTTTAAGTTTTAAAATGCTTAAAGTGCTTTTTTTTATAAATAGTAATCTATTAAATAGTGAAGAAAAACTGTTGAAATGATGTTTTGTCATTAATTCAGGAAATTCTGGATGCCTTAGTGAGCAATGTCAACATTGAACTCCTCAATGCATTGCACTACCACATGGTCAACAAACGCTTGACTTCAGAAGATCTCAAGCATGGTTCCTCGTTCCCGTCCATGTACCAGGACTTTGACGTTCATATCCACCATTATCCCAACGGAGTAAGTGATTTCTGGTTTAAGGCGTCAACGTGCAGCTGTGACTAGCCATAGAAAGCACTAGCTGCCGTGTTTACAGTAGCGTCTCTGGAGCTATGCTGTTTATTTTATCTCCTGAGCTACTTCACATTGTTCTGTGGAGACTGTCTGTGTCCGGCTTCCAAGCCTTAACTGTTTTTCTCTTAGTGCTTATGTCAACCTTCTCGATGGTATTCATTAAACACTGGTGTTCCTATTTTGAAACCTTTTTGTAGATTGTGACAGTGAACTGTGCAAGACTGGTGAAGACAGACCAACATGCCACAAACGGAATCGTGCACGTCGTGGACAGAGTCATCACAGCCATCACTAACAACGTTAACTCTTTCCTCGAGACTGAAGAGGAATTAGAGTCGCTGCAGGTAGGGGAAGCAAAATATTAAATAGTAAAATAAGTAGTTCATGAACCAATGAAAAAATTTGAAACGCACTCATTAAAGTATAAGGCAAATGTATTTATTTCATTTATTTATTTATTTATTTATTTATTTGCTTATACTTTCTTTCTCCTTGTCTCTCATTTTAGACGGCTATTGCAGCTGCTGGTCTCACTTCGATGCTGGAGAATGAGGGTTCCTACACAATCTTTGCTCCAACCAATGAGGCCTTTAAGAAGATTCCTCAAGAAATGCTGGACAGAATTTTGGGAGACCCTGTAGCACTTAAAGGTTACCTTTTACCTTGTATTTTGAACTGCTCCCAAATGTAATGAGGGACGTCTGACAACAAACCTCACAATAAATCTAATGTCCATTCACTTTATGCTTCTGAACTGCTTGGTGTAGTGCTGTATAGGTGACTTTAATTCATCTTTCATCCATAGATCTGCTGAATTACCACATCCTGAAGAACTTGCATTGCTCTGAGTCCATTGTGGCAGGAACACCTATGGAAACTCTACAGGGCACAGTGCTGGAAGTGGGCTGTGATGGAGGGGAGATGACCCTCAATGGCAAAGCCATCATTACAGAAAAGGACAAACTTGGCACTAACGGAGTTGTCCATTACATTAATGAACTTCTCATCCCTGACTCAGGTACCATTTTCATTTTCATGTTCCCAATAAACACATTTAAACTTGACAATAAAGGTATCTTTGCCTATCTTGTCAGTTTCATTATAACAGTGAAATATTTATATTTTCATTCTTTCTTATAGCTAAGACCCTCAAGGAACTCGCAGAGGGAACTCCACAAGTTTCCACAGCTACAAAGCTTTTCTTAGATGCTGGTCTCGGTTCTCACCTTACCGGCTCAGAGGCAGTGACACTGATAGCACCTCTAAACGATGCGTTTAAAGGTTAGATTTTTTTGTTTTGCTTTACTTGTTTGTCTGAAGAAGTTTTGCTCATTTTAGTGTCATTATGAAACCTCTACACAGGCAGTTTGACTATGACTCCTGAGTTGAAAAAAGTGCTGAGGAACCACATTCTGAAGAACAGTTTGTCCTCCAAGAGTCTGTACCATGGACAACAGCTGGAAACCCTTGGAGGAAATAAACTTAGAGTGTTTGTGTACAGAAACGTAAGTAAATCTTGTTGCTACAGACTAACTTAGGGTCAAAAATCAAATCTGTGTTTAGACAGATCTCATATTTTATTCCAAACCAAGAAAACCAAGAAAATCAGTTATTATGAGATATTATGAGATATTATGAGATATTGGTTAATGTAATGGATATTTATATGCATTAGAAAAAAAGCATGTGGTATGGTGGCTAGACTTCTTGTTTAAAAAAGCATGTTGTGTTTGATCACTTGTTATTTTTATGACAGATCTACAGTATGTAGGAGATTTTTTCCTATATTACTTTAGGAGAATGAGATGTGAAGTAGTAAACCCCAGTCTACCCAGCAATTGTCGTACTGGTTTGACGTCTTTGATTTCCACTTGTGTTCGTGATAGTGGTGATGTATTGAATGCTTGTGAACTCTCGCATTTCTACTGCGTAATGGAAAGTACAGACGACCGGAAAGCTCTCCTCTGGAGCTCCCGAACCCACTTGCACACCATCCATCTTCCAAGAAAACACAGTCCTGAATCAACACTCTTGATGGGAATAGCAAACCACCCTAAACCTAATGCTGCCATGTGCTTTGCAGAACCTTTGCATCGAGAACGCCTGCATCGCTGCCCACGACAAAACAGGCCGTTATGCCAACATGTTCACCGTTGAAAAGGTCCTGGCTCCTCCCATGGGCACAGTCATGGATGTTCTGAAGGCTGACAGTCGTTTCAGGTGAACAGCTGATGATCAATCACTTCCAGATAATCTCACAGTTAACACATGCATGAGGACTGAGGTGCCATGTCCCTTTAAACAGAAAGGCGAAGAGTTAACACATGAATGAGGGTTGAGGTGTCATGTCCCTTTGAAAAGTAAGGTGAAGAAATATTCTCCACAGCTGCTGCCTGATTTTAAGATGATAGTTTGTGTTCAGCAATTCTCTTTAAAGCTCTAAAACTACATAAAAGCTCATGGGGCAAAAATCCCCTGAAAAGGGGGCAATGGTTTTACCATCTTAGCAGGCTGAAAGACTACATGCAGCTGTTCCCCATCCCACCCACATTCAAATACCTCAGTGTCAGTCCTCTCAACACTGTTTCATAATGATCGCTAACAAGCTGCAACACGAAGCTAAGAGTCCTGCACAAATCTGATGTAATGGGTGGAGACTGGCATGTCAATCTAGCTAATTCTTCAGAGTCTACACTTCTAAATACATTTGAATCATTTTCTCCCTCACAGCATCTTGGTTGACAACATTCAGAAAGCAGGCTTGACTGAGCTGTTGAACAAAAAGGGAGCCTACACCATCTTTGCTCCCACCAATGATGCATTCCGTGCCATGCCCCCAGCTGACCTCAACAAACTTACAAGTACGATCCCTCCCTCAAACTTCAATATATATATATATATATATATATAAAAAGACACAATTTTCCGCACATTATTTTATATTCTTTCTATATCCTTTTTGTGTGATGTAACTAATATTAACACGTGTACTATTCTATGCAGGAGATCCCAAAGAACTCACCCAAGTTCTGAAGTACCACATAGGTGACGAGTTTCTCGTTAGCGGTGGGGTGACATCTCATACCAGAATTAAACCCCTCTCAGGTGACAAACTGGAGCTAGGCGTGGTGAGAACCCAAAACTAATCACACTATCCTCATACCTTTTTTGACCATTTTTTATTTATAAGAAACTGTTGAATGACTGGTGCTGCTGCAGAATGGGCACAAAGTAGATTGTGTTTTTAAATGAAAAATGATAAATAAAATAAATGCTAGTCCTTTTATACCGACTGTACTGCTTTTAAAATATGATCACCTTTAAAATATGAATTAGGGAAGGTTGATGTATTGTCATGGATCTTTTGAAAACTATGTAATTTCTCCTGTCTCTTTTGTCCTTTAGCACCTATAGAGGGCAGCGATGAGCAATGTTTGTTTATCTGACTTCAACCTTTGACTATTGACAGCTAGGAAACAACATAGTCAATCAGCCAGTTTGGCTATTTTAGTCATACATAATAATAGTTGCATACTGTGAACAAAAAGAACAAGCTTATACTTAATCGTAGATAGCTCAGAAATGACCATGACAGGCTCAAGCATACCCTGTCATGTGTTTAGCTTGTGTTTACAGTTGTTATATGTTTTCTCTTTCTAGCGGAATTCCACCATGTACATCAACAGGGTGCCAGTTGTTGATGCTGACATGATGGCTACTAATGGAGTCGTGCATGCTGTTGGTTCAATCATAAAGCCACTGCGTAAGTTCTCACTGTTCCTGTCTGAATCTTAATTTAAGCAGCGTCAATTTCAGCATTTATTTACAGCAAATGGGACTTTTCTTTAGCACCTAAAACTGTGAGCGACCAGGCGGACAGCTTGTCAACAAGGCGTACCTCTGCAGTCAAGGTGACTTATGACATTATCAGGTCTTACTTTTTCAAATGTCAGTGAATTTAGTAGAAGGAAAATTTGTGATTGATTATTAATTACATTTTTCACATCATTATATTCATGAAAAAAATCAATTTTCTGTTGTTTTTTCTTCACAGGCTGGCCCACAAATCACAAAAAACGGTAAATATTCATTAACAAAGTCAACAAAATGAGAAATCCGTCATTAAAAGCTCGTCTTTGGGTTATTATGAGATGCAGTGGATGCAAATGATTCAGGATTTTGTAAATGACTTAATTTCTTATCCTATTGCAGAAGATCTCTTCCAGAAAGTCTTGAACAGTCGGTCCAGCAGAACAATGACCCGAGCCTAGAAAACTCAGCGTTTTTGTGAAAAACTAATTTACTTCCAATCTTCACTGCTTTAAGTAGACTGAAGTGCACAATAGGTCATTGCATTATGAGCAGTGAGGAGGTAATGAACTGATTTGTGGGAAAACCAAGTCAATTTCAACAAAGAAGGTAAAGTTAGAGAAGTAAAAATGTTTGCATTTCAGTATTTTTGAATGCCAAAGATTTCCACTGGGGTGAAAAGCAATATTTTAAAGAACTGCAAGCTGAAGATGCCATTAGCCATGTAGCTTAATGAGTTTTGAATATTTGTTAATTTGACTTCTCTGTCTCAGTTTAAGTCCGAATAGTACTCTAGATCAGACCTTGCGAAAAGTTTTGTTTGTTTTCCACCTTTTTGTTTGGTTTGTTATTTGATATAAATGTAGCATGTTTGCATGGTTTAAGCTGGAACAAAATGCTATTTGGGCACATACCAGTGCAGGTCAAGTTTACGTTTTTAAAGTTTTGTTTTTTTTTCTGATGGTGCAGAAGCTGAACGTATGCAAAACAAACACAATTCATTTGTCACTTAATGTTCATGTGTACTTAAAGTTTGACTAAAGTCTCTTTGCCTCTGAGGAAGACTCCTATTCATCCACCCGGCCGACACTGCGGCCAAGGTGGAGCCACACCCAACAAAATAAACGTTAAAAGATCCTCCCACATAAATGACTGAGGACATTTCAAATCTATCATTCATACAAAAAAAAAGGTTTTTGTTTTACATATAGCTAGAAAGAGAATGTTACTTTTACAGCCCAATGATTATGTGGTGGAAAAATTGTGGTGAACGAATGGGGACTTTCTGATAGGTCTGAGGTCATACACCAAACTTAAGGAGCAGATTGTGAGCACTGTACTGAAAACATTTTGTGTGGAACCAAAGAAGAATATTTACACATTTCACAATAAAATGACCAATTTTAACCACAGCGATATGAGATCACTACTTATTCCAGTGGCTTTCACCCGCTATCATACTGAAATCTTTCTATTCAAGGGATACGTTGAGCAGAAGTGCATGAATGCCAAACTTGTGTGGGATATAAATTATTAGTTGACAGTGGAATGCACTTGTGGTACCAGTAGTGACCTGATTGTAAGGTTAAAAAAAAAGGTACTTAAGTGTTTTTTATGGAAATTTTCACTCTAATGAGCATGTTGTAACATTAAAGAACAAACTACAAGTAACCTGACATCTTGTATTACCTCTATACATAATTCTGGGTCTGGGTCTTGCAGTAGTTCATGGTTTAGTGTGTCTAATAAAGACAGAGAGGAAAACATATGTGCACAGTAGCTCTCTCAGCTGGCAGCCGAGCCACAGGTCTGACTGAAACATTCCAGCAGGATTTTACTCTTGAGGGCCAGACACTGGCGGGCTGTTAATGCAGTTGGAGACCAGCGGGCCGGCACAGCCAGCTGTGAGGCTGTTAAGAGTCTGCCAGACACACTTGCTGAAAGCCTAAACAGTGTAGGGTACATTGTACAGAGACTAAAGGTCACAGTGTGGAGAGGAGTGTGAGGATAACCTGTTTCATGTGGTCTCCATGCTTCCACTTTGTTTTCTTCAGGATATTATGCAAAATGATTTTAAAGGGATAGTCCAGTTAATCAGGCTAATATTGCTGAGTCACCTTAAACTAAAGCCAATAGCCATCAAACAGCATTCGTCAAATGATATAGTGCTAACTGCTCACTACTATCTTCCATTTAGTGGTCTGCATGTGAACTACATTATAGTATTGAGACAAACCCTTTTTTCAAGGTTTGTGTTAGACCCCTTACTTCCACTGAAGGTCAGTCTTAATGCTTCAGCAGACCAAGACATTTTGGGCAACACCATGGTGGTCACAGTTTAAGGAAGGTCCTTTTCTACCCATGACTGTGTCCCAGTGCACAAAGCAAGGTCTATAAAGACATGTTCAGATGTGGAAGAACTTGACTGGCCACCCAGAGCCCTGACCTCAAGCCCATCCAGCACCTTTGGGATGAACAGGAACTGAGATTGTGATCCAGATCTTCTCATTTAACATCAGTGCCTGACCTCATAAATGCTCTACAGAATGAATGGGCACAAATTCCCACAGAAACACTCAAAAATCTCATAGAAAGCCTTCCAAGAAGAGTGGAAGCTGTTATTGCTGCAAAGGGGGGACCAGCTTCATATTAAATTCTAGGTTTTTGAATGCAGTGTCATTAAAGTCCCTGTTGGTGTAATGGTGTCCCAACAGGTTTGTTCATATAGTGCAGATATACATTGAGTAGCACAGCTTCACAGCAAAAAGGTCCTTGTTTCAGATCCTGGCCTGTGTTGAGTCGGCATGTTCTCCGCATGGCCATGTGGGTTTAGACCCAGTACTCCTTCCACGGTCCGGTAGCCCATGGCAACCCTTGGAACTGGAGATGCTAAATTGCCCCTTGGAGTGAATGTGTCTAACTTGTGTTGGACTGGCAACATATCCCTGGCATCCAGAGTGTTTCTCCACTTTTCACCCTGTGACGCCTGGGACAGGCTCCAGCACCCCCTGTGAGCCTAGTTAAGGATAAGTGATTCAACAAATGGATGGAAACATCAGTAAAAGACTCTGTTGTGATCGTGTTCCTTATTAAATTTGTGTGTTTTAGAGGGAGTGTCTGCTCTCCAACCTTATTGTTACAGTGATGACTTAAGGAATCTAGATCAGTGCGAGAGCTGTAATGTGAAACACATGCAGAGTTATTAACACTCACTATAATGTGGTGTTGGACTCACCATATGCCAAATTCCATACTGCTGTTGAAGGGAGAGAAAGGATCAAAAAGCCATAGGAAACATTAGTTAAACAGTTGCAGTTGAAAGGAGGTTACAGTAGAAATCTCAGAAATCTAGTCAAAATAATATAGTAAAAGCGAAGACCAAAAACTAGGCCTGAAGCTGAAGCCAACCAATGCCTCATTGGAAACAAAAGATTCATATAATAATCACGCAGCTCACACGTTTCCTATTAACTCCCCTTGTCAAATGTTGTTGAACTGCTCTTCTTAGCCAGACATGGTCTCGTTGAAGAACAAAAGAGTTTACAATAACAACCAGACTGTGTTTAGTTTTCCTGCTAGGTAACTTATATAAAAAAAAGGTGATAAATGGATGAGAACTGTCAAGCATCAAAGAATAGGCCTCTCCACTGTGATCGGAGTCCAGAGGCACCCCTGTTATAGACAGAGACAGATGTTTTGGTCTACCACACACGACCTGTGCTAAAGCTGCTGCCCTCTGCCCTGGCCTTTTACTATGGGGCTTCTCCCACAATAGCTTCCTTATTCTACAGGCCATACACCCAGTGAGTCTACTGGAGCACCAGAGCCTGCACAGCTCACAGGGTGAGCCTTTCGTCACAGTCTTCATGTCTTTATGAAATAATAGAACGTGTTATTATTTAGATTATATAGCAATGTCTTCCATTAGGCAACACATGGTTTGGTGCAAGCTGTTTTGATGAAAATAGCTTTACTAAAAGAGGAAACCAGATTATGACCACTAGTTTTTATTATTATTATTACTATTATTATCAGTAGTACTATTTTTATTTGGGAATGCTTATGTTGGATGCAGTGCTAGAGATAAAACATCCACTGGCACATAAAGTCTTTCCAAATGGACGTTAAATATCCGAGACACAGAGGAGAAGTAAGGTTTTCCGATTTGTCTTGCCGTGTTCTCCCTGTGGAGATCATTTTCAATCCGTTTTTTTTTTTTTTTTTTTGATGCTCAAACTACTCTTCCATGAAAGCAGTGTAAAGGTAATAGCTCACTTATCCAGGCATGAGGGCCACATTTACATGATTTACTAATGTGACAAAGTAAAGTGGCCCCTTATAGTCAGGCGTGACCACCGCACAGCATGCAGTGTGAACAATGTGAAATTCTTTTTCTGCATTTAAACCCATTCACCAAGTGAAGCAGTGGGCAACCACAGCAGTGTGTGAAGACGGTACCTTGTTCAAGGGTACCTCAGTGGTGCCGCAAGCAGTCCTGGGATTTAAACCCACATTCTTCTAATCACAGAGGCAATGCCCTAACAACTAGGCTACAAATAGAGATCAATAACAAGATCAATACCCCTATTAATATATTTGGGAATTCAAAAGCATCTGTGTTCCTGTATGCTGTGCTTGCACAGAGTCTTTTCTGGACAAAGACAGACCCCTGCTGGACATTTCTGGAACATTTCAACATAATAAATTACCTCTAATTATCATTTCTGTCTCATTTTAAATGCCCAAAGCAATTTCCAGTGGCAAACTGCCCTAAATGTAAAATATTTATACCAAAATATTTGGTACAGTCTGTATCAAAAAGCTTTGTATACGTGTCTTTGTCCTATATACAATATACAATAACGTGATGAAACTAATAAATGAATGAAACTAATGCTTAGCCTCCATGCCAACCATTTACAAACGACTCCTGATGTAAACAGAAGAAATATTAGTCACTGATGACATCTCTGTCACAATGTCTGTAACTCTTATGGCTGGGTTTTTAAATATATTCTAAAATATGTTAGACTATGTGAAACATTTAAAAGCATAATTTCGATCATATTTAAAGAAATCAATTAAAGAGAAAAGCGAGCTGGTGCGCCTGCGCAACCTCGCGCGTCCTGATTGGTCGGTTGTTCTGTGGAGTTTTCAAAGCCAGACAGAGAGGAGCCAAACACCGTGACGTCACGCAGCTGCGGAGCACTCAGAGCAGTCCAGAGGAGAGAAGACCAGACTCAGCGTGTCCTTCCGCCACAACACTGCCGCTCACACACCATGGCACTAACTGCACTTTTTCTTGTTGCACTGAGCATGCTAATGACACAAGAATTCCCCTCGGGATAAATAAAGTATTGTATATATATATATGTGTGTGCGTGTGTGTGTGTGTGTGTGTGTGTGTGTGACATCCAGCTCATAAAAGCGTATTACATAAAGCGTCTTTAGACCTATGTTACCGTGGACCAGCAGGTGGTGGGAAGGTTTTTGCACATTATATTTTAAGAATTGATTACACCAAATCAGTATTTTGAATATTTGTCTTTTCATGTCTCTGGTGCTGAAATAAAATGATTGCTGCACATTGAAGTGAGGATTGGACACACACAGACCCAGACAGCCCCATGATGGATGGACTGTGTTATTTCGTTACACTAAATAGATGAATAGGACAGTTTATACAATACTAATGCAAACGGTTTCAAATATAATATAATAAAATGCAAACCCATCAGGTTTCAACTGAAAAAAATACACAATACCAATTCCTTCTCTTGTACCTGCCCATTCCTAGAGGTGTGTAAAGTGGCTGAAAGCAGA
Organism: Brachypetersius gabonensis; assembly: GCA_037577145.1. NCBI lineage: Eukaryota > Metazoa > Chordata > Actinopteri > Characiformes > Alestidae > Brachypetersius > Brachypetersius gabonensis. The sequence goes on from JBBJLR010000034.1 coordinate 6,431,399, forward strand.
ACTCGGGTAAAGTTGTGTAACTTAAGTGAAATAACAGCTCAGGTAAAAGAACCTTTCCAGTGCAAAAGTACAAACAGTGTCAAAAAAGGAGTTCAATTACTTAAGAATTTAATGTCGTACTCCATCCAGCATCTATCAGAGTTAAACTGAAGAGCGATAGGCCCCTTTTTCTCTTGTTGTTTTTTTGCTCCACTCAGAAGTATGAAGTGTGACCCATTGCAGCCAACACCAAGAAGGTCATAGATTTGAATTCCAGGACTGCTTGTGGCACCACTGAGACACCCTTGAAGTCCTGTCCTCACACACTGCTCCACAGGTGCTGTGTCGCTGGCTGTCCACTGCTTCACTTGGTGAATGGATTAAATACAGAGAAAAACATTGTTCACACTGTGTGCTGTGTTCGTGCATGACTATAGGAGGCCATTTTACTTTAATATAACACAATGAACTAAAACAAACACAAATGAATCAACAAAACTTAGGGACAAAAACAGAACTTCTTTTCTCTTGTTGGTTCTTTTGGTCCAGTCAGAAGTGTGACCCACTGCAGCCAACACCAACAACACAATGAACTTAAATACACACACACACAAAATGTAACTAAGTAAAATTGGTGTCCTAAATGTATTTAATTTGAAACAACAGTACTAAAAGAAGTTCATGTAAATGGCTAAATGGAAACAGTGTCCCACCTCTGATCCCACCACTCAGAAGAGATAAGGCTGAGACCCAGCAGAGAGAGGGACTGTCAGAGAGGCGGAGGGATACAGACTGAGGTTCTTAGGCCCCAGTCTCTTTGACGCCAGGGCAGGAGAGACGAGGAGAGGGGGAGACACGGACGGGAAAAAAGGGAGAAAAAAAAAAAAATCCTCCTTCATGTTGGTGTTTGTAAAGGAAAGGTCGAGGGATATTCACGATATCCATCAGAGGTATGCCATCTTTTTCATAACCCACGAACTGCTTTCGAGGGCTTTTGAGACACTTTATTTCAGTCTGGGCTGTTTTCCACAGGGGGTGGGGTGTGTAGAAGTGATTGAAAAAGTTTAGCTTGCTACTTTTCGTGCTAATGGGACGAAGAGAAAGAAAATATAAAATAATCTTCTTTTTTTTCTACTTTTTACGTGTTATATATTCGATTAGACTGTCATTTATAGGATTATGTAAGCTGTGGCCTTTGAAGTTGTAACGAGTTGTGATCTTGCTGGGTTTGCTACTTACTAGCAACTTTTTTCAACAACGAGCCTGGCTGGTGAGTTAGCCTGTTAGCTTGTTCCTAGCTTAGTAGCATAACTACACAAAAACACTGACGCTAATATGTGTTTTCGAGGGCAAAATAGTTAGTTTAGAGAGAAAAAGATCAGCTGTAAACAGTCAAACACTGCTTAATAGCTTCTTTGGGTGTTTGTGTATCATACAGTGCCCTCAGTACGAGCAGAGGAGCTGCAGATGCATGTCGTGGCGTGTCTTTCTGTTTCACAGACAGTAAACTCATTCATGTAGCATATTGTATAGCTTTTACAGTTTAAGGCTTATAAATATGTATTTCAGATCCATAGTCAAACAGCTTCTTTTATATTTAACTCCAACTCTTGTGCAGTCATGTACCACTGAATGTTGTTCAGTGAATAATACATTTTACTGCATTTCTGGTACATTTCGTCAGTTCAAACAGAACATCACAGAAAATAACTGAGATGCATCATTATTACAATTAAAAGATTTATAAATGGCTACTTCTAATCCGTAGTCTTTTCAGCTTCCTTTATATTTAATTCAAACTCGTGATGTTTTTTTTGTCCTTCACTGCGTTACTGGTTCGTTTTGTTAGTTCAAACAGTCCTAAACACAAGACAAAAACTGAGAAGGATCATTATTACAGTTAGGAAATACAGATTTCTCAGATTTATAAGCCTTTATCCATAGTCATGTATATGTTTAACTCAAACTCATGTGCTGTCATGTAACTGGATGTAGTTAAAACTTAATATAAAACTTTACTGCATTTCTGGTACATTTAGTCAGTTCAAACTCTTCTAAGCATATTTATCATTCACAGTTAAAAGGCCTATAAATGTATATATCTTCAGGTTATATACATACACACACACACACGTTATGCATATGCATATATATTCATGTGTGTGTGTTAATAAAATCCATGTGCAGTCGCATACAGCTGGTTGTAGTTCAGTATATAATACTGTTTTACTGTATTGTTGTACATTTTGCCAGTTCAGACTGTTCTAACCAAAGGGATAAACTTGAGATGGATCCTTATTACACTTGAACGTTATGATGATATATTTCTAATCCATGGTCAAACATCTGTTTTTATTCTACACTCAAACTTGTAATGTAGTTCAGTGTGAATTATATTTTTTTGTCAGTTTGAACTGTTCTAAGCTCAAAAAACTAAGACTTCTTTAATACAGTTAAACGCTTATGTATTTCTTATCCATAGTCAAACAGCTTTTATTATATTTAACTCAAACCCATACACAGTCAAGTACAACTCCGTTCATCATCTACAGTTGTTTTTTTTATTTCAAATGTCAGTTATGACTCCTTGCCTCAGCTCCTTGCTTATTGTTTATCCCTTTTTACTTCACCTCTATACATTTCTAATGAATGCAGTTTCAGGAGATGAACTTGCTCATCCAAACCCTACACTCGTCTTTTCCTTTCTTACATTTTGCGTATCCCTCTTTGCTTAATACACCCCCATTCAATTTTTGGCCACATTTAAATGAATGGAGTTCTGCCCATTAGTTCACCATACATCCACAAAACCTCATATAGCACAGACCAGCCTTTAGTAGGAACAGCTTATACAGAGCATTTGTACAGGAGTTTTCTCTCTAGTTATGTGTTTATGTATTGGCGAACGCCCTATTTTACATTCAACCAAAACTTTTGTGCAGTCACATACAAGCATCATGCATCCTGTTTTGTAGTTGAGCATTACTGGAAATAGAGAAAGGTCTTTTTCCATATCAGCAGTCATCAGATCAGCCTCACCACTGAAATGGATGATCAGGCTACTTTGTTCTGTACACAGTTTGGTACTGACTGGCATTATTTTCAACTTGATAACATCCTTGGAAGTACTGCTTGGCTATTTTGAGCCCGAGCCTGTATGATGGGATTCGTATGTTTAGCCTTTTTTGTTGTTAGTTGAATGTTGAACCCTGGTAATCAAGTGCTGTACTCGACAAGTACTACATGTGCGATTCTTCTGCTTGTGTGTGCGTCTGCGTGTGCGTGTGTTGCTGGTTAACGATTATGTGGTGGTGGCGTAGTCGGTAGGATACTTGCCTCTAGACCAAGAGGTCATGGGTTCGAATCCTACCTTCAGCACCAC
>JBBJLR010000034.1:6439767-6455084 GCA_037577145.1 Brachypetersius gabonensis
ACTTGGTGAATGGGTTAAATGCAGAGGAAGAATTTCGTGCTGTTCACACTGTGTGCTGTGGTGTGTTCATGTATGACAAATGTTCACTTTCACTTCTTTCACTTCACTTTCAACTGTACTCTTTCTTTTCTTTTTTTCAATCTCATATCAATAACATTACCCGGTCTGCATATTTTCATCTTCATAATATCAACCGTCTCTGTCACTCTCTTATCCCTCACACTGCTGCCATCCTCGTCCACAGTCTTGTCAGTTCTCGTTTGGATGGTTGTAACTCCCTCCTTTTCGGTTGAAGCTTGTGGCTCTCCACAAGCTTCAACTGGTTCAGAATTCAGCCACCCGCATCGTTACCAGAACTCCTTCTATTCATCATATTACTCCCGTTTTGCAGCAGCTTGAATTCAAAATTATTCTGTTAACCTTCAAAAGACCATTCATTGGCTTTCCTCTCTATCAGACCTCCTTCATATTGCCACTCCCTCTTGTACTCACAGATCATACTCCTCCATCCACTTAACTGTCCCTTCTGCCAGTCTTATCCCTATGGGGAGCAGAGCTTTCAGCCACTCACTACTAGAACTCACTACTAGCCGAGCGTTGAAACATCAACTCATTTTCACACTTTAAAGTGCTTTCTCTCTCTGGTTCATTTGCAATGTATGAACGTTCTAAATTTAATATGCTTTTTAATCTTGTTTGTGCTTATTGTTTTACTGTTTGTAGCACTTATTTTATTGTACAGTGTCCTTGTGTTCTAGAAAGGTGCCTATAAATAAAATGTATTATTATTTTATCTTATCCTAAATCCTTGAAAAGAATAATCATTTAAAAATGTTCCCCAAATGACTGATAAAACGTGTGTATGGATCCACTTTTAATGTCACTAGCGACCTTACCACTGTGCATACAGCTTATTTGTTAGTGTACAGATACAGTTCTGGCTAACAATTCTTCAGTTTAAATATTGTCTAAGCTCACTGCACTGCACCTGACTTCATTACATTACATTACATCCATTTGGCAGACATTTTTATCCAAAAACCATTTACAATACAAGGAAACGCTCAAGTTTCTGGACACTGTGAGTACCAGAGGAGAGTACTAAGTGCTCAGATCTTTGTGTAGGGATAAGTGGAAGAAGATGCATCAGGAGTCGGGATGCTCTATGAACTGATGTTTCTTTAGGAGGTTTTTTAAGCTAGAGAGGGCTTCTGATGCTCTGGTAGCCTTCGACAGTTCATTCCACCAGCATGGAACCACGAATGAGTAGAGTCTGGACTGGGGTTGCCTTGTGTGTAGGGATGGCAGAGCTAGGCGATGGTCCTTGGAGGAGAGGAGGAAGGGATAGGGAAAGTAAGCCTGAATGATCGGATGAAGGTAGCTGGGAGCCGACCAAGGCAAGTGTTAGTGACTGATATGTGTTGTAGAGTGAGGGCTTCTCCAGCGTACACTCAGTCTGATTGTCAGAAGGGGAGCTGACAGGCCAAATGAGAGAGTGATCCAGAGGCTTTCCGACATTCTCGGTTATGGCACACCCAGCCTGTGTTTGGGTTTGTTGAGTCATGGTTGGACAGGGCTTGGTGTGGCTTCAGTGCATCACAAAACCAAGTCAGCCTTTTCAAGGTTTAAAGGCAGCTTTGTTTTTGTGATTAGTCACGTTACAAAACACATTTTTGAGCGGGTTCATGGGTTTTGTGTGTGTGCCTAAAGAACCCTGACCAGCTGCATGTGCTATTAAAAAGAGCACAGTTGATCCTGTTTAACTGGATGTAGTTCAGTGGTTAATATGGTAATTTTGTAACTGCATTGTCTAAGTTCAAGCTGTTGTAATCACAGAAAAGAAAATATCAGAAATAATGTTATGGTTCTGTTTGTCTGTAAAGTGTTAAATCCCTCTAAAGAGTTTAATTGTATTAATCATCAAACCAGTGCCACAAACTACATTTCAGTGCATTCAGATCCCTTTCTCTCATAATGTTGAACATGCAAATTTGACCTTTTGGAGGAATATCCCACATCCAGCTTAGCAGGAGAAATTTGAGCTGTTGTGTGAAGTTTATTGAATACTTTTCTCCTCCATCAAATCCTCCACCTGTCAAAAATATTTTATATGATTAAGGGTATAAAATTAGTTATAAATTGTATTTTTTTTCTTCGTTGTATGCAAATTGGGCTGTGTGATATTGAATTTGCTTTATGTATCACGGCTTGTTCAAGGTGTCAAAAGTGACCATTTCTGACATTGGGTACACTTTTCTTGTGTGGTTTTGGTGTTTTGCCTCACTATTGCTCTCTCAGAGACTCCAAAAGAGAATACATTTACAAACATCATCTCACCCACCCATTCAGACTACTCACCTGGTCGTTTATGAGATGTACATAGAGGTAGTAGGGTGGATTTTTATCCTTTTATCCACAATACTGGATATTGTATGTTAAACTATGCATTTTCAAAGTGCTTTAGAGGAGGGTGCGTTCGTATACCTTTATTCAAGACATGTAGCTCTCATGTGTTTGTCCCTCTCACACACACACACCCCTCTTTCACCCAGTGTCTTGTATGTAGGGCTGCACAATATATCGCAAATTTACAGTCATCGCGATGTCAACATGCGCAATATGCATATCGCGAAAGATTGACTGAACTGCAATAAATGGTGTTTTTTCCATAGCTCTTCACCCAGAGCCACAGAGAAGACGGCAAAAAAATCACTGGGCAGTTTCTTCATCTTCAGGGCTGTTATAGATTGTTCATTTTGCTATTTTTTTTTGGCTAAGAACTTATTATAATTGAAATTATGTTTACATTTATTTAAGATTTAAATTTATTAAAAAAAATATTTTTCAATTATCAAATGTTTTATGGGAGTCATTAAAAAAAAAACAGCAAATCTAAAGCAGAAAAACATTAACACTATAAAGGCTGTTTTATTTACTTACTTATAGCATTACTTACTTATCGCATGTGATATCGCAACACTCAACATCATATCGCATGTTTTCCTAATATCGTGCAGCCCTACTTGTATGTGTAACAGATATTTGTTTTTTTCTTTTCACTTTAGTTTAACAGCCATCCCCTGTCTCTCTCTTGCTTAGATATACACACAGAGTGGTGTGGGCTTGGATCAAGATGCTGGAAATTTGAGTTAGAATGCTTAGGGTCTTAATGACTTATAAGGCAGTCTTTCAAAAATGACTCTTTCAGTATCAAATACACTTCTTTATTCAGTCCTAAAAGGGCAGTAGGACAGTAATCAGTGCTGTGTTGCAAAAAAGGGGGCTGCCCCGTTTGTGAGGATGATGTAAGTCTCTGGGGACAGGGAGCTGTGTAGTGTCAAGACCAATAAAACAAAGCCCAGTTAGGCCCTCCGCACCTCGGCTGTGTGGGTGTGACCTCTCCCCACTATTTTTATTTTTAGGGAAACAAATGACGGAGATTTTATGTTCAGTGATGAGTCCCAAATGTGTGCTTGTGTTAAGGCAAGATGTGTGTTTTGAACAGGCAATGTATTGCCTATTCTAAGTTAGACATGAGCTGCAGGGTTCACCACTGTTGGCTTTAATCCTCCAACATTATTAAGGTTTCTGTTAGACCGACACCAATGGAAGAGTGTTGGAGCAGCAGGGGGCTGTCCATGAAGACGGTAAAAATCGATAGAGGTAAATGCCTTCGATTGGTTTTCGTTTAGAAGGTTTTGTAGGCTGGATTGAGCATGTCTGTTTTAGTCTACAGAGAACAGTTTGCGCATGGTGCTTTGTTTGTATGTCTGGAAGCTGTGTCCTGTGCTTCCTCTAGTAAAGGTTATTGTATTGCTGTCATCAGTCACACACCATTAAAGTGTCAGTATGGCTGGAATAAGCTGCTAGTTCAGTGAAGTGCTCATTACTGTTGATAGGAGTGCAACATCCCTCATAATACATTTTAGGGTGTCTCAGAAGCATATTGTCACCTATTGGGGATAAAAGCTTATTGAGGTTAAAGCTTAAAATAATTGATGATCTACTACATCAAAGGAACATTGTGCAAATGAATTTCTGTGAACAAAGATGTTTGTTCAGAGTGCGTTTATAATTTTGTTCTGTAACTGTGAGGGTAATATAGCTGTAGTAGCTCCAAGGCCAAACTAAATAAGTACTCTTTTGACATCAGGCATGTCTTGGCTTTTCTATGTTTGAGGTGAGGGGTACATTAGATTTCATTTATTGAACCATTCCTTTAATTACTGTAATGCCTAACCTCCTTGGTTCCTTCTGCTGGCACTGTATTGGTCTGCTTGCCAGGGCCCATGCAGGGACGGGATAACGGAAAGGCAGAACTGGGTTTTGTGGGGGCCGAGGCAGAAGTGAGAGATGACCTACTTTAGACAGCGAGAGCATACAGAGGGGCCGGATCATCACTAGCTAAACTACACTGTGCAGCTTTCTTCTGTCCAGTCACCCTAAATATTTCCAAAAGATTAATAGTAGCACTTGCTAAGAGTCCTTAAATGCTGATCATCACTACCATGTCTTCAAGAACATGGGAATCCTCTGAATAGTAAGAGTTTGTCCTGATGGGTTAGAGCTGATGTTTGGCAGCTGAAGAGGTCTAGGGGAAGGGATGTGGCCACAGGAAGTGGCTCACAGTGGCCTGATATCCTTTTTGTCCTCCTTTTCCACCAGCTGGATTTGGCTATGCTGTGCTGTTCTGCTGACTCGCTCTGAGAGCTCCCTGGGTGGGGCATGGAGAGCCTGTTGCTTACAGATGCAACACAATAGTTCTGTTATAGTGCACCACAACACATGGTAAATGGGTACTTCCCAGGCAGCACTTGTTGAAATGAGTGCTGTTTTTTTTACTTTTATAAGGCTGAATAGGATGCAACGCTCTTGCATTTCTCACATGGAATATTGCAAGGACTGGCAAAAATTTTTTAGTCAGTCATACATATGTTAAATATGCTAATTGTTCTAGGAACATCAGCATCTTTTTTTTTTTCCTTTTATAATATCAGTCAATTTGTTTTGTATGAATGTTTGCAGTTTGCTTTGCACATAGTCTGTTGGTTGTGTCTCATACCTTCTTACCTTTGCATGACACCATTTGAAATGGCTTCTAAGTGGCTGTAACATGAGTAAATAAGACAAAAATGAGAATAGCTAATACTGGTGTGGTATTAGTATTGAATGTGGCATTGATTTAGGGGTTTGCGCCAAAAAGGTGCATAGGCTGTTTTCAAGATCTGAATGAAGGTCATGTGGTATTTTTTTGAGCATGACTATATGTGGGCATCAACCATAGTTGATGTGGTGTTCATTTTAATTTGAAGATGATTGTTCAATTTAGATTCAGTTATTCTGATTCCAGGCCGTCCTGTGACTTTCCTGAGGATGGTTATATGCAAACTCCAGATGATAGATGTGTGCGTGTGTGTAAAGTTGAGATGAAATTAGTTTGTGATTTTTAATGTATCTTTTAATTGTCTTGCAGGTGCTGTTTTGTAACCTTTCCCTGTGCATATCCTGTGTTTAGCATGGAATAGATCGGCTGCTCTCTACGCAGTGTGCTGTTAGACCTCAATTTAAGAGCAGATTCAAGCATCAGTTCATTCCCCACTTTGCCCCTTGCACCAGATCCCAAGTGGTTGTGACCCGGTTACACCCCCCATCCCCCACCCCACTCCCTCCACCACAGGCCTTCCTGAGCACCAGCAGCTGCGTCCTGCCTCCGTTTCCTGTCCTTGGCCGTGCAAGGCTAAAGACCCTCCCCTCCCTAAATACCCTAACACATACACACATACAGCCATCCTCCTGGCCCAGTGCAGCCAGACTAACGATTCAGCACCCTCTTCCTGGTGCGTTGTGGCACGATGACCTCTATGTCCAGCCTGTTCTCCTTTACAAGCCCAGCGGTGAAACGCCTGCTTGGCTGGAAACAGGGTGATGAAGAAGAGAAATGGGCCGAGAAGGCTGTGGATGCACTGGTTAAGAAGTTGAAGAAAAAGAAAGGTGCCATGGAAGATCTGGAGAAGGCCCTGAGCAGCCCTGGGCAGCCCAGCAAGTGCGTAACCATCCCACGCTCACTGGACGGTCGACTGCAGGTGTCCCACAGGAAGGGCCTCCCCCACGTCATCTACTGTCGCGTGTGGCGCTGGCCAGACCTGCAGTCTCACCATGAGCTCAAGCCCCTGGAGGTGTGTGAATACCCATTTGGCTCCAAACAGAAAGAAGTTTGCATCAACCCCTACCATTACAAGAGGGTGGAAAGTCCTGGTAAGCCATGACAGCTAAAGCTCTGTTTCCAATGTTTTAGCGAAGAACAGAATTCTGATCAACATAAAAGCAGAATTTCCAGCAGTTGTAGAATGTTGGGACTATCAAATTGCTCTTCTCTCTGATTGCTGTAACCTATTCTGCCCTCTGCTCTAAAAAAGCTGTGGGCACGGGCTACTGTATTGAACTTTTCAAGGACAGATATCACATGTCTCGTCAGAGAGAAAACACTGGAGCAGAACTGTTTTGCTTTCACTATTACCTTGAATCTAGAAGTGGCCCTGAGTGTAACTTCACTGGTGAGCCAGTTTATTAGGTACACTGACCTTATATCTACAAACATTGTCTATTCTGACAAGCCTACTATATATGCACTTTGTTGTTTACTGTTATAGACAGCAATCAGTCTTTTTCTCTAAATCATTTGTTTCCCCTTTTTGCTCTCTTAATCAGTGGCACCCCACATATCTTCAGTCCTGCCATGACACTGAGGTGTCTACAAACATTGGCAGCACTGCTGTGTGAGATCCACTCTGTGCAGCATACATACATACACACCACCATTCTGTTACAGTCTGGGGGGTCTTCACAACTAATGTAAGGGGTAATGATGGCAAATGAAGAGACAGATTGACTTTAGTCTGTAAATGTAAACTATAAACCTGCTCCAATGTAAGTGGAGCCAATAAAATGGACAATGAGTCTATATAAAAGGTTGGTATACCTGATGAAAAGATTTCTTGATGTATATGTTAGTGGACACCCCCCCCCCCCCAACCACCCAAAAAGTTTTATTTATTTTTTAATTGTTAGGACTTTTTCATTTTCTTAGACAGTTGTTTTTTGTGAGATTTTGTAGTATGATTTACTATATTGTGTGGCTTGTGTATACATACATGTTTGACACGTTCTCCATTTTTTCCATCAGTGCTTCCTCCTGTGTTGGTGCCCAGACACAGTGAGTTCAACCCCCAGCACAGCCTTCTGGTACAGTTTCGCAACCTGAGCCACAATGAACCACATATGCCACTAAACGCCACCTTCCCAGAGTCCTTCCAGCAGCACAGTGGTGGGGGCTCCTTTCCTATCTCTCCAAATTCACCCTACCCGCCGTCTCCTGCCAGCAGTGGTACATACCCCAACTCCCCTGCCAGCTCGGGCCCATCCAGCCCCTTCCAGCTCCCAGGTATTCAATTTACAGCTCTCCCTGTTCACTGCAGCACTGTTAAAACCCACTTAACACCTGCACAAGAATTTTTCATCTTTAACGTTTCATTTAGTAGCGTTACATTGCTGATTATAATGGCTGATTTCAGACCACACATAGAGCGCAATAGATACTGTAAATATAGGACTAGCAAATGGAATTGATGATTGGTTTGATGATATCGATTTCTGTAGTCCAGAAGAACATTGAATTATGATGGTCAGCTGTACAGTGAAGGGCCTGTGTATCATGAACAATTGAAATGCCAGCTAAGCAGCACAGCAAAGCCTGATGAAATGAATGTGGTGTTGGTGGGTGCCCATCGCTGGGCACAAGCTTGTCCGGTCCCCATTCTAGATCTGTGGGATTTGCTGATGCCTGCGTCTGTGCTGTCAGGCGTAAGGAACGCTAATGTTTTATAACGGTCTGAGAGGGGGACTAAAGCTGCTTTTTATCTCTCTAAATTGCTCGGTTCATCATTGTATCAGCATTGCTCTTGCAGCCTTATGCCTCATTTGAAACAAGTTTCCCGAGCTTCATGCTAATCGATGTCAGGGTATGATAAGGGATCATGTAGAGCTATGGACTGTTTTTGTTTGAATGAGTTGATTATACCTTCGGATGAATGTCATTTAGCATATTCCTAAGTCATGCAGGTACTTTATAAATAAAATTTTGACTGTCCATTTGGTTCCCTGTGATATTGACTGTCTGTTTTATTGTTTTTGCACGAAAAAAAAAAAGAATGATTGGCATTAGACATATTTGAGCAATAATACAAACCATATTTTGATGGCTTAGGTATTGTACCTGATGCTGGGCTATGCTGAATATATGAATGTGAGCATTTTTTACTACATTTGAGATTCATAACAGAAATGTTATTTGTTCATAAGTTTTTCTGTATTTTATAAATGTATCAGCATAAAAAATACTGGATATCAGCATCAACTGCCAATTGCTACATTGTGCAGACCTAATTCGATTATATCTTTTTAAACATGGCTCATGGTGTCCAGTGGTTAACGCAGCCTTGAGAAGTGTTCAGATAAGGAGTGGTGGAAATGGTGCTGGGCTTTACAACTACAGCATCCATGACTGTCATGATACAAATCTTAATGGTCTTGTAATAATAAAATTGTAGTAATACATTGTAGTAATAAAACCGCTTTATCTTATTTTGCACTACGTGCAGCTCTTGATAGAACTAGATCGCTTTTTGGAAAGTGCTGTAGGTGATGGGTTGGTATGGAATGGGCTTTTGATGTCAAGGACTAGTGAAATCTGACACTAAAAGCTTTCCATAAGATGTGTGTGAGTGGGGTGGGGTGGGGGGGTGCGCTTCCGGTAAAGATCCATTGAAACGTTTCACTCTAGGGTATTGATGTGGATGGACCATTTGTTGGCAGCAGTGTTTCCACTTCTGACTGCTTTCTTTGTGGTGTTTTTTTTTTTTTCAGCTGACACCCCTCCCCCTGCATACATGCCTCCAGAAGAGCAGATGGGGCAAGATGGCTCTCAGTCTATGGACACTGGAAGCAGCATGGTGCCCCAGAACATGCCCAGAGGAGGTAAGAGTGGCATATCCTCCACTCTTTGTTGAGTTAGTTGATCACAGCCTCCCTAAGACAGTGTGATATTGTCATGCACCACACTACTTTTGCATCCCTGCCTGTTATGTAGTTTGTGTAATGTTTTTAGAACATTAACTGGAATAAAAATTATGTACTTACAATACAGTTTCAGCCCAAAAAACTTTAGATTCTCAACAATATCCTAAAAATCCAAACTAATATAATTGCTTTAAAATGATTAACATAATTAAAGACAAATTTTACCCCTAGACTGAGTATAAACTGCTTCACCTTGAGAGAATAGTTCCTTGCATAAACAAATCTTCATTATGATTATTTCTAACCAGCATTTGGTTTTACAGCCATACACGGAGTCTCATGGAAATGCTAAATCCAGTGCAGTCCGGGCATGTTTCTGAAGATAAATGCGTTGAGCAAGTCATTTTTGTGTTGTTTCCAGCTGTCCGTTTGAGTGTGTGTGCACTGTCGACACATCAGTGCAAAGTGTTTGTGCTGTTTGTTCTGCAGCCAGTGTGTAGCTGAACCAGTATACAGGCCACTACTAGGATATATCACCAGAATACTGATTTACAAACCAGTATTATGAATTACCTTGTATTGTGAGTCAAGAAAATCAGTCGTTACAGTCTTGTGACTTTCGTGTACCTAAGACACACTTCTCTCAATCCTTCCTAGATGTGCAGCCAGTGGAGTATGAGGAGCCAAGCCACTGGTGCTCAATTGTGTACTATGAGCTGAATAACCGCGTGGGTGAGGCTTACCATGCCTCCTCTACCAGCGTGTTGGTGGATGGATTCACTGATCCATCCAACAACAAGAACCGCTTCTGCCTGGGCCTGCTCTCTAATGTTAACCGCAATTCCACCATTGAAAACACCCGCCGCCATATTGGCAAAGGTATGTGAAAAGTTACTGGTATTCCCCAGTAAGGGCAGTCTGCTGTTTTTTTCACTCTGATCTAAAGGTTCAGATGTTGGCTCCCGTGGTCAAAGTATATGCTGTGTTCATTTCTCTAGAGAAAATTACACATCTACACACATGTGTGTATGTGTATATGTGTATCTGTATTTGTATGTATGTATATGTACACACACACACACACACATACACACACACACACACACACATATATGTATATGTGTATATATGTATATATATATATGTATGTGTATGTATATGTGTGTGTCTAGATATAGATATATATTAATTACAGGATGTGTTCAGTCAGCATTAGCTCTGAAAAATCAATAATGCATGTTATTTGATCTGGGTTGCTTAAAAATTGTGTTCATTCAGTAGCTGAAGCCATTTAAAACCTGTTCTTTTAATAAACTAAAATGAAACTTTTTGCTTCTAATTGGAATTGAACTTTTTATCTCCTTTGACGAATCTTAGGTGTTCACCTCTATTATGTTGGAGGAGAGGTGTATGCTGAGTGTTTGAGCGATACCAGCATTTTTGTCCAGAGTAGGAACTGCAACTACCACCATGGTTTCCACCCAACCACCGTCTGCAAGATCCCCAGTGGCTGCAGCCTCAAGATCTTCAACAACCAGGAGTTTGCCCAACTTCTTGCCCAGTCTGTTAACCATGGCTTTGAGGCAGTCTATGAACTAACGAAAATGTGCACCATTCGCATGAGCTTTGTTAAGGTATTTAGCGCACAGTTAAAGTGAATTTGTCAAAACCTTTTTTCTGGTCACTATGTATGACTCGTGTAACCTGCATTTTCTCTTCTCTCTTCAGGGTTGGGGAGCCGAGTACCACCGACAAGATGTAACCAGCACCCCCTGTTGGATAGAAGTGCATCTGCACGGTCCTCTCCAGTGGCTGGATAAAGTACTGACTCAAATGGGCTCTCCTGTGAACCCCATCTCTTCAGTTTCCTAATGATGGGCCCATTGTTCACTGGGAGGATGTTCTTATGTGGATTTTTGTTTATTACTTTTTTTCCAGTTTTAAATAAAAGGTGGTCTTAAGGGCTGAACTGTTTACACTACCTGCAAAAGGGCCATGGAACCCTGATGCAGCCAGAACAATGAGAAAAAAAACTGAGGCTACAAGCACATTTAGCAGAGGAAAATTCTAGGCGGTGACATACAATGGACTAACTACTGCTTTAGCAATTGCCTTCATGTTTGTTTTTAAAATTATGCTTGTATGAGTGATTTTTCTCTATCTGTAGTAATCTTGTAGTTGAATGAAACTGAAATTCATGTATCTTTGCTTCACCTTACCAGTCAAAATGGCAATCTTCTGATTCTATAAGAATCTTTTTACCTGCTATGTTGTCTAATCCCATTTATTCTCAAGTAAGACATAGTCTCTCATGTTTACTATTAGACTCTGCTCACTACAATTGTTTCCTTTTTATAGCTTTTATTGCCTTAAGGCAAAACACAAAGTTACTGCTTTTAAATAAAGTCTCTTTATCTGATAAAATTCAGGTGCATTATTCTAGCCGAGTTGCTACTTTTGCTGAGGAGTTTGTAGTTTGCTTTAATCAGACGAGAAACAGGAATTTACCTTTCACTTTGTAGCGTATCCTTCATAGGTAACTGGAGGATGAGTAGTACTATTTTTGTTCTACTTCACTGAGTGTTGTATTCATTGAATTTGAGTACAGTTCAGATTAAACCAGCCATAAAATGAAGCCATGATTCTCCTGTGTGCTTGTTTTTCAAGTGTCATTCTGGAGACTCACACCAAAGAGGACCCTGTTGTCTGTCATTTGGTGCCCTCCACTGGACAAAAGCTACAGTGGAGAGGTTGGTGATCATTACAGGGTTGTGTTAGGTTTATGTGTGTATAGCCTCTGTATAATGGTTTCAAGTCCGTACAATGGCTAGTGGAGCTGAAACCCATTATATGCCGACTATAAGAATGCTTTTCTGCTCCCAAAAGGCTAGGACTAGAGAAAATATAAGACATTACCTGTTTTTATTCAAGACTGCTATAAATTCTTGCATATTAACAGTGAAGGTGACAATCTGGTCATATGTGAACACACCACAGCACACAGTGTGAACAGCACGAAATACTTCCTCTACATTTAACCCATTTACCAAGTGAAGCAGGGGGCAGCCAGGAACACGGCTCAGGGTACCTCAGTGGTGCCTAGTGGTCTTGGGAATCGAACCCGGACTAGTTATTGTCACGGCCATGGCCATATCTCAAAAATGTCAACTGTATAGTTAATGCATTTTATTACTGGAAACCTTTTTTATTGGTCAATTTAATAATTTTTTCCACACTCCAAAATTCACAAAGCATGAGATTCACAAATGAAAATCATTGGTATGTGCTAATACTAGGTGTTGATTCCTATTTACTTAATTTTTTCATTTCTTTTATGTTACTTTTTTATGATCACGCTTCAACCTCTGTCTCTTAATTGAACAGTTTCTGGTGCTGTTCATTTAGGACCATGTAAATGATCTCATAAGGCTGATACAGAAGTATATATTGGAGTAAACTGGAAAGCAGGAGATTATAATAGTAATGACTAATGCATATTATGACTCTTCTGACCATGTGGTTCGACCATTCTCAATAAACAGTGAAAGGCGAGTCCTATTACACCCATTACAAACCTGAAAGTCCTAGCTTTGTTTCTTTGGTTGACACAATCCAACCTTAATTGATTTTAAAACTGAAGTAGAGCATGAAAGCCCCGGGTGTCCGATCTTATCTGCGAGGGCCGGTGTAGCTGCATGTCTTCATTCCACACAAACAGGAACTCACCTGCTACCAATGGTTTCATTAACTGGTCTCGTTTTTTAACCAGTTCATCATGTGTTAATGAAAACCTACACCTGCCCTTGGTGTAAAGGGCTAGCCAGCCATGATCTACAATTATACAGCACATTGCAAAAGTACTTGCACCTATGCAAAGCTGCTTTTCAGTGTTTGATGGTGTCTTTCTACCTGCAAAGTTATCATTAGAATAAATACAAAAAAAAATAAAGCAGTAAAAAGTATCAAGATTTGTTTGTGAAAGGTAGACATTTTGTGAGCTGGTGAGATCACAGGTAAGGTTCCACATTCCCCCTCGATTTCTCCTGCTTGGATTTGTGATCAACAGATTTAATTTAATGGACTGATTGAGTCACACCAGGTTTCTGATGGAAACTAATACTGGGCTTTCGAAAGGAACACGTTGATATACTGAACTTAAAATCACTGGTTCACTGGTGCCCAAGAGTTTTGCATAATGCTTTATACCATGGTAAGATCAAAAGAGAACTTAATTCCACTGAAAAAAAGAAGTTTGTCAATGCTTTAACGTGGCAGTTTCAGAAAGAAACTTGATGAAGGTTGATGAAATGTGTCCGAGTCATGGCTGAGACTGGAGGGAATCCAGGCAAAGGCCAACAGGTGAGGTGAGATCAGGACTTAAACACTGCAATGTGTGCAGTTAAAGGCTTTGACACATCAACACTCTTGAATATACACTATAATGAACAAAAGTATTGGGACACACTTCTTAATGACTGAATTCCGGTGGTCACTTACGCAATCTTAATACTTCAGTTTGTGGACACATTTTGAGGAAGAACATTTTCTATTCCAGCATGACTGTGGCCCAGAGCACTAAGTAAACTCCATAACGCCATGGCTGGATGGGTTCAGTGTGGATGAACTTGACTGGCCTGCAGAGAGCCATGACCTCAACCCCATCCAACACCTTTGGGATAAACTTGAATGGGGGTGGCAAGCCAGGGCTTCTCGTCCAACATTAGTGCCTGACCTCATAAATGAAACACTACAAAATCTTGTGGATAGTCTTCAAAGAAGAGTGGAAGCTATTATTGCTGCAAAGGGGTCAACTATGTATTTTAATGTGGTCTATGTAATTGAATGGAATGTCATTAAAGTCTCTTGGTCAGGTGTCCTAATACTTTTGTCCATATTAAGTACATCGGCCAAGATCATTGAGTGGTGTCTTTTGCTTTCCCGGATATAAACAAATCATTTGTCATGTTAATATTATATTAAATACATTAATAAAGGATGTATTATGTTGAGCTTCATGTGTTGCATTCAACAACACAATTTCCTGACATTTTCAAGATTTTTTTTTTTTTTTCCAGTTTTGTGAGACAGGATACTATGTTGGCCCCTACGCCACTTGACAGATTTCAATAGGGGGGAAAAAAAATAATTTTTTTATTTATTCTTTAAAATTATTGTTTTGCTAAATAAGACCTTGCTCAAATTAAGGACATTTATCATTTGGTAATAAAAATAATTCAATTAATTAAAAAAAATCTTTTACATGTCCCTTAAACAATTGTCCACCTTGTCCTATTGAGAAATCTGTTCCTTAAAGAAAAGGTCATCTGCTGCAGTGGCATCACAACTGTTTTTTTCTTCTGCTCAGTGGTGGAAAATTCAACAGCTGAGGTAAAATGATCTGATGATCTTGGGATTAACCTGTTTTTTAGGTGTAAATTGTGTTTACTTGCTCTGCCCATGCTTACCATGTCCACCCTATCAGCATAATATATGAGGATGTGATCAGTGTACAAAATCTTCATGTGCAAGTTTAATTACATGAAATTCTGTTCAACAACAGACTAGTTAGTTAGCTTATGACCATTTGTAATGACCTGAAATGCTAACTGCTATCTCATCCTGTTGTTCTCGCAAAATGGCATTAACAGAATATATATGCAGGAGCTCAGCAAATATACATTTCTTCAAGTTGAATGTTTATTATTTATAATCAGAATTAAAAGGAATGGTTGAAAAGGCTCTCTCCAGTGACATTCACCCATATGCTTGCAAATACAAAAACAACCAGGACCTTTATTGGTTGTGTACTATATGTCTAGACATGTCTCGTGTGAGCTGATAAAGTTGGAGATGCTGACGAGAGCAGAATACCTGGACTATAAGATAAGACCACTAAAATGAAGTTTTAGACAAAGATTGGCCTCAAATAGCCTGCAACACAATTCAAGGGTTTCCCCCTAGTCTTGTTTGAGAGGAACAAGCTGTGTTTATGCACTCACATATTTACAAACGCTTGTACTGTGTTTATTCCAGTAATACAAAGGCCAAAATCCAACTGGTTAATCGGCTGTTGGAAAGTGGCCCTTAGCTTACAAACATGGTGGTAGGTTTTTCTCAGTAAACAGCCCAGTTTCCTGTGACCGCATACATACATACATACATACATGGCATGTACATATTATGTACATATATTTATAATCTATATATGGATATTACATATGTCTGTATGTGTGTGTATATAT
>JBBJLR010000034.1:6455184-6486467 GCA_037577145.1 Brachypetersius gabonensis
TATATATATCTCAGTTTTTCAGGTTTTATCTTTTGTCGGTGCAACAGCTTTGCCTTAGTTTTTAAGAACTGCTGACAATATTTCTTCTAATTTCCAAACAAAATATTGTTCTTTAAAGCATAATTTAAATGGAAATGACAAAACATCAAAATAAGAGAAATGTCCATAATGTTTACAGAAGTTGAATAATTCAAAGAAAACAAATCTTTTGTTCACTCCAACAAAATGGCAGTCATTTCCTAGTACTTCTAGTTTTGCCATCCAACTGGTCACATTGTAGGAGGTGGGTGTTGATCTTTCTTTGTCTTTTAAACTTTTCCTCATTAAATAAGATTTGATTCAGGTGATCACTAATCAATACCTCATAAAGCAGAGTGAGGTGCTTGTGTAGGAATTTAACAGACACTGGCATGATTTCATACTCATAGAGATGCTGATTTAAAAATAAATTGCAGTAGTCTATTTTTTTCACATTTACTGCGTTGCAATGTACAGAAAAAATGTGAGATGACTATCTGTTTTGGAACTGTGATATTAGCATTTGGTGATTTTGGGCGATAGGATCAAATGGAAAACTGGTGGATAGAAAATCGCTCCATCCATCAATGAAACCAAGACCCTATAAGTAGAGAGGCACCGAATATTCGGCCACCAAAAATTTTCTTTTTAACGTGACCGAAACAGTGATGACACAATCAACAACCTTAACTTGTACACGCCAGATTGGATTGGAGTCGACATGTCTGCAATGTGGGCGCATTTATGGAAATCTAAGAAAGTCACACAGAAAGCCTTTTGTAAAGCGAGCAATGCCTAAATTTCTAGTGGGGGTGCATCCACAACTTTAACATTGGGATTCATTTATCATATAAAATCAAAACATTCCGATCTAGCACAGAAGAGGCAAGACCCTTCGAGCACACCCACTCCGTCTGTGGCAGATGTTTTTGAAAAGGCAAGAAAGTTTTCTGGTGATTACAGTTAATATATGGGCTGTGCCAGTCTTTGTTTTAATACACTATTTTGTTAACGGAAACTTATCTATTGTTTTTATACCCAGCATTTGTGAATGTAGCATAGTGTATTCTCATGGTGTAATCTAAATTTTTACTGGATTTATTTAGGCTTATTTTATATTGTTCTTCTCTTGGTGTGTCTTTACACACAGAACATAAGCAATTATGAAAAAACAGGTGTGTCCCAACACTCTTCTCCATATAGTGTATCTTGGTATTATTGTTATTTTTTGTCTACCTTTTTATAATATTTAACATCTAATGAAGATTTTGTTTTAAAACAGATTGCCCTTCACTAGGAGTAAGGGGTCTAGCCCAACCCATGAAACGAATCTATAGTATTTATACTCTACCATTTGTGTATATAGCATAGTGTATTACATATTGAAGTTTTGGTATTGGTCCTATTATATTGTTCATGTCTCTGTGTCTTTGCAGTCATAAGCAATGTTCTCCTGGAACAGTAAAGTTTTCTGATCCGGGGGGGGGGGAACAGGTTTGTCCCAAAACTTTCGTCTACATTTGAGTATTTGGGAGACGGCCTGTGAAAGCTCTTACTTTGAAGCGAGCTGGAACGCGCTGATTGGCCAGAACGCCTGCCGGCGTCACCCAGGCGTGGCAACGCCGGAAGTGAGGTGGCCTTTTGTAGAGCAAGCGAAAAATAAACACGTAATCGAGAAGAGAGTCTAGGACTAGGTACCTGGTTCACAAACCGGGGAGCAGAAATAGCGGTTATTTGGATGGGAGGACAGTGCTTTTGAATCTCTGCGGGTGCAGCTCGTCGCTGTTAGCCCTTCAGTTGGTCTCGGTTTGGTTCCTCTGTGACCTGTGGAGCAGAAGCGGAGGGGTAAGCTGTCTGTGTCCGCCCTGTAGGAGCCAAACCCGACCACAGCCTTGAGCACTCCCCCTCAGCCTCTCAGCTGGGGGATAACCACCTAACTCGGGGTTTAGATGAAATGATCTTGGAATTAATCACACACAGGCTTCAGTGTATCCTGAAACGTTAGTTTATTCTTCTAAAGTGCCTGTTAACACAACCTTGCAATAGGTCTACCTTGTTGCATACAGCTTCTTAGCTGGAGGCTAACTGCCCAGATCGGCCTTTAGATGAAATGATTTTGGGTTTAATGTCACGTAGAGGCTTTATCATAATCTGAAACGTTACTTTACTCATGTAAAAGGCATTTTAACTCGAACACAACCTTGCAATAGCTCTGTCTTGTCGCATACAGCTTCTTCGCTGCTGCTAGCCTTAGAAGTGAGCATACCGAAACTGTCAGGACAGTAGAAATATAGAAATAACCGCAGTCAGCTGAATAACAGCTTTAACTCTGGTTCTAATTGTTTGATATAATGTTAATCTTTTCTTTAGTGAAACCCATGTTACCCCAGTAAATTCTAGTGTTGCACTGATTCCCGTCTGTGCTCATATTTTAAATGTGGAATCAGTACAACGCTAAAATTCCAAGAGCTTGTTGAGGTTTATAAGTACTTAGTACTTTTGGGGTATTACAAAAGTACAATAATGTCTTTTGAGCCTGGAGGTCAAGATGTGGTTCCTTTATTATGTAACTTTATTTTGGTTTCAGAAACAAAAATATTTAGGCCAGAACAAGTGTAAATTGCTTTGAATGTGCTAAAAATGGACCTACATAACGCAGTGTTTCATTGAAATAAACGCAGTGATATTAATGTGCCTAAGATGCTTTATTGTATCCTAAACTGCCTTTTAACACACAACCCTGCAATATCTTTGCCTTGTTACATACAGCTTATTAGGTACTGATAGTGTTAAAGGTAACCAGCAAACTGAAGTTGGACAACAATATGACCTTATATGAAAACCCAGGCACTTGGTGGTTTGACTAGTGTCAGTTGTAATAGACTAGACACTTATAATCAAAAGGGCTAATCTTAATGACGAGTTACAGACTGGGCACTTAGGCAAAGTGGGCAGGCAGGCAGGCCTGCAGACACTCAACAGCTGTTTCTTGTGCCTAAATGATCTTCAGACTTTGTTTAATGAAGTACTTACAAATAATGATTATAACTATAAGTACTTTCAGGGAATTCTCAAAGCACAATGTTTTTTTTGAGGCAGGAGGTTAAGATGTGCAGCTTTCAGGCTGCTACAGGTACTCCCAGCATTGCTTGCTTGTTCATGAGACCATTCTATGCACAGTTTCTGTTAGGACAATAGTATAACCTAATATGAAAACCCAGGTACCTGATAGCTTGATTAGTGTCAGTGGTTAGATTCTAGACACATCATAAAAAAAGCAAGTTGTAATGACAAGGTTCACAATGAGCACTGAGAAATTTCCTCAGATGGGCCTGCAGACTCTGAACAGCTGTTAAGTGTGTTTCCTGTGCCTAATTGGTCTTAAAGCTTCAAGTGTTCATGTATGATTATTATAATTTGACTGATTAAATAACTTATATAAATACAATACTTAAATACAAAAAAGTCTTTTGAGGTTGGAGGTCAAGATGTGGTCCTTCTAGGTCATGCTGATTCAGGAGACCATTCTGGAACCAGTAATCAGTTAATTAACTACTTTTGTAGGTTTTCCTTAAAGGTTCTGCATTTGTATGTCATTTTATTGACATTGACTTATCTGATTGTTTGATTGACTGTGATGATACTAAACTCTGTGCTCGATTTGTCTTGTATTTCTTTGCTCATGCAGTGCAAAAATGGTGCGAGCAGCTCTAGTAACAGCTACTAGTCTGGCACTGACTGGTGCAGTGATCGCTCATGCCTATTTCCTCAAGCACCAGTTCTACCCTACAGTGGTATACCTCACCAAAAGCAGCCCTAGTATGGCAGTAAGTCCATTCTGTTGCTTGGTAACTTACATTTATAATAGGAAAGCAGTGATTCTCATTTCTTGTTTTATCAGCACCAGTACACCAAAACTGAAAGCATCAGCTTGTCGTTGGCGTTTATAATTTCACTTTTACTTGTAGCATGACAGAATTTTGGAAACGACCTGGGTCAGCTAGATAGTAGCTACAACTCTAGTTCTAATGACTTGATTAAATGTATTTCCTTTCTTAAGTGAAACTTATACAACCCTGTGATATTTATGTTATTTGTGAATGAGTGTTCATCTTTTAAAAGGGCACTAAGTGGACCAAAAAGGCAGAGGGGTTGTTTTGGTTTCACTTAAGAAATGGGATTTCCCTAAAATGAAAATTCTTCTGCTGGTTCCTTGATTGTGTAACTATTTTGTTTACAGTAAGTTTAGGCAAGAACAATATTGGACACTATGTAACTGTGCCTAGTCACAAATTCATTGCGTCAATTCATAGCATGTATTATTAATAGAAACTGCTTCATCTTTTTTTTTTTTTTGCCAGGTTTTATATATCCAGGCATTTGTGTTGGTCTTTCTGCTGGGAAAGTTCATGCGAAAGGTCTTTTTTGGGCAGTTGAGAGCTGCAGAGATGGAGGTATGTGTGCAGCTGAATAAGTGGTTTGAGGTTTAAGAATGTTCTGCACAGGAGCTCTCTGGGTTTTGTGTTTCTCACTGCTCCCATATTGCATGTCCTTATATTCATCAGCACCTGATTGAGAGATCCTGGTACGCTGTGACAGAGACCTGCTTAGCCTTTACAGTTTTCAGGGATGACTTTTCCCCTCGTTTTGTGGCACTCTTCACTTTGCTGCTCTTTCTCAAGTGCTTCCATTGGCTTGCTGAAGATAGGGTGGACTTTGTGAGTAAATATCTTGTCAGGCCAATTATTTTTAAAACTTTTGTGGTTTTTTTTACACTTCTTATAGCTTGATGTGATCATTCATTTCTTGTTTTAGATGGAAAGGAGTCCAAATATCTCATGGGTCTTCCATTTTAGAGTTGTCTGTAAGTATTGTGCCTAAATAAACTGTGTCTTTCTGGTGCATTTTAAGTCACTGGAAATTGCCTCCTTACATCTGGGTGAATTGACTCCTTACATATAACTTAACTGTTTCCAGTCATTTCAGTATTTCATTCTGTGTTACTGAGCTGTTTCCCAAGAGCTTAGGCTTTGCATTTCTGTTTTCACCATATGCAAATATTGAGGCTGCACCTGCTCTTAGAATTGTAGGCAATGCTTTAAGACCTTATTTGGAAAGCATGTCTTGATATTGCATCATGTTTTGTGGTTTTGTTATTCTGACATTCTTTTTTTTTTTTCCCTGTTGTACAGCCCTAATGGTTTTACTGGGAGTGCTAGATTTCCTATTTGTCAATCATGCCTGCCATAGCATAATCACAAGAGGAGCCTCAGTACAGCTGGTCTTTGGATTCGAGGTGATCATTGTTTGATTGTGTTTGCTTAGGGCTGTGTCTTGACTTGAAGCTTTCATTAGTTTATCAAATTTCCTCTGAAGGTAGACAGCATTCTTTCACATACTTTTGAAGAGCTTTCACCGAGTAACACTCAACAGTTCATCAGCAGTCTAGAGAATTCAGAATGTTTTACAAATCTGCCGGAACAGTAGAACCCTGTGTGGTTGCTTCAGTGCAAAGTTAATGCCAGAAAGATGGGATCAAATCATTATTCCACTCTTTTATTTTCTTTCTTTCTCTTTCTCTTACTGTGTGACGTCTTTTTCTTTCAGTATGCAGCGTGAACTGCATGCTGAAAAACCATATAATTCTGTTTGTAGCTTTTCACCTGACCAGTCATTCCCATTGCAGGACCAATATGAGCAGTAAACATAATTTTAATTAATGGTACTTAAACTATTTATTAATAATTTAAAAAGACATTAGCATTACTTGGGCAATGAATATATGACGCAAGTAAACTGAGTTATATTTATTTAGGCTGAAGAATGACTGATTTGGCTCCTAGTGCGTTTCTAGGCACAGAAAGATAGGATCATGTCATTATTCCACACATTCATTTTCTTGCTTTTTTTATTACTGTCTCTCTTATTGTCCGATATATTTTTCTTTCAGTATGCAATTCTCATGACCATGGTTCTCACCACCTTCATTAAGTACACCTTGCATACAATTGACCTGCAGAGTGAGAACCCATGGGAAAATAAAGCCGTCTACATGCTCTACACAGAGCTTTTCACAGGTAAGATTCATTCGACATTGACTTTTATAACATGAGAACAGTACTGGAAATATTTTCACACATTTTGGTCTCGATTCTCCAGGTTTCATCAAAGTACTGTTGTACATGGCATTCATGACAATAATGATCAAAGTACACACCTTCCCCCTGTTTGCCATTCGACCTATGTATCTCGCAATGAGGTGAGGGAATAAAGGTTTATTTGTTATACTGATATTTTGTTAGACTCTTTTCGTGATTCATTGAGAATTTTCTGTTTTTATTTTCAGGCAATTTAAGAAAGCTGTGACTGATGCAATAATGTCTCGGCGAGCCATTCGCAACATGAACACACTGTGAGTGAGCCTGTTTGAACTATTTGCTTCTTAATTTGTATCTAAATAGAACACTTTCAGTGACTTGGATCTGTGCCATCTGCAGCTATCCAGATGCCACTCCTGAGGATTTGCAGGCCTCTGACAATGTGTGCATCATCTGTCGTGAGGAGATGGTGACTGGAGCCAAGAAACTGCCATGCAACCATATCTTTCACTCAAGGTTCCTGTTCAGTTTATCTACAGTGTCTGGTTTATTAGATGTTTGAAAGCAATTTGCAGACATGTATAACTTTACCCTTTATTTAAAAAAAAAAAAAAACCCAAAAAAAACCCTTTGATATATACACTCTGCCCTAATGCACAATTATTTATGCATTGCTGTCTAACTTTGTTTTGCACATGACTTTGCTGATAGAATATAGTATCTATCAAAACTTTTTTTGTCAGCTTCACTAAATGCTGCTCCTGTGCTTTTGCTTAAACTCTGTGTTTTGTTCTATCTGCATTTATTCTTATTGGTGTTCTGTTTTTTATTCGTGTTGGACCATGGTGCGGAAGAACGCGGTTTCGTTTACATTTTGGTAGTTCTTTAGTGGCCGTTTTCCTAAACTATAAAAATGACTCATTTGTTTGTGTGCAGTTGCCTTCGCTCATGGTTCCAGAGGCAGCAGACATGTCCAACCTGTCGTATGGATGTTCTACGAGCATCACAACCCAATCCAGCTCCCACTCCGGCTGCTCCAGCGGCCCCTGCAGCTCCTGCAGCCCAGGCTAATGCTCCTCCACCTCCAGCTGCTAATGGTATTAACGTGCAACAAACTATAAGTACCATTAAAATAACTTTCGCTGTTCAGCTTGACAGTGTTTTGACAGATTTCTTTCTAACTTCTGTGTGTATTCTTTCAGTTGGACCAGGTATGATGCCCCACTTCCCCCCAGGTCTCTTCCCTTTTTGGGGTCCCTTCCCTGGTGCCGCACCCCCCCCTGGTCCACCAGGTGCTCAGCCTGCCACCAGTACTCCACAGACTAGCTCAGATGCGACACAAACTACGGGGGCAGGTGAGCATTATCTCCTGATAATAAGATCTAATCCTGTCCAAGGCTGTGTTCTCATACCTAAGATAATGGAAAAAAACCCCCAACAAAGTTGGTCAGTGGCTTAGCAGTTTTATTTCACTTTTCCCAGTTTAATTTTACAACTGCATGTTGGTGCAAGTGTGATCACTAATTTGTTCCGGTTATCATTAGTGTGCTCTTGTGTTCGTCGGGTTAAGCTTATTTCAGAGTTATCAAGCTAATTCCATTAGCTCTGAGTAGGAGGGCTCAGGTCTTTAGCATGGACTGCATGCCGTACCCTTGAAAGACAATAGAAATTTTTTTTGTAGATTTTCCCATGACCAGTCATTCAGGTTCCTCGAAGGCCCATTGCAAGACCAATTTAAATAGTAAACATAATTTTAATAATGGTATTTAAAATACTTATTAACAATATTTAGAGAGATTAGTGCTACTTGGGCAATTAAGTGATGGTGCAAGTAAACTGTTAAATATATTTAGGCTCCTTTAGAATAACTACATTTGGCTCCTGATGTGTATCTAGGCACAATAGTAATTTTTATCCAATCAGCTATGGGAATATATTTCCTTTTCATTCTGTAGATTCAGGGGCTAGTGGCTCAAGTCAGCCCAGCACAGATGGTGCTACTGCTGGCCCTGGAGCCACAGTGCCTGGATTCCCCTTCTCCATGCCCCCACCTTTCCCTTCCGCACCGTGGCTGCCAATGCCTCCACCTCCACCCTTTAGTGAGTATGACCTCCAGCTTGAGCTGAACACCGAACCTACATCATACTGCTTCCACACAAAACGTGCTGGTGGTTGTGACAATGTTTTTTAGACCTTGTTGAGTAGGGATGAACTTTTTAATCATTTTCTGCATTTCTGTATCAGCAGTAATGAATATCACAACAAGGAATTAATTTGTTCTGAACAACCCAACAAGAGGTGACTCATGCCAGATTGGGTTGACTTGTTTTAGGCAGATGTTCTCATTGTAATCAGTATACAGAATAACTTGTTTGAAATGTTTGCATACATAGCTATGCTTAGATGATGCTGCTTTTGTCCCAGCACTATCTGTATTGCATGCTCAGTCGCTAATGTTAATTCCTTTAATACCTGATGATGAACAAATACAGATCAAGTTGGGGCTTCTAAAGTCATAAATATTAAGACAGAAAAAGTGTTTATGTAGACCTAGTGTTTATGTAGACCTGCTCTGAGCTCAGCTGTGTCTTGTCTGATAGTGTCGTCCATGCCTCCTCCACCGGCATCCCTGTCCACAATGTCAGAGGAGGAGCTGAGAGAACTGGAGCAGGAGGGCCGGCGGGGTCTGGAGGCCAGGCTACAGTGCCTTCACAATATTCACACGCTGCTGGACGCTGCCATGCTCAACATCCACCACTACCTCACCACTGTCGCCACACTCAGGTCTGATTTTTTTTCCCCATTCAACTTGGGCTGGAATTCTAAATTGCTTATTGTTACAGTACTCCACACACAAAAAAAACATTGAGTATTTCCTCATTTCCTCTTCTGCTCTTCAGTCCACCCCGGGCAGAAAACAGCCCTGGAGAGGCCGGTGGATCAGCCCGAACTGAGTCCTCTGCCTCAGCAGAGGCCTCCAACCAAGAGAGTGGAGCACAAACCAGTAAGTGATTGACAGAAGACACAGGCAGATCTTGGATTTCAGTAGAACTAAATAGTAACACAATATTTGTGTGCCCCCACTTGCTATAGTCGGCCCTGTGAATGGAGCAACAGGCTTTTCCCAGCCAAACGTAACCACAGCAGAAGAGAAAGACGAGAAGAAAGAGGAAGAGGGTGGAGAGGATGGTGGGGAGCCGAATGCTGCAGAGCTGAGACGGCGCCGCCTGCGCAAGCTGGAAACCACACCGCCTCTTGACCACTGATTATTCACAAACCAAACCTGGTGCGGTGTTTCTGAAAGGACTTACAATAGAACTACAAGTCGGACACACTCTTATAAGCACTTTGGATGCTTGAGATCAGATTGTTTCCCGAGGGGCTCTTATATGTTCAGATCTTATTTAAAGTACAGCATGTCAGTATCAAAGATCATCTTAAAACATTGGTGGGGAGATTCTCCGATAGAAGAACAGTTCTTAAGTACATAAGTACAGAGTCAATAATCTAAGACATGCCAGAGGTCAGTTTTGTTTTGAAATTACTCATCTGTCTTTTTCACTTCAGCCTCTGAATATGGATCTTACAACCCGTTACACAGAAGGAGTATTGAAATAGGAGGATGATTTGTGGATTTGCCATGTGTCCTTAAAGGTGGATATTTTTCCATTCTTCGTGCTTTGATGATTTGTAGCTATTTGAATTTTCTTTAGATCTGAATTTTGCTATGAGGGGGAAAATCTTACAGAAAATGTGGCAAAGTAAATTAACACATGTACATACTGTATAAAGTGTTTTAATAGGAGAATATGTACATACTGCAGAATAAAATGTTCCAAGTCAAAATGTTTTCTCCAGTTGCTCACAGTATTTGTACTACATGAAAAACTACAATCCTAAATCTAAAGGTTTTATGGAATTTTATAATGCAATTATTGTAGTTAAATTATTAAAATATGTACTTTTTAATACAGAAAAATAAAATGATCAAATTCCCTTATAAATGTTCCATTACAAAATCATTAATTCATTTATATTAATCAGTTGCCTGAAAACAAGACATATATCAGATCAATGTTAAAAAGTCTATTCCACGAACCATTGTTGATCCATATCAAATGGTAATTTGAGTGGAAAAATAGCCATTTGTTGGTCCTTTTTATGTAAACAGGGTAGAGCCTGCACATCCCCTTAAAATGCCGGTAAATGTTAAGTAACAACATTTTCTATTTTATCAACATCTTTAAAAAAATGAAGGTGCAAGCATGCATACAGGGCATCAGTGCAAATACCAATTGGTCTCCACAGGATGAGGTACTGATGCAGTACTGCCTGAGAACAGAGTCAATCCCTAAAGCCTCTTTTCCAGTGGAGAGTTCAGTTCTGTGGAGTTGAGTAGAGGGAGTGATGCTGGTTTGTCTGATCTGTCCTGTTGAAGAGGAGTGGAGTTGTCTCACTGGAACCGAACCAGCTGTTAGGAAACAAAGAGTTGGTTCTAATGCTTGAATTGAGGTTTATGCCCAATATACAAAGTTTCTAGCATAATGTACCAAATGTCAAGGGACTTTAACTACCACAGTACTTAATACTGCCTTTGACCTTTTTGACCAAGCATTTTTTCATTTAAGGCCAGAAAGGAAATTTGGTTTTTGTTTTTTTTCTGTTAACATGCCTGTTGTTAGGACGTATGCCATGTGACCAAGTGGCACCTGGGTCACCATCCATCCCTCGTGGGTCATCAAAGAAATATGAGCGTGGGCCCCTTGTATTGATTGCTGGACTGCAGCTCTAAAACAAAAGAAAAGTCATTATAAAAAAAAAAAGTTGAGTCAATAATGTTTGATACTAACAATGAAAGAAAACCAGTACTGCTGCCTAATGGCATAATTCAAATGATGTAATTATAACTGGTGACTACTAGCTCCCGACATCAACTTGTATGGTTGAACGATTCCTTTAATCATCAAACATTTACATGAAAGGGCTTTAAACAGAAGAATAGCTAACCATTTCTTGAAGAGGGCGTGGCACTCTGAAGATGAGAATGAGCAGGCTGGTGGGAAGGAGTTCCCATATGAAAAGGATAGCACCAAATACTATGTACCCTGTATCTCCAAGCTCACTCTGAAGATCAGCCTTGGTTGAAAATGAATTGAACATTAAATTTAAACACAGTTACATGAATTTGTCATCTCTTTGCATATATTAGATATCTGTGAAGCCTCGTACCTGATCTGAGATGTTGTACCAGTCAAAGCCAAAGGATGCTATTCTGTGATTCTGAGACAGGATGAGCACAGTAAGGTTATAACATGCTCTGCTTGAGAAGAGCAAGATTACACCAGCTCCTAGCACAGCCGTCCGGCAGACAGTGGTCCCCTGGAATACAAGAGATAAAGAAACGGATAACATGAACATAGACATAACATTTGCATAAAACTATTGATTAATTACTTTCAGATGTTTGTAACCAACTAATTTAAATATCGACGTACATATGCATTTATTTTTATTCTATTTCTACTGTTTATGTTTCTTCTATGTTCTTATCTTGTGCTGCCCACTTTGCTGCAAAATCACCCCTCCCCCCTCTGGGGGGGGGGGGGACTAGTAAGGGGTTATCTTATCAACAAAAGACAGTTTGACTTTTCTCATAGTCAAATAGTAAATACTAAGTTGGTTGTTTTTGTACTCCAACACAGATCTGGAATACACATACAAGTTCATACAAGTGTAAAATGTTTTAAAAAGGTTTAGATAAACCAATCTATGGGGGTGCAGCATACCTTGCTGTGTAGGTAAGGGCTGGTGGAGGGAGAGAATCGGGTCAGAAAAAGCAAGGAAGTGGCAAGACACACAGCCTCTACAATGAACAGCAAGTCGTTCACCAAGACGCGGATCAAAACCAGTCTCCATGTTTTGTCCGCAACTCCGCCTGTGCCCCCTCGCTCTCCAAGGCTTGCACAAACTATGTTGACGCACAAGAAGATAGCACTCATGGATGCATACACACATCGAGCCACCCACCTGTGTGTAATAAATGTTTCAGTTAATTGCCTTTAGTCTCAAAATGTATTTACTCAACAAACAAAACCAAAACAAGACCACTTACAATCCTTTACTGGGTTCAATCCTGAATAGTCTTCTAACTTTGAGCAACACCTGTTGGAATGGGACAAAATAAAACAAACAAGATTAAAGAACTAAGAACTGACAACTGACAATTTACAGACCTAAATGCGGCTCATACCTGAGTGAAGTACAGATTGATGAGACTCAGCGTGAAGAACTGCAGGCACACAGGACAGCAGTAGAGGAGCCAGTAGACTGGAGTGGGAAGGTGGTTGGCAGCGAGAGCATCACCGAAGTAAAAAGAAAAAAGTGTGGTACGAAGGGCTGCCCAGAACAGGCAAAGAAAAAGGAAAGCACTCTGGTAGCTCCACCTTTTATGGCGGTACAGTAGCAAGAGCCAAAGCTGAATATACACTATCAGAAACAAACTACCATAAAGACAGGTGTAAACTATGGTGACACCGAGTTGTACAGATGGAGCCATAGCTGGACCTATTGGGATAGGTGGTGGTGGCACAGAAGAGTTGGGGTTTGGAGGTTTATCCTCCATCTTCATGGTCTATATGTGTGGTCTATATCTGAAATGGTGCTTTATGTCAGTGATATCAAATATGAGAAAAGTCTACACGGAATAAAACAAGCATTCATAAATTCACCCTTCACAAAACACGAACTAGGGCTGTCTGATCGGTCTATAAATGTCCAGTATTTGTCTTTGGTAAGCCTGGCCCCAGAAAGACAGCCAGAGATAAATCCCCGAAGACGTGCAGTTATGCAACTCTGGTACGATAAACAGAATGCTGAGTATACAGGTTAATCAGGGAAACATTTCTACAAAGGAAAACATAAAGGTCAATGTAAAACCTCTAGTATTTTTCTAATACTGGCCACCCATCTGTGTCCGATAGCAAACAAATCACCAAGGATTTACTGAGATTATGGGTTAATATGAAGCTGTCATAACAAACAACACATAGACATAAACACTCAAGCTGTCATTTTTAAAAATGAAGCTTCCTGACGGCCCAAACCTGTAACAAAACATAAAAACAAGAAAGAAAGACTTCCGTTACTAAACAGCATTACAGTGGATAAATAATACTCTTAGTTAACACTGTCATTAGCAGTATGAATGTACAAATTAGGATATTTCACTCATGCTGACGAATTAAACAACACAATAACGCCTATTAAAGACAGAATCGACATCTTTGATATTTCTGTCCCAGACACAAAACAAAAACTGTAAACACTGCTAGCAGACAGGCTAAAAACAGTGACCCGGCTAGCTAAAGAGGCGAGCTCAAGGAAACCGGTTCACTTACCCTCAAAAAACAGCATTTTTAGGACAAAAAGTAGGTTTTGTAACTGTAATACGGAAAAAGGAGACCGCGAGTTCAAAAGTTCGGCTGTCGTCTTGTCCAGTTCCTCCCAGAGTCTGCTGAAAACTGAAAGCAGAACAGCAAAAGCAATGCTTTTCTACGGCGTCATGACAGTACGCCATCTAGCGGCACAATCAGGACTATCTCAATATAATGTAATATAATATAATATAAAATAAAATGTAAATTAATAATATCATATATAATATGCGAATGATTAGTCCCATACGTGAATAATTTGCATTGTTAGAGTGACACAGAAGCAGAGTAACCGGTAGAAATAAAAGTTATACAATACAACAACGGGTTAACAGTTAAAACAGAAAGTCCCTTCTCTCGGGTGGAGTTTCATAATACAGTATTGTGTAGGTGTCGTTCACACCTTGCGGCAGTGATTAATTGTACCCTCGGGCTGTAGCGACAAGAACAAATTTCAGTCTAACAGACCCTTTTAATCAGTGTTATTCAGTACACACTATATCAATCACTATATCACTATATAAAAAACTGGGACTTATATTATATCACACCAACATGGACTTACATTAAATGCATAGACTTTAATATGGAGTTGGTTTCCCCTTTGCAGCCTTCGCTCTTCATGTAGGAGTTTGGAGATTCTGTGGGAATTTTTGCACATTCATTCTGCAGGGCATTTATAAAGTCAGTTATTCTACACCAAACTCATCCAGCCGTGTCTTTATGGCGCTCGCATTGTGCACTGGGGCACAGTTATGCTGGAATAGAAAAGTACCTTCCCCAAACTGTGACCAGTAATCATGGCGTTGTCCAAAATGTCTTGGTATGCCGCAGCATTAGGATTGCCGTTCGATTCCACTGGATCCTACATTTTTTTCTTCTTGCTTTATACCCAGAGAAATTAAATACAGCAAGAATGAACAGTCATTGTTGGACAAACTAGGGCCTTAATGACTCCAGTTTTAAAGTCGACTAATCTGTCAGCAAAGTCGAAGGGGAGTCCACTAGTCGTTTGATGACCATCACACAGGCAGCAGAGGAACAGGTGTGTCCAAGATTGAGCAACTTTTATTAAAAGTTCTCTAACAGTCAACATGACAAACAAAACAAAGGCTAATGTCTTTACATTTCTGGTAAATTCAAGTGTACAACTGAGAGTGGGAACAGCTTAAGCCACGGCAGGACGACTCCCTGCAGTGCTGGCCTTAGCTATTTTAGCTAGCGGATGCCATTTCAGATGCCATGCAGAACGCTCGTATTGTTACTCTAATTTAACATCGACTTGCAGGTATAGTGAAGTATGTCCATGCGTGTGATGTGTGTCTGTCTTCTCTGCTGCATGTCTATCTTGTTTTGTTGCGGTCTTGTGTTTAGATTCCCCTCACGCTTTTGGTACCGCCCTTTTTATGAAGTGACTATAATAATTGGTTAAACCAAGGAACGCCGTGTGTCAGCGTAAGCCAATCAGAGGCAGATATTGCATTGGGTACAATTGTGTACAAGAGAGAGTAAAAAAAACCAGGACTAGTCCACACTTGTGTTAATGCCATAGGAACAACAGTTATTTAATGGACAAAACAAAAGCTGTCAGGCCTTCCACTAGAAAAAATACTTATGAACAATACACATCTGAATACTTAAGGGGACTATTTATGGACTTTATCTAAGACATGGATTCATCTGAAGAACATCCTTAATGCAATTCACAATCACAAAGACTGATGTATGAGTGAAAACCAGGGAAGTACACTAAACCTCCAGTTTTACGCGGATCGGGACTCGCGTAATAACGAGGGTTTACTGTATATTTATTTTTGTTGTTCTTTTTTTTGTCTGCCTTACTGTAATCACTGGAAGTTAAGGGGTCTAGGCCAAACACTGAAAAACAGGTGTATCCCAATACTTTTGTCCAAATAGTGTGTCTTGGTATTATTGCTATTATTTGTGTCTGTCTTTTGGTAACACCTGTATTTAAAACCAAATAAAGTTATTGTTCAACAAAAACAACAACTAAAAACAATGCTCTTCACTAGAAGTAAGGGGTCTATTGTTTAAAAAGAAAGATAGCCCTTCACTTGAAGCCAAGCAATACAGGTGTGTCCCAACACTTTTGTCCATATAGTGCGTTGGTATTACTGTTTTTTTTTTTATGTTTTACGCTATTGTTTAAAAAGAAAGATCGTTCTTCACTGGAAGCCTAGAAATACAGGTGCGTCCCAACACTTTTGTTCATATAGTGCGTTGGTATTACTGTTTTTTTTATGTTTTAGAATTGGTCTAACCCCAACACTGAAAATCAGATGTGTCCCAGTACTTTTGTCCACATAATGTATGTTCCTTACATGATTCGAACACCCTCCCTTCTCCCCTTCTGCCCGACCGCCAATTGTGATTGAGGACCGGAAACCGCGGTCGGTTCGATTTGAATCAAAACGTGTTGACATTTGTTTGGGCAGAGTTGTGTTGTAAAGTTTCGAAGTGAATAAATCTAATATACATTTTCTTGTACGGTGGGTTCTGGTGCATATTGGTGCAGCAGTTAAGTTACACTTTTTATATGGTTTGGAGGTTAATTCATGTGTTTTATCTGTAGAGTTTAGTGCACTATTTGAGTTGTATAATGGGAGGAAGGAGGACGGCTGGTCCAGAGACAGCACTGAGGCGGTCCGCTCGACTCAGAAATATTGACCCTTCTGCAGAAGAGGTGGGTATTCAGCAGGAGCTAGAGAAGTAGGCGAGGTTTTTTCCTCTGACTCAGTTCAGAGCCACAGCCACGTAGCAGCAACACCAGAGAGTCAGTTGCACTTCAAGTAAAGCAAGCTTGGTCTCCTAATTTAGCAGCTAACAACATTAGCCTAGCCCAACATCTACCAGCCCTATAGTCTGGAGAGAGAAAAACATTTTATAGCTATAGCATTAAAGTAGAGTATTTATCTTAGTTAGAGCACCCTGTCTGCCCCAGGTCAAGTCATGGTAAGTTGTTTTTGTGTCTTGAAATGTCTTAACGGGACGGCTAACCTTGTTAGCCATTTAAGAGACATTCACTTCCTACATAATGTGCCTCTCTCTGATAGGAGTTACCAGTCGTTTTATGGCTACGACAAATGTGTGTAGCATGATTTTATGATTTTTAAGTTTGTCATGTAAACGTTGAAGATGCAAATCTTCCTAGTTTCTGCAGTGGAAGCGGTGAATCAGACCTTTTCAGGTTTACTGTCTGTCTGTGCCACCCTCTCATTTGACACAAGCTGAAAGAGCCCATTATCTAGATTAAAATGTCTTCATGTTTACCTTTTGTAGGAAACAGATGATGTGCGTTTTGGGACAGCTGAACATCAGATAATAAGGGAAGTTGAAGACAAGGAGGCAGCTGAAAAAAGGATGGAGGGGGACGAAGCACGTAAAACGGGGAGACCAACGTCTCGCATCCCCACTTTCCAGAGCTCTCTGGCTCGCAAGCGAACCACTGCCCAAACTGCAGAGTCATTGTTGCCAACTAAGAATGAGGGATCCAGTCGAGAAGCCCACACGAAAGAGAGGGAGATCAGCTCTGCAGAGCCTTTAAGAACAAAATTGCCGTTATTAGGGGACCGAGAAACAGCTCTGCCTGTTCTGTCCACTCGTATGCACTCAAGCAGCACTGATAATCTCTCTCTTGCTGACTCCTCACATCCCATCTCAGAGACTTCAGAGGCCACACCACTTCCAACCAACCAAAATTACTCGCCTGAACCAAAAATATCTACTGCCAAAGGCTCTGAGATGCTTGAAGAATTATTTCTGCGGCCCAGTCTCAGAGTGGAGACGGAGCCGAATGCGACAGATTCACTATCTGAAATTTCACTGGAGCGTCAGTCTGTTAGGATTGAATCTTTCTTGAAAGATGAAGCAGCATCAGATTCTGCTCTTCAGGAAGAGGTTGAAGAAGATCTCAGCTCCATCGCAATTGAGGAGCATGTCCTAGCACTTAATGTTATGATGGAAGTATCAGAGGAGCAGGACATAGACAGTCTTGGAGAAGACTCTGAAAAGGCACATGTAGAAGAAACGCCATGCTTGCCTCACTGTAATAAAGAATCAGGTGACGATGCTAGCAAGCGGTGCCTAAAAGAAAATTTAAGGCTGTTAAAGGAGACTAAAGTACCTGTGAACCCAAAAGTGCCAGATAGCTGTGCAAGGAGTAAAAAAGTAGATCCGTCACAGGCAGAACACCATAAAAACACATGCTCAGGGGTAAGTTACACCATGTATGTTATTTATTTTGTCCCTCTTTATAATTTCACATTAAATTGTTTGGAAATTCTAAATGACTGTTCATAAAACAGCAAAAAGACAAAAGTAAAATATTTTTGCTAGTGTGTTCTGACTGCGTGACTGCTGTAATGTGACCTTTTCCCCCTAGGAGATATTGAAAATAAAGGCTCCACTATTTCTTTTTTGTTTGTTTTTGACAGTCTAAAGGAAAGAGCTTTGCTCTCTTCTGTCTCTTCCCGACTGTTCTGCTGCTTCTGGGTGGATGTGGTCAGCACATTTGGCTCTATGGGGTCCCTAAATCTGTCTCTCACCTAATGGTCCAACTGGAACTGCACTGGTTTGAAGGTTTCTGGTTGCCCCAAGAGGAATGCAGCTCAGACTGTAGGTGAGGAAAGTGTCAAGTACAGCTCACCTCTTTATTAAAGCGGTTTATTAACCGGTTTGGATTAAATGGTTATTAAATGGTTTGGAACTTGCCCATCAGGCTCACCCTTGTTGAGAGTCTCCCGGAAGGAATGCGCTTCCCTCATGACTCTCCACACCTACAGAGCATTTCGCATTCATGGTCCAACTTACTCAGCAGAGCCAACAGCTCCGTTGACATCGCTGCCTTCTACCTTACGCTCAGAGACTCGGATATTGGCCTTACTGAACCCAGTGCTATACAGGTAAAACAGCTTCTGTCTGTTTTCTGTACTTTATATTATCTACAGCTCAGAAGGCCGTTTGTGTTCTGTGATAACCGCACTTAACAGTCGCAAATACTGTAAAACGTTTCCTTTCCTATTTTCTTATCAATGTGTTTGATTTGTGCTGTATTCCAGGGCAAAGAACTGTTCACCCAACTGAAGCAGCTTGAATCTAGAGGAGTGAACTTGAAGATTGCTGTTAATGCCCCGCAGACTGTCACAGCAGACACAGATGAGCTAGCAGAAACTGGTAAATTTGGCTGTGCGATCTTCTTGTCTTTAGCATGGATCATTTAGCGGTGTTTAGCCTTTGCCGTGTTTATTTTCTCGGTTAAGGTGCAGAGATCAGAGAAGTTGACCTTCAGCGTGTCACCGGGGGCATCGTCCACACTAAACTGTGGGTTGTGGACAAGAAGCATATGTATGTTGGGAGTGCGAACATGGACTGGCGCTCTCTAAGCCAGGTATTTCTGCAAGTGCTAACATAACAATTAGACGTACTGAACCACCTAATGAGTATACTCTTTAAGCCATTACCCTTTTCTGGCAGGTAAAAGAGGTTGGGGTTTCCGTGGAGGACTGCAGCTGTTTGGCACAGGATGCGTCAAGGATATTTGGGGTCTACTGGGAAGTCGGTGCTCAGAAAAACGGCTCCCTCCCACCCTACTGGCCTGGCAGATTCTCTGCTCTCTCCAGCTCTAAGTACCCATTAGCTGTTAAATTCAACGGTGTCCCTGCACGTGTCTATCTGTCTGTGAGTTTCATTGCCTTGCTCTCACGAGTGCATCAGATGGATGCCTGTCCCTGCACACAGTGTAACATACATGTCTTTGTGTCTGTTGGTTGAAGATGTGTGTACTAGTGCTGCACAGTATGGACAAAATATCAGATGATATTTTTTGGTACAGCTTTTTTGGACCAAAATTGCAACAGTTATTCAGAATATTTGAAATTAGTTATGACATTTAATGAATGCAATAAAAAAAAAACATTCCATATACATAATACTGTTTTTATCTAATGTGTTACCTGTTGCCAAGGTTAGAATTGAAATAAGTTGTGCAGTCGTAGTGCGCACACTTACAGGTCTTGAGTCACTTCTTTATTTAAAAGTACCATTACCACATCATCTGTAACAGCTGTCTTACTCTTTCCCCATCCTGTGGTCTGCACCGACTCCTTTCACGTAAATTTCACAATGTGTGGTGTTTTCTGAAACTTCCTGATTAGCTCTTTGTCCCAAAAAGGCATCCAGCTGCTTCAAAGAATTATCTTTGAAGTGAACGTAGTGCATGAACACGGCGCTTTGGTGAATCCTTAATCTAGTGGTAGAGAAATGCCTTTCTAAATACTTTATGTTCTATCTGTTAATAGCTTTTTTATTATGTATTCATATATATTTTTTTAAATTAATTTATTTATTTAGAGTGGCCCACCTCTGCTATCTGCATTTGGACGGACAGATGATCTCTCCGCCATCCTGTCAGTAATTACCGATGCCAAGGAATTCGTCTACGTGTCCGTCATGGATTATATTCCCATGTCGCAATTCACTCAACCTATAAGGTATCATCATTTTTAGATGTTTCAGTGAGTCAGTGCAAGTTTAAGCAACTACAGAGCTACAGAAGCATTATTATGAAAAGAGTGTCGGGAAACTTTTTACAAAAGAAGACTTTTTTTTTGTCCATTGAATTAGGTTCTGGCCTGCCATTGACTCAGCTCTTCGGGAGGCTGCTTGTGCCCGAAGAGTGGAGGTGAAGTTGCTGGTCAGCTGCTGGAGCCATTCTCCTGGAGACATGTTTGTCTTTCTGCAGTCTTTAGCCGTGCTCAGCAAGACTCCCCTCAGATGCAACATTCATGTTGTATGTTAAAGATTTTCTCGTTGTATGTTAATGATTTCCTAGCGCTCTTATTTTCTTCCTCGTCAAAGTCTTTTAATGACTTAAACCTGTTGTTGTGTATTTTACAGAAAGTTTTTGAAGTTCCTTCTACACCAGAGCAGCTTCTTATCCCTTTTGCACGTGTTAACCATGCCAAATACATGGTGACTGACCGAGTTGCCTATATTGGTAAGTTGAGAGTGTTGTTTGGCCTGTACAACTGACTTTATTCCGTGGTATGTTCCAGCTCTAATCTGCTTTAGGATGACCTTAACATTGTGTTTGTAGGAACTTCCAACTGGTCTGAAAACTATTTTACCCAGACTTCTGGAGTTGGACTTGTGGTTAATCAGACGGGCTCTGTTGTGGAAAAAGGACACCAAACTGTGCAGAATCAACTTCAGAAACTTTTCCAGAGGGACTGGAACTCTGATGTTTCCCAGACTCTTACTGAAGATCATGCAGAATACTGCAGTATGAAGAAGAAACTGTGATTGATTGTAAACCTTTCACAATATGTGCATGTTGTAATAGACCCATACATGCCTTATTTACAGGTGACCTATTGCCTTGTTATTACCTGGATCATATCTCTTTCTTTACTCTGGGCAACATTCAGCTTTAACAGTAATGCAACTGTATTGTATATATTTTCTAAGCCTGCTGTAAATTCATTTTAATGTTTTTATTTATGTCTGGGTTTTTTTTCCCCAAATTGTAGTGAACTGTACATTTCTGCAGGACTTACTGGAAGAATATCAATCAGCACTGCAGTGTAATGCTGGGCAGAAACTTTAGCATGTATATCAGAACGTTTTGAATGTTTGTCAGGAAAATGGCCTTCCTAAATACTGTACAAAACAAGGTGTGAAATAAATGTAAAGTATTCTTTCAGAGTCTCATTGTTTCAGATATTAAACAATGTTCACAACTTTTTCATTTCTAGAAGCTTTAGCAACCCTTGCTCTGTGGCAGAGATGCATTTTCATGCTGAAAAATGACCTCAAAAACTTGTGTAAGCAGTTTTATCTGCTTGTGTTTTTGCAGTTTTGTTAATAGAGGAAGCAGTTTTACCAGAATACTGCAGACGCAGGCTGCAGCTACTTACACCTACTACTTACATTTAAGTATGTGTACTCAATGGTAAATTTGCATTTTTTGAGTGTTATGTATATTTGTGGGGAAAGGCGACACATTTTATTGTAAACCAAAATGATCCAAAACTGGGTGGAATTATAGACTTACATGATACTCACCTTGCTATTTTTCTTTCGTGACACATGAAAACGCACATCCAAACAAAAGAGAAATAAAAAAAAAAAAGTAGTCAGTGTCTGTGACAGCACTTTATTAAATGGAATTTACTTAGAAAAAACACCAGCATAGACTACAGAGAAAACAAAGTCAGCACTGGCTAAGGAGATGATGCAGTACTTTTGTCTGGTTCTATTTTTTATAACAATGTAGCATAACAATAACCACCTTAACAAGAAAAATCCCCCACTTTTTAATGAGGTGGTACTTCGTCAGGTAAATGACCAGAAGAGATGACAAATATCACTTCATCAGTGAGAAATAGACTAAATCTAAAAATAGGTTTGAGATTATCATTTTTTTCAGGATGAAAATGAATCTTTGCCACAGAACAAAGAGAGTTCAATCTTTTCTTCAGCCAAACAAACATTGAAATGACGATCCAGATCTCAATGTCGTTATGGTGGAAGTTTAAAAGAAGGCGAAACAGATCTGTTGGAGAACGCCAGAACAACCCTGACAGATATAGTGAAGTCCACACCTTAAAGAAATTAGGCCTGAGGGGGAGAAACGAAGTACTATGTTATTTTCTTCTTCACATTGAGTGAGTACATAATACGTAAAGAATTGAAATAATTCAATTTAATACACCCGTTGGTGTGATGGTCAGGTGTCCCAATACTTTTGTGCACGTTGTGTATATGTTCGCTTCCTGATCAGTGCACTATGAAGGAGAGAGGGCAGAAAATAATGCGGACCGATAAAGAAAGAGGGGTGTGTTTCTGGTCGGGAGCAGGAAGTTGAGGTTGAAGGAAGAGAAAAAAAAATGGCTCCAGACAGAAGGAGCTCAGCATTTATCACTTCATCTCAAGTAGGGGTTTTAAGCATGTGTCACAAAATATTCCTACTTCTCTGGTTACTCCATTTCTCCTCGGTGTTTTCAGATATTACAGACGGCAACGCTGAGCACTTAAAGCGGGAACATTCACTCATTAAACCATATCAAGGCAAGTAGCTCCTCAAACATCTCGAAACTTCTCGTTTACTAACACCTGAGGCTCTGTCAGAAAACTGCTTAAATTGACAAGAAAAGTACATTTAGTCGTTGCTGGCAGCTTTATTAAGGTTTACAGTGTGCTGGTGAGTTGACTCTCCTGTTCAGACAGGACCTCCTGTGAGCTAATGGTAGTTAACCCTTTCACTGATCACTTTATCAAACATTATGCCAATTTTCAGGATAAGACACTGTTTTGGAGCTGCGAAGTCAGATTATGTATACAGTCAGACCTATATACTGTTGTTGAGGTCCTAGATGTTGAATTATTTCATTATGGGCTATATATTATGTTCTTATCAGAAGCTAAAACTATGTGCAACAGTCTTAATCTGCACAGTATCTTGTATCATTCTAAGTAGGTGTTGAATTATGTCAATATGCGTAATCTTATTCCATCGATAGAAACTAGGTATTTTTTCAGAAAGAAAAAGTTTTGAGGCTCTTCAATGGTAAGACATGTCTTACCATATGCAGCATCATGTGAAGTTTTCTGAATGGGTGCTCAATCATTTCATGTGCAGTATCTTATGTGTAATAGTCTTCCCATGTGAATATCACTACTTATGTGAACATTACTGATTGACTACTGATCTCTGATGCTTTAGTTTTATCCTAATGCCCATATGTGTCATTAGAATTCCCTTAACTGCAGTTTACTTGTCAATAGTATTTATAGAGCGGCTAGTGGTTTTGTGGTTAGGGAGTTAAGCATAATAAAGACTTCACTGAAAATTCCATTTAGGACAATTACGTTGGCATGAGATATCAATAACCAGATGTTTGTTATTGCGTGCAATAACAAATTTATATAATTCTTTTTCCATTTAGGTGTTGGAAGTCCTTCAAGTCAGTGGGATTTTTGGGGAAGTACCTTAGTGACCAGCCAGTATGTCCGTCTGACCCCTGATGAACGTAGCAAGCAAGGTTCCATTTGGAATACAGTGGTGAGTTATATTGGTGTCCAGGGATATGTAATGACCCTTTTTTATAGTGACAACAAAAATGCATTATCAGCCATTCAATGACATGCCTTTTATTGTATGGCTTGTACTGTCTTTTCTGTGCAGCCATGTCACTTGAAAGACTGGGAGATGCATGTGCAGTTTAAAGTTCATGGATCAGGAAAGAAGAATCTGCATGGAGATGGCATTGCAATTTGGTACACAAAAGACAGATTACATCCGGGTAAGACTGCAAACGGACCAGCAATTTGATGTTTTTTAGGACACATGATTTTTGGTGTGGTGATGCTGGAAGATATCCTCTGTTTCAAACAAACCTTTGACAGGAAGTGGGGAACTTACAGCTCTTGTAAGACGGCAAATAATACACAGAAGAAGAGAAGAATTTCCACAGATAACTACACTGATCAGCCGCAACATTTAAACCAAAGCAAAGTGAACAACATTGATTATCTTGTTACAATGGTGGGATATATTAGGCAGCAAGTGAACAGTTAGTTCTTGAAGCTGATGTGTGGAAGCAGGAAAAATGAGCAGGTATAGGAATTCAAACGACTTTGATAAGGGCCAGGTTGTGAGAACTAGACAACTGGGTCAGAGCATCTCCCAGATGGCAGGTGTCTGGTGTTTCCAGTATGCAGAGGTTAGTATCAACCAAAAGTGGTTCATGGAAATGCATCCCAGTTTGCCGCATATGGGGTTGTGTAGCTGTAAACACACAAGGGGCTCGTGAGCACCACAGCTGGACCATGAAGCAGATAAAAAAAAACAAAAAAAACCATGTGGATGAACGGTTGCAGTTGTTTTGATACTTAGGGAAGAGGCGGCATCTAGAAAAAGGTAAACTGGCAGAGGCAGTGTGACACTCTGGGCAATGCTCTGCTGGGAAACCTTGAGTCCTTGCTTTCATGTGGAGGTTTAATTGACATGTACAACCTGTTTAAACATTGTTGCTGACCAAGTACACTCCATGTCAGCAGTATTTCTGGTAGTGGCTTCTTTTAGCAGGATAGTGCACTATGCCATGCTGGAGAAATGTAGAGTTCAAGGTGTTGTTTTGACCTGCAAGTTCCCCAGATCTTAATCTGATTCAGCATCTGTGAGACATACTGGACAAATAAATCCGATCCATGGAGGCGTCGCCTTATAGCACATGTTCAGAGGTCTTGTGGGTTCTATGCCTCAGCAGGTCAGAGCGGTTTCGGTTGCAAAAAAGGGGACTGCACGGTTTTAGGCAGGTGGTTTTTTTGTTTACGACTGATTAGTGTATATTTTGCATCCTACGTTTGGTATGACACTAACGTCAACATTGTTATAATTTGATTTTATTTTTTGTTAAGGGTTTTTGCTCCAGTTGATTGTATGTTGTCCTACTTCTACCTTTGTTTAGGGCCAGTCTTTGGAAATCAAGACCATTTTGTAGGCCTGGCTATTTTTGTGGATACTTTCCGCAATGACCTCCACGGCATGGATGTAAGTTCGCTTTACTTACAGGTGATTCTTTCCCAGCAGGCCCTGGCAGCAATGACAACTTCCATGGCTTGGCCATATTTATAGACACATACCCAAACGATGAGGCCTCTGATGTGAGTTAAGAGAACTACAGTATGAGCTTCGCTTCCTGTTAATTTATCATTTCATTTTATTTT
This sequence comes from Brachypetersius gabonensis, assembly GCA_037577145.1. Lineage (NCBI taxonomy): Eukaryota > Metazoa > Chordata > Actinopteri > Characiformes > Alestidae > Brachypetersius > Brachypetersius gabonensis. The sequence continues at coordinate 6,480,482 of JBBJLR010000034.1, forward strand.
GTTGATTTTTTTTCTTTTTGCGAACGTTTGCACGTTCATTATTGGTGAAAGTATACATCCTTTTCTGTTTTTTTGAAAGGTGAACAGAATGTGGTTGAAATCATTGATTGTTTTTTTCAGTCTCATGCCCTTAAACAGAATGCATAGTTATTAAATGGATAGTTTGGGAACTCTAGTTGGACCCTTGTAAAAATTATAAAAATGTATGTTCAAAAGACATATTTGCTGTTTTGATCAAACCGGGTGTACAGTAATCCCCCAATTTCACGCGAATCAGGAGTTACGGAATCAGTCACACGCGGATTTTTTATTTATTTATTTTTGGAGAACCGAACTCATAGTTTTAGGTGGAAATCCCCACAATAATGCGGAACTGCAAATATCTTTTTTTTTATTTTTGGCCAATAAATATATTTTTCTGGCTGTTTTTACACAAGGCTCTCAGGGCAGGCTGTAGGTGTCCTGGAAGCACTTTTTTGGTCCATTTTTGCAAACAAAGAAAACAGTGTAATGTTATTGTCTTTTTTTGGCTTTTTTTTTAACCAAAACATCACGTTTTTTTCACTACATGTGGGTGCGCTTGAAACATAATTGGCGCTACATATTGCATTACATTTATTTGCTGTTAGAATGTGAAATGCATCAACCTGTACATTGAAGAATCCCCATTTGTAGCAAAAACATTAAAGTATATAACAAGTGCCAGTGCTTCAGATCCTGAACTGTCCCTTTAATCTTGCTTTAGTTGTGAGTTGTTTTGCTTTTGAATCAAGTGGAACAAATGCTTTATGTATGCATATGAAACACAATGCAATGTGTCCTTAAAGTCTAATTTTATGGCAGCATGTTTTGCATGGTCATGTTTTTGGCAGTAATGTTTTTCAAAGGTTACGGCCGGGGAAGGCTAGAGTTTGTAAATGGGTTGCTTTTCATCATTTTTTTTTTTACTTTACATTTGGTTCATTTTTGCAAACAAAAAAAACAATGTAATGTTTTTGCCTTTGTTTTGTTGGCTCTGAGTCATGCCACAGATTGTTTGAAACCAAAAATGCATGCAGTATGGTGAGATCACAAATGGATGTATTATTCATAACGTGGATAAAATGGATGGATGGTTCTAATCACTTTCCTTGTGTCCCGGCCTCTTAGCGTACCTTTCCCTACATTTCTGCAATGGTGAGTAATGGCTCTTTGGCTTACGATCATGGAAAGGATGGACGCTCTACAGAGCTGGGGGGATGCTCCACTGAAATCAGAAACAAAGACCATGACACATATCTTGCCATTCGATACTCCAAAGGCAGACTCACAGTAAGATCATAATGCTCTTTTTAAATTTGTTGTAAATTTACTGTAAAATCAATAATAGAATACTAGTACATAGCCATGCACTCTAAACGTATGTGCATGTATTTTTTTTAAAAAAGATGAATACATTTACAGATGTAATTGAAAGTAAGGCATATTGACTTTTATAGCAGAGCTATTCCTGCATGACATGCATCACAATAACAGTTTCTGTTTTATTGTGTAATAAAGTTAACAGACCATATAAAATGCTCTTCTCCAGAGTTATATTCTATTCTATCTATTCTATTTCACATCAGTCAGTAAAACTCTGCATAAGGAAAAAAACTATATATATTGTTTAGCTGCAGATCAGATAAAATAACATTGGCATCAGTATTGGAATGTTTAATCTTCTAATAATCTCCTGTGTGTATTTGCTCTTTGGTTTGTTGTGGCTCTATGTATTAACCATTGCTTTTACCAGTGGTGACATCCTTCATTATCTACTCTTTATCTTTGTAGATTATGGTTGACGTTGATGACCGAAACGAGTGGAAAGAATGCATTGATATTGGAGGGGTCCGCCTTCCAACAGGCTACTATTTTGGAGCCTCTGCCGGAACAGGAGACCTCTCAGGTTAGCTTGGTCCACATAGAGATGCTTCAGTTGTTCCTCATGAGCCTGATGACTAAGGTTTTTTTTTTTTCCTTTGCTTTGTTTGTGCAGATAACCATGACATCATCTCTATGAAAATGTACCAGCTGATGGTGGAACACACTGCAGAGGAGGACAGCCAGGACTGGACTAAGATTGAGCCCAGCGTCAGCCTGCTAAAATCTCCAAAAGGTAGTACATTTGGTATTCTCTAATTATATCTGTGGCCTTTAATTCAGTTGCTTTACCTGCACATGAATTAATTTCTGCTTTCTGGCTGTTATGTCAGTAGTAAATGTTATTTTGATACGCCCTTTTCTGCTTTATTTGAATCCAACTTTTTTGTTCTCTCTCTCTATTCAGACAACATTGATGATCCCACTGGTAATTTCCGGAGCACGCCCCTTACTGGCTGGAAAGTCTTCCTGCTCCTTCTCTGTGCCCTTCTAGGGATCGTCGTTTGTGCTGTTGTGGGAGCAGTTGTGTTTCAGAAACGACAAGAGAGGAATAAGAGGTTTTACTAGAGACAAATCTGAACCAGACAATTTCAAAGAACTCTTAAGGAATACCGATTGGAGGCAAATGTGAAATTTTAGCAAGTGTGCGTTACTGAAGTGAACAATTGAAAGAATGATCTAATGTGTGTTTTGTATGCTAGGAAAATGGGTGGGTGGCTGCAGTGATTTACAGGTGTCTTTTTTTTTTTCTTTTTCCTCTTGGTTTTCCATTTATGATTGGCAGTTCACACTATACATTAAAATACATGGTCACTGCTTTGGAAAGGTTCAAGTAAAAAAATATGACAAACAAAACAGATCTTTCCTTTTGGAAAGTGAAAGTAGGTCTGAATGCTGTGATCTCTCTGATTGTTTTTGTTTACTCATTCATACTTTGAGCTGTTTTATGTAGTATGACCGATTTTGGTTTTATTTTTAGCATTGTTTGGGTTGAATTCAAACGTATCCATTGCTCTTTGAATCTGCACTTGTTTCCATCCAAGTCATATTTTCATGAATGTCTGTGTGTAATGAAGGGGCTTACGTTAAACTACTCTACTGCAAGTTAAAAGGTGATGTAAACCAGTGGGCTGAGAATATGAGAATTCAAGTCAATTGGGAATGATCCCTGCTGGGAGGTACTGCCATTTTTCCTTTGAGTAAACTGCATGTTTCTCCAAGATAATGGTTCATTTGCTTAATGCAGGTTCCTGTCATCAAAAGTGTTCAGTCTGAAATGAGACTGTAAACTTAAATGTGATCTCCAGTCTCTCACTACAGATTTTATTCAGTTTTCCTTAATGTTTGTGTGTTTATGGGAGAATTGTTTTCAAAGATGCACCAGTGTTTCTTTCTGTTGGTGAATATAGATACTGAATATTGTTTGTCTTGATCGTCTATATTCAAATCAACATTAGTGGTTGGAATCCAGCACAATTTGGCAAATACAGTTGGGGGAATTTTTTTCAACTACACCATTTTTAAAATGATTTTTTTTGTGGCTGTATTACAGCAACTGCTATCCTTTAATCAAGGATTAATTAAAATGCACTGATATACGTTTGAGCTAGCGTTCCATACCACACATTTTTTTCTGTGAAACAGTGGCCGATGGTTGTACTGGAAAACTGTAGTGAATGGATTGTAAATAAAGCAATTCCTCCAGTAATGATTGAAAATCATCTTTCTGTAACGCTTGAGTCAGTCTGAGGTTGGAGAATTCATTTATGATGCATGTTTTATAAATGTAATGTACTTGTAAACTTATTGTCATACTCTCTGTAAACTTCAGGGTGAATTCAGGTGAAATGGGACCCAACTGATGAAAATCAGGTCATTTCCAGCCATCGGGTTTAAAATTGAGCTTATCTATAGGTGTGTGTTGGTTATTATTCCCATATAAAGTGCAGCTCGCTGAACTTTCTAAACACTTCAGTTTGAATATAAGAGTTAAAGTGGGATGCTGCTTTCCCTTTAAAATGCATAGTTGAAGGCCTGTTGTCATATGGTGATAAAAGATGGATCATACTTTAAATATTCATGGCCTGCTCATTTTAATACCAGCCAATCACATCATGTGTGGCTCAACTACAGGTCATTTTAGATTAGGAGGTCTTATATCTTCAAAAATGATGAAAATATCTTTCAAAAATGATGAAATGTCTCCTAGACACATTTGATTATACTGGTACATTGGTAAATATGAAACAGAACTACTGAGCTTTGTTGAATAGCAGTTACATTTTCACCATAAACATCTGCAAGACTTCACAGTAACATTTCAAAATACACTTGTATTCAGAACTGTTCCAAAACCTTTTTTTTATGTTCGTGTTTTTTGATTTTCACTTGTGTTTACTATATTTGTTGGTGTCCTAGTGGTTAACAAGTAATCAGAAGGTTGTGGTTTGAATCCTAGGACTGGCAGTGGCACCACTAAGATATCCTTGAACAAAGTAACATCCCCATACACTGCTCCCCGTGTGCTGTGGTCCCACTGCTTCACTTGGTGAATGGTTTAAAAGCAGAGGTAGAATTTCACATTGTTCACACCATGAGGTGTGTTCACATGTGACTACAAGGGGCCACTTGACTTTGGTAAATTAGTATAAATGGACGAACGTGATACGATAACGCAGAATTTTTAAAAGCAGTGTGTGGGGACGGTCCTTGCTCAAGCGTAACGCAGAGGTGCCACCGGCAGTGCAGGGATTCAAACTCACAATCCTCTGATTGCCAGGGCAGATCCCTAACCACCAGGAGACCTTTAGCTGGCTGGACATGTTATTAGTGGTTAGGGACCTGGCCCTGTGACCAGAAAGTCATGGGTTTGAATTCCAAAACTGCAAGGTACCATCCCCACACACTGCATCCCCTGTTTTTGGCTGCTTCACGTGACGAATGGGTCAAATGCAGAGAGAGAATTTCGTGCTGTTCACAGTGTGCTGTGGTGTGTTCACATATGACACTTTTTATATTGTTATTCATATTATTATATCACTTTTAGTATTACAGTTTTTCATTATTAGCATCTGTTCAAATGTAGTCTCTGATCATTTATTTAAAGGCCAAAGCTATTTGCCAGAGAGACACTCCGATGTCTTTAACCTTTACTCGTTTATCCTTAAACGACTCGAGTTGTTCGAGTTGTAGCGTTGTCGTCTCTGATTGGATGACGGGGCGCTATGGGTTACGTGGCACTGGTGTCCTGGCGCATGCGCAGTGCTCGACAGGGGAGCAAGATGGTGGTGGTGAGGATGAGGCCGACTCTCTGTTCCGTGCTGTTTCTGAACTTTTGCTCCAGTCTCGTCTCGGCACTGTACTTTCACATCGGCGAGACTGAGAAGAAATGCTTCATAGAAGAGATTCCGGACGAAACTATGATAATCGGTCAGTATGTTAAGGGAAACTTTTAACAAAGTTGGAGGTACAGTAGAAAGCTACATGCTAATTAGTTAGCAGCTAGTATAACGTCAGGTCACAGGTCTGAGCTCAGCTGGCTTTTTTGTGTTTACATTCATCATGCAATACCTAAGTGCGCTGTTTTAGGTTTTAAATACCGTGGAGCAGGTGAAAAGTGTCAGCCAGCTCAAATATAACACCCTGCTAGCTCTCTGACCCTGCTGTCAGCTCCTCATTGGCTGGCAGGTGTGTCAATATATTCACTCAGAATAAGAAAACTTCATTGATCATGAAGAAAACTGGTTGTGTTATGACTGCACAGAGACAAGAACAATTATAAATATAAATCTAAAAAGATCCTATATAAAAACCTTAGTATGACATACACTATGCTATGAACACAAATGCTGTGGTAAAAATACTATATATACTATAGATATATATCTATGAGTATAGTATTTGTAAGTATACAGCAAACCATTTCTGAATCAGATAACATTATTGATCCTGGAGGAAATTGCTTATGTTATGACTGTACAGAGGCACAGATACAAGAATGGCATAAATCTAAAATAAATATCTCAATATAAAATTCATTGTCATGTACACACACATGCTGGGGTCTAAAAACTATATATATATA
>JBBJLR010000034.1:6495761-6515252 GCA_037577145.1 Brachypetersius gabonensis
AGTGTTCAACGTTCCTAAGTTCACTCACACCACACCTTTACTAAGGAACCTGCACTGGCTCCCTGTGGTGCTCGTGTTCAAGTTCAAGTCCTTAACACATGCTTTCAAGGCCAAGAATGGACTTGCACCCCCAAACATAACAGCATTGATCAAACAATGGGTTACTTCTCGTCCTCTCAGGGCTTCAAGCACAGCTGGTCTCGGGCCTCCGCTGCTCAAAAGAAGAGGGAGACATGCGTTAAGACTCTTCTCAGTCTTGGCTCCCCAATGGTGGAACGAACTCCCTCTTCAATCAGATCTGCTGTCTTTCGCTGTCTTCAAGCAGCACCTCGGTCCTGTATTCTACTGCTTTCTAAAAAAAACCCCATCTTTACTCTTGTCTTAACTCTTGACTTTCCTATGGCTTATGTTTATCCGGTATTGTTTGGCAGGTGTTGAGTAATTATTTTTTCACAGATGTTGTATAGGTGCACCGAATATGCAGTATTTCGGTTAAATCGTTGACATAAATTTAAGCTGTTTACAGGTTGAAGAAACAGTTGTGGACTACCTGGGCACTGATGTGCATCGCTCTGGATAAGAGCATCAGCCAAATGGCGTTAACGTAAATTTCTGGGTCCTGTTATCTTTTGGGAAAGACTAGGAACGTTGGTTCACTGTGTTGTTTCTGTCGGAATGCTTTGGGTGAGCGGACAGGATGAAAATAGCCAGCGTGTGTTTTTTTTTGATGCCGCACTGTTTTATTTTGGGGGGGTTTTCAGCGCAACAAAGGAATGATAAAGGAACTAAACGCTGCAGCTACCGGTTGACACTCCGTGTTAGGTAATCAGAGCCGTAGGAGGGTTAGATTTGGCTGAATAATGGTAAAAAGAGCGTTAGATGGGGCTCCTCTCTGTATTATAATGGTGAGTTCTTCTCGTTACGTGTCCTAACCGGACCAGCTTACACAGGCAGACACAGCGGCTTCTATCAGCTTAAAATGAGCTAAAAACGCCACTGAATTCGCTGTAAAGCTGCCCGGTGCTTTGTCGGTGTTGTCATGTAAGAAAGGGACCTTTAAAGCTCCTCGCCAGTGGATTTTGGAGGAAAATTGGAGCTGTTTAAGGTTTTCAGATATTTATTCCATGTGAATGTAACACACCTGTATATGTGTGTTGGAGTGCTGTAGTTTAGTCTTCTTATTAGTCCCGTTGTTTTTTAAACACATAAAATAAACAAGGATGATGTACTCTTCACGGAGAAAGCCGGTGCTGTATTTTAAAGAGGACAGAAGGTGAGCCGCATTACTGTCTTTCTCATTTAGCTTATATTGATCTTTTCTTGCTGTGTGCAGCATCATTCAGCATCAGTCTTTTTAACGGCTGCTTAACCTTCTCATCGTGTGCTGCATCCTTTTAATTGCAATAGTATTACGATGTCAGTATCACCATGTTACTGTTTTTATGGTTCGTCTGATCTTTATCTTTATTTTGTCGTGTGCAGTCTCATGTGTGCAGTCTCATGTGAACTTTTCTAAAGGAGTGCTACATCATGTCATTATGTACAATGTCTTTTTATGAGCAATAGTCTTGCTCATGTCAATATTGCTGATATACTACTGAGCTCCACTATGTGCAGTAACATACACCTACCAACCTATCTGTGTCATTAGATTTCACTTAACTGTAGTTTCTTATCTACTGTATTCATACCCAGCGTAGTGTATTTCGTATTTTTATTAGATTTATTTAGACTTCTTCCAGGATCAATAGGTCTAACGTTTTAAAGAAATGATCTTTAGTGCAGGCTAAATAATCTTAGTGTCTGCTTTTCTTCTGAACGTTTCTTACATTAGACACAGTGTGACAACTTGTAAATAAGAAGACTCTCACTGATAGTCATCTAAAAAAATAGCTGTGAAGTCTGAGAAACTGTTTGTTTTGTACTCCTGGGTAACCTCCAAGAAGTGAAAATCTAAAGGTTCTTCGTGGCGGTGATGTGCTGTGAGTAACATCTGGTAGATGGTAGATAGTGTGAGTGCTTGCTTGAGGCTCGGTGAGAAACAAAACATGTGTCTTGTTTTAAGTACATAACCTTGTGTGGTGAAGTCACTACAGTCAGTTTAATCAGGTTATGCTTTTGATTGAACAAATAAAGATAGAACATACATACATATGGGACCTGATCTGGCAAAATGAGTCACAGTGACCCCAAATTCAAAATTGAGGTGTTGGTGTCATTGGAAAGATGACAAAATAAGCTTTAAAATGATATCTTGGTCAAAGCTGTATCTTAAACGGTTGTCAAGTTGCAATCGTTTAAATTATGGTCTCGCAGCACCATTTTCCAACTGAAAATCGTATTTAAAGTTTTTTGTCGAGTTTTTTTCTTTAAGCATCCAAAGATATGCATCCTGTATTCAACAACAAAATTTTACTACAGGCATTTAGATGCTTAGAAAAATATGTGAAATCAGACTTCAATTATTTAAAAATATTTATGAAATACTTATCAGATAATTCATATTTATGAATTCATAGCTGCAACTCAATTTAAATATCCATTTAAGTACACTTTCACAATTATTTCCATTATGAAACTTTGGGAGTTTAATTTCAAAGACCTTTTCTTTCATATAAGACCAAAAAAGAAAAATCGATATTTTTGATGTTTTTCAACATAATCGGGCCGTATCTAAAAAAAAAAATAGAACGCAGACTTCCGACTCAGTTTGGCAGATCGGGTCACACACATATATATATATAGCATTAAACTTGCTGTTTGTTTCTTAACTTCCTGTTAATGCGATTTGTTCAAAGAGCAGTACAAACCATTTTGAGCTGAAACCAGTGAATAGATGCCGTCGCAAAAATGAATTTAAAGCAAGCTCTTTTTGCAGCATGAGTACTTTGAAGGTGTAGCATGGTTTGAAACCAAAACAGTGTTTACATCCTGCATTAAACACTTATCTAAAAAACGAGCAAATATTATTTTTCCTTACTGTAGTCTGATTAATACAGCAGTCAGTGGTAATTAAACTTCATGAAAGCCTGCAAGTAAAGTGATACCTTTCTAACCTCTTGTTTGCTATGAAAAGTTGAGTTTCTGTCTTTGCTGGGTTTTTTTCTCACCCATAACTCTAAAAATCTTGGTTTTGAATTCTGTTTCACGCCCTGACACTGTTTCTTGCTTCAGATTTTTCTCAAGGAAATGCACAGTCCTGAAGCTCTTTGGCCTTTGCATGGTGCTTGTCCTTGGGTCTCTTCTGTGGCTGCAACTCAGCTGTTCTGGAGACTTGAGCCAAGCCATACGGGATGGGCCTCCTCCTTACCAGCCCTGTCCCGTGGACAGACAGACCCTCACTGTCGACGACCCCTCATGGGGACCTCATAAAATGGCTGTTATTGTTCCTTTTAGAGAACGTTTTGAAGAACTTCTCGTTTTCGTGCCATACATGCATGCTTTCCTCAACAAAAAGAAAATTCGACACAAGATTCTTATCGTTAACCAGGTGGATCACTTTCGGCAAGTATTTTGTTTTGTTCTTCAGAATCAGATGCGTTCATTGTTATGTGCAATTAGTTTAAAAACCAAGCACAATAATTCTGTCTTACTCTCAAGCTTAACCAAGTAGCAAGTCTGTAATTAGCTGCGTACTATAGATTTATGTTGTGCACCATACAGTTATCTCCCAATTCACTACAGCAAGTCTACTGTATGTTGCAAATTCTTGAATTTGAACTTGGCCCACCATCTCACAGTGTGTGTGCCCACATCAAAGGGTATGGTAGGGTTCGCTCACACTTTTTTTGTGCTGCAAAAAGTATTACGTTTTGGGCTCTCTGCTCATTTTAAAATAACACTAAGTAACTAAAATGCCTCCCATTTCTTTCTTTTTCTGTTACAAACTTTTTCCCATCTGTATTCTTCGGACTTTTTGTCTTTTAAGTACCAGATATTCCAGGACATTCATAAACTATTGTCACCAGCAGTGTGGTTTCATATAGACAGCTCCATTCTTTCAGGTCTAAGATTAATTTTTTAAATATTTAATATCTAAATAATAATATTTTAATAAGCTCAGCCAAAGTTGTGTTCCTAGTCATTGGTTTCAACACATATATGTACATTTAAGATGGTGGGACGGGTTGGGGAATTGGTATGACTGAGTGGGGGACACTTTTAGAAATTCAGTTGTCAGAGCTGATGTAGGAAGAGTGACAACTTTTTTAGCTTGAAATGTCAGAGTACATGCCATTATCTCCTTTGTTTACATGAGGTGCCTGTTGTTTTGCATTTTCATGTGCATTTTCATTTTTCATGCTTGTGTTGACAGGACTTTTTTTTAAGACTGAAAGAGGAACACATTGTTTTACCCATGCATGTATGGGCTAGGCCTTACATGCCACAGAACATTGCTAGATCCTGTAATTGTAATTACCATGTAGCTTCGATAACAAAACTAAGTCTTAAAATTTAGTTTTGAGAAAATACTATTAATAAGCATGTAACACTCATTAAAATATATACAGTAATCCCCCATTTTACGTGAATCAGGAGACACAGATTATTTTGCTTTTTTGGTAATAAATGTCCCAATTCTTTTGTCCCACGACATTCCGAGTTGCTTATCTCGGCGGGAAATACACTCGGACACTCGGTAGATCTTCAGGAGACCTTTCCAGCAAGCCCTCGTTTGTATTTTTAGCCCGAGTAGATAAGGGTTTATTCTCCAAAAATCGTTCACTTCGCCGCGGTGTCCCAATACTTTTGTCCCGCAACCTTCCGAGTTGCATATCTCGGCGGGAAATTTTAATTCAAAGAAAGGCGAATACGGGTTTACTATTACATTTTCTTTAAGGGTAATGCATTAAACATTAAATGACATTAAAGTGTTCTGGGAGCAGATTTGGGGGAATATTTAGGGTTTACACTATAAAAAATAGGCTTTTTTTTAAGCTTTTTTTTTTTTTTTTTTACCAAAACACAACACGTATTTTCATAACTTACTGTATATACAGTACTAAAATTTAGCTTTATGGCCAGCTGTATTCTCTTTAGAGTTCTCTCATTTCCTGTTAGTCAACAGCTAGGATTCATCAGAGCAATTACTGGGCACATAAGTGCATGATATTGAGCTCACAAATTGTTTACAGTATATTGTGCATCCTTGCCTTACTTTATTGCTTGTAAAATTCAAAGCTGCTGATAGGGGAACTGTAATGTCCTTCTCTCTCTCTCTCTCTCTCTCTCTCTCTCTCTCTCTCTCTCTCTCTCTCTCTCTCTCTCTCTCTCTCTCTCTCAGATTCAACAGAGCCTCTCTCATTAATGTCGGCTACATGGAGAGCGGTAACGATACAGACTACATAGCAATGCATGATGTTGATTTATTGCCTCAGAATGAAGCTCTGGACTATGGATTCCCAGAGGAGGGACCCTTTCATGTAGCATCACCAGAACTTCATCCTTTGTATCACTATAAGACTTACGTAGGGGGAATTCTGCTGCTTACAAAGAAACACTATCAAATGGTAATAAGTGTTGATATATCTGGCTAGTTGTTTGCACTATAGAAAGGTGTCTAAGTTAATGTGTCTGTGATTCTACTTGTAGTGCAACGGGATGTCCAATCGTTTCTGGGGATGGGGAAGAGAAGATGACGAGTTCTTCAGAAGATTAAGAACAGCTGAATTGCAGGTACTGAAATATAGAAATTAAAATATGATGGCTGAAAAATGCTGCTTCTGCCTAGACATAAAAACAAAGTTATAAGGAGTAACCACAGATTTCCACTGTGTTAACAATGGTTTTGCAGCTTTTTAGGCCTAAGGGAATAAACACGGGGTACAAAACATTCAGGCACATTCACGACCCAGCCTGGAGGAAGAGAGACCAGAAGAGGATCGCCTCACAGAAGCAGGTACAAAAATAAACTCTAAATCCAAAAATGTATTGTTTATGGGCTTTACGTTATAAATAAAAGGTTCAACACCGATTTGACTGTACTTTAATAGATTATTGGAAGCTGCATCAAATGTGAGTTTCTAAACGAGTGTCTGAAGCCTTAACAGCTTCTACTAAATTGCTAAATTTGAAGAGTGTCTGGTGATTGAATGTGTGCACACAAGTATACAGACATCACAAGAGCAGTGACTTGTGACTGTTTTTCCCAAACCTAAAGAAACTAAAATAGGTTTTACCCATTTATTGTTTTGTTTTGTCTTTACTAAAATTTTTTCCTTTCTCGTCAAATATAGTTCTTATTAAAATGAAGGGCAGAGGAATAAACCACTGTTAACTTACAAAAAGGCTTGTAAAGGTTGATCCTTATGTGTCTTTTAACAGGAACAGTTCAAGGTTGATCCCGAGGGTGGACTGACCAACTTGCGCTACAAGGTGGAGTCCAGACAGGAACTGACCATCAGTGGTGCCCCTTGCACCATCATCAGCACCTCCCTGGAGTGTGACGTCAGCGAGACTCCCTGGTGCCAGTTTAGCTAACATACCTGCATGCAGTGCCATGTAACGCCAGGATGATGCCAACTCTCTTGCTGTACTGGGACTGAAACCAGTTTTGCTTGAGTAATGCTTTGGCTAGAGTACTGTAAGAAGGGTGGAGAGCATGACAAAGACAGGCTTCCTCTCTGAGGCTTTATTTCTACTGGACAGTATTACTTTGGTAGACGTTGATGAAACTGACTCTGTTGTGCACAGACAGAACTGAACTCTCCAACCAATTTCAGGTACTGCACTGAGATCTCATCATTGATGTTACTAAAATGAGGTTTCAAATGTAGAATTTTTAAATGTCAAGATTCATATGGTATATCTGTAGCAATGGCCTTTGTTTTGGGCAGTCTCTCGTGGTGCAGTAATTCGGTTAAACCTACTCCTGACGAAATTATGTTTCTTTATGCTGAATTCAACTGAATGTTTCAATAATGACAATGCTCTCATATTTGTAAGTTGGTTTAAGGTACTTTGAGTACATTTGCACACCGTTCATATTTATATAAAATGCTTTAGACCAACCTGCTTGGTTTTGATACAACCTTTATTTAATGTCTATACTGTCTTTTTTATCTTTGTGATTTTTTTCCAGCTATTTTAAAAACTCTGCATGCCTGCATTGCTATTGCGAGAAAGGTTTAATGTCTTTCAACCACAGGTGACAAAAATATGGACCAGTTTGTTTGGGAGTGGTTCCTGTTTGAGGGTGCAAGTAACGCCAACATACTCTCAGTTTTTCGTTTGCTTCTAGTTTCCTTTTCAGCGGGAGTCTTGTCTAATAAAATATTGTCCTGAACACACCATATTTTATGTAACTAAATGAAGCGATGCTAATCTCATAGGTGGGCAGGACACCTAAGGTGCAATTGAGCACCATGCAGCTACCAAAAGATGTTTAACTACCCGGCATGAAGATCAGTGGATGAGTAACACAGGTCATTTGAGCACTAAATACATTACCTCTGTCTTGGTTGGGACTAAAAACTAGGGCTGAAACGATTATTCGAGTAACTCGAATGATTCGATTGCAAAAAATATTGCCTCGAAGCTTAGTTTAATTCGTCACCAAAGTCCACCTGCAGGGGGCGCGTGTGACCCGGGGAACATGCTATTTTTGCGGCAAGCAGTAGGGTTTTTTTGCACCAAAGAAGAGCACACAGCTCAGAGCAGGAGACATGAGTTAAAGCCATCCGCGGGACTATTTTTTTCAATCCCGCTCTCGTGGAATTTCTGACGATTCCCGCGCGCTCCCATCCGCTCTCCCAGTCATATTTAAAAAAATAGTTAATAAACGATCACTGTTCTGTTATTGTAAGTTAGTGGCCTACACTGGCACTTTCACGCTGGCTGTGAAAAACGAAGAGAGCTGCTAAAAGCATCTTGAGAAATACATTTTTAATCCGTATTTAAACTGTAAACAAGTTTTGACCATTTAATGCAAAAAATATATATAATCAGTAAATAATAAATTCAAATTGATCAGCAACGTTTAAACTCAGGAGCACAATAATAATTAATAATATAATAAAATATTTAAATATCATTTTATATTTTACTAACAAATCTAAAAGTGCATACAGACAGGGAAAATTACAAAATAGTTTTTTTCTTTACTGTTAATAAGGATACAATGTACATCATAAATGTTTCCCAGAAAGGTTGATTAAATGGGCTTCGTTCTGGAGCCAATCAGCCAAAGGTTTTAAGATCAAAGAAAAGTGTTGAGTTTGAATAAAAAGCTTTTTTTGTGAGGAATAACAGCCAGTACATCTTTTAACTGTATTTATAAATATTTTTTCTTTATAAACCAGCCTTGAGTTATTTGGCTGTATGTTTAAGGTCTTTGTCTTATTGAGATTTCTGTCGTCTCCCCAGATTCAGTTTCTTGGCAAATGCGAATAAATTCTTTAACGTCACGGTACGTCGGTCCATTCATGTTTTCTATGAGGCATGCAAGGCCCCAGTACTGTTTGCAGGGAGGCAACCCCATATCATGAATCAGAATCAGAAACTTGATTGATACTGGAGGAAATTGCTTATGTGGTGACTGCCCCAACACACAGACACAGAGAGACACAATCATAATAATGTAAATAAAATAACTAGTCTAATAATAGTCTAAATAAAAATCTGTAGAAAGAAAGCAACCACAACATGAATAGATTGCTAAATACAGAAATGCTTTGTATATTATCTGTATATAAGTAAGTAATGCCGCTGAGTGGAAAAACTACTGACAAATAATTTAGATCAGTTGTAATTAAGAACTATTATGTAATATTATTGTAATATTGACCAAGTAGTAATATTGCACATGGAGACAGTTGCACATAAGATATTGCAAGTAATTCAGTGATTTTGCGCCATTTAGAGGACAACATATGATATTGCACATAATCAGGGATTGACATAAGTGGTAAGCAAGCACGAATAGACGTAAGTGCTACGCAAAAAGCGCACCAGTTTTCAGCCTTCACAGCGCAAATGCGTACCTAATTTCTGACAAACTGCGCGCATAATCCCCCGGACACCCCGCCCCCCGGACCTCTGCCCGCGCAAACACACCCAATGTTTTTTAGCACCCGGTAAAACACTGCACGTTGACTGTTGTATATCATAGCAAAAATAATGCACCTAATCTTCCACACAATGATAGTTTTTAAATCCGTAATAAATATACAGAAAGGAGCAGCAGGCTGTTGCACAGAGTATTGTGTGAGTGTGTGACTGGGGGAGGAGTCTTATGGCGGTGGGAAGAAAGGATTTTCTGTGGCATAGGCCACAACAGACTTGTAGAACATCCGCAACATGGTGTTGCAGTCTCTAAAAGATCGAAATTTACTTAGGAAGTACAGCCTATGGGTCCTCTTTTTAGTGGCCAGAGAGTTCTTAGACCAGTCCAGCTTATTGTCAATGTGTACACCAGTGGCGGTAAGACTACAGTTGAAACAATATTTCACCAAGAAGAATAATACAAAAAAACCTTCATAACTATCACTTTTTATTGGCGTGAAACAAAACAATTCTCATAAAAATAAGGTTACTCTTCTAATTTCAGCTCCTCAATAGCGTTACAGTTGTATACGAATCTGGTCAAAAACGTGAAACAGCGCCATCCCAACCGCGGTGGAACAGAGAATTACAGTGAAATGTTTCACCAGCGTCCCCATTCTTATCAAAGTAAATCTCCTCAGACCCGGCGGCTCGTGGAATTGTGAGGTTTCAATGGACTCTAAGGGAAGATAAGTCCCACCCGTGAAACAAGTGACTGGCCACAGTGATATATCAGTCATTTTGAAGTGGAGAACTACCCAATTAAAGTAGGCAATCACCACCTTTGTTTTCTTTTTATTCGAATTTATGTACTGAGCACTGACCTTGAGTGTGAGACTGAAGCTTCATACATAAAACGCTTAATATATTATTTACTAGTATTTATAGATATTTCTTTTTCTTTTATATTTTATTATTTTTCTACGAGTGCACAGAAGGAAGAGCATTAGCTTGTTAGCTTCACCGCTTGCTAGCGATCTCCACCTCCCCCCAGCCACGCTGGGCCCTGATGACATCCTTGGAAAAAAAATCCCTGCTGGTCTGGCAGAGTGATTAACAACTTCACCAGGAAAACCAGGAGGGTAGAATTCATTTATAAGGTGAGAAAGAGGTTAGATATGTTTTCTAGAAATATTGTTAATTATGTATGGTTGAAATAAACATTACTATTACGTGTTTTTAAGATATGCACAATAAAATACTTTTTATAGTGATTTAACACTAACTATGAGGAGATTGAGGGAAGAGCTGGAGAGAGAAGATATGTGAGGCTCCAGTCAAACTTACATCCTTGTAATCGCATGTACTGAGGCCTATCAGTCAGGTAACACAATGTCCATGTAACTAGGATGGTGGTGGCCTAGTGGGTAGGATACTTGCCACTGGATCAAGAGGCCATGGGTTCGAATCCTACCTCCTGAGCAAGACCCTTAACCCCAAGTTTTTCCATGGGGAGACTGCCCCCTGTAGTTAGGGAATGGAAGTCACTTTGGATAAAAGCTTTTGCTAAATGCTGTAAATCAGTGGTTCCCAACCTTTTTCCAAGGGGACCCCTAATTTCACCATTGAATTTCATGGCGACCCTTTAATCCTCCTCATAAACACCATTATAGAAGTTAAAGGACGTTTTATATTATATTATATATATTAATGTTTGAACTCAAAACATACAGTAATATGCACAGTTGCTATGCACAACAACCTATTGTGAACATTTTTTCCAAATACTATTTCAATGTTTTTTGTAACATTTACATGAACACACAAACTGTATAGTTTTACTAAAGGCTGACGTTTAATTTAGCTCTGGGCTTGAATTTTATGAGCCAGTGTTGGGATGTCAGGTGTGATTTTGGTGACAGCCAAACGAAAGTCATTGTGCACAATAAGCTTGTTGCGCGTTTTGATGTTTGTTTTGATGGTGACCAGCGCACTGAAAGCAGTCTCTCACAGGTATGTTGTGGCGAACGGCAAAATTAATTTGGTGGTGGCGTGACGCCTTTGCGTCAATTTGTGGTCCTTTTACAAGCCAAAACCGCGTGTATCCATGTTCATCAAATAATCTTTTTAAGAGGGAGTTTGCCTGTATATCGTCCTCAGCGCGGAGATATTCAACATCCTCCTCTTTTGCTAGAAACGGGTCCATCACCCAGGCGTCTTTGGACACATGTTCTCCTACGTCGGAAAACCGGGATTTCATCTCCTCCTGAAGTTGCTCCATGGGTAAACTGATAGATTAATCTCCCTCATGATTCTTTCTGTAATGACGGAAATTACTGCAGATCTCCTTTTGCTAGTTTGTGTTTTCTGTACTCAACTTTACACACATACGTCCACCTTCTCCTTGCAGTTACATTTATCAGACGCTTTTATGCAAAGCGACTTCCATTTCCTAACTACTTGCTGAGGTGGTGGACCCAGTGGTGGTGGTGCTGAAGGTGCTGAACTCATGACCTCTTGGTCCGGAGGCAAGTATCCTACCCACTGAGCTCCACCCCACCTTGCATTACATTATACTGTGTGCCCTGCATGCGTTTGTTTGTGTCATTGTACAGTGCGAAAATGTCCGCTAAGTGTGTTGTCTTAATGAGAAAGTCATTTGTGATTTCTTCCAAGTAGTTTTGGATTGTGGAGGGTTAAGAACTCTTGAATCTCACTTTACCGCGGGATAACCTGCGCACTTACATATGGAGGAGGAGCGTCTGGTGTGTCTCGTCCTCACATAGCTGCGCAAAGATGCGTCTGTTGAGTGGACGCGCTTTGATAAAGTTCACAATTCTCACGACAGTTTTTAAGGTTTCGCTCAGATCCTCACAAAGATGTTTGCTGGCTAGTCTGTGTATCATACAGGGAAATACGAGACGGTGGAGTGCTTTTTCTTTCAAGCGGGTTGAAGCCTTTACTTTTTTACCATCCAAGAAGCAGTTCCATCTGTGCAGCATGCGAGTAAATTGTTATATGTTTTGTAAAATATGTGTCAACAACACCAAAAATGTCTTCTCGAGTGCTGGTTGTGAGGTTGTGAATGTCCTGATTCAGCTCGGCTTTGACGATGTACTGAACATATACAATGCGTGCAGCCTCCTCCGCTACAGTGGTAGTTTCTTCTAGCTGGATGGCAATCGGGCCAGTTTTCAGAGCCTGTATTAGCGTGTTTTCCACATGATCTGCCATTCTGTCAATGCTGTGGAGAGGAGGTTCAGTCTTGAAACGGCAGCTGGCAGGAGGATGTGACATCACCGGCACCCGGCAAGGCAGGTAGCTGCAGGAGGCTTGGCTGGTCCCGTTCAGTACCTCCCGCGGTAGAGATTCTGTGAATCGGCAACGCTAGACTGCACTTGTTTAATATTTTTATGTTATTGTAGATCTCTTTAAGATCACATTTGAGAAATAATGATTGTATTCTGCTAGTGGTGCTAAACAGTGACAGAAGCCGTTCGGAGACCGCTAGAGCAGTAGCAGGTGCCGGTTTTAATATTTGTATGACTACGAATTATGGTTTTGTTGCTGATTGTAGATTTCTCTAAGAACATATTTGAGAAAACAATGATACTCTGCTAGTGGCGCTAAACAGTGACCGAAGCCGTTCGGAGACCGCTAGAGGAGTAGCAGGTGCCGGTTTTAATATTTGTATGACTACGAATTATGGTTTTGTTGCTGATTGTAGATCTCTTTTAAGAACATATTTGAGAAAACAATGATTGTATTCTGCTAGTGGCGCTAAACAGTTACAGGAGCCGTTCGGATACATTGCCTGCCGCTAGAGGAGTGTCAGGACGAATGGTCTCGTTTTTAATATTTATATGACTACGAATTATGTTTTTGTTGCTGATTGTAGATTTCTTTAAGATCACATTTCAGAAAACAATGATTGTACTCTGCTAGTGGCGCAAACAGTGACAGGAGCCGTTCGGATACAGTGTCTACCGTGTACAGTCTATAAAATACAGTATAAAAATCAAGGAATATAAATATGGATATCTGTATTGTAAAAATATAGGCTACATATATGTATGTAAACTGTAAGTACATAAACTGTAAGTGCATACATGTACACAGTAAGTATATGTATATAAGAATATACAGAGTGGACATTTAAGTAAAAATTAGAACACTGTAGATACACACACAGGTACAATATGAAGTGACAGGCTTTGACAATGGCATTAGACATACCAGAAAAAATGCACATTTTAAATTGCACAGTCTGCCCAGTAGCAGCTTCACCCAAAAATTGCACGTTGCATCAGAAACAATTGCACTTAGTAATATTGCACATAACAGAAACAAGGCGAAGGCTACCCTGCTGTATTGGATGTGTGTGTGTCTGTCTGCATGTGTGTGTGCTCATCTGCAAAGTTTTTGTTGTAGAGTCTGACAGCGGTTGGAAGGAAAGACCACTGAAGGAGCTGATCAGTGCTGTCAGAGTCTCCTGTTTGACGTAGAAGTTATCCAATAGGGATGACAGCTTAAAAACCATTCTCTTGTCACTCACCACCTCCAGTGGGTCCAGAGGGCATCCTGGATCAGCCTGTTCAGTCTCTTTCTGTCCCCAGCAGAGATGCTGCTGCCCCAGCAGACCACACCGCAAAAGATAGCTGAGGCCACCACAGCAGAGTCTTAAAAGGTCTTCAGGAGTCCCTGCAGTCCAAAAGACCTGAGCCTCCAGAGCACCGCCTGCTCTGCCGTTTTCTGTAGAGAGCATTTGAGTTGTGAGTCCAGTCCAGTTCAGTATTGTTCAGATGAACAGCCAGGTACCTGTAGCTCCACAGTCTCAGTGTCCATGCCTTGAACGTTCAGTGGTTGCAGTGGAGGATGTTTGTACTTGTGGAAGTCTGCCAGCAGCTTTGTTCTGGAGGTAGTTCTGCTGGCACCAGTCCACAAAGTCAGTTCTCTGTACTCCTTGTTATCCCCTCAGTGTTGTGGTCAACTATTGCAGAGTCATCAGAGAACTTCTTCAGGAAGCACTGGGTGGAGTTGTGAGAAATCTGCAGTGTAGATGGTGAAGAGGAACGGTACCAGAACCATTCCCTGTGGGGCCCGAGTACTGCAGACAACCCTGTCCGACACGCAGCCCTGAGTTCTCACACACTGTGGTTGGTGAGGTAGTCCAGGATCAATGTTGTGAGGTGATGATCCACTCCTGTGTACTCCAGCTTGTGCCCCAGGATAGTGAGAATGATGGTGTTGAAGTCACAGGAGAAATCAAAGAACATAATTCTCACAGTGCTCCCAACAGTCTCCAGGTGAGATGGGGAACGACGTAGAGAGTGGATGACAGCATCATCCACTCCAGTAGGATCGTAGACAAACTGAAGTGGGTCCAGTGATGTGCTCACCAGGGGCCGTGGCTGAGCCAGGACCAGCCGCTCCAGGGTCTTCATCAGGGTCTTCATCAGTGCCACTGGCCTGTACCTGTTGAAACTGACACAATGGTTAAAAAAAAACAAATAATGTATTGTGCAATTCTACTTACATATACAAAAAATATACAATAATGAACATGAACAATGAAAAATCTACAAATCTTCTCTGGTCATTAAAACGACACATATTTTGCAAGTGTCATTTCTGCCTGGTATCTGTTAAATCCCTCCATCTTCTTCAGGATTACGACTATGACCTCGCAGAAAGAGAGAAACAATGAATGAGAACAGGTCTTTAATAGTTTAATAGACATTAGGGTATTAAATAACATTCACATTCCAATCCCAACACCCATTGTAAAGACAGTGGTGGACAGTTACGAACAACATTTATTTGAGTACTGGACTTAAGAAGAGTTTGAATTTCGGGCAAGCAGTCATCGGTGAAGGTTTTTGATGTATAGGTCCTTAGACATCAAGCTTGACATCAAAAACTCCATTTACACAAAGGGAGCGACATGAACGTAAATGTAGCTTAAAAAATAAGAGTTCAGAGAACAACTGTAGAGCAACCGTATATTGGTCCAGCATTCCCGCATCATAATAGTGTTGATATTTCGAGTGTTTCACTGAGTGATCTCCTGTTTTTCGTTTTGTTCTTCTTAAAGTCCTGCATTTATATTACTGTACATTAAACACAGCCCATACCAAAGAAAACGTGCTGCAATATATATTGCAGTAGCCGAATTTATCGAGCCAAATTTCGTCTTCATAAATTTATTAAATGTATAAGCTTTAATAATACAGATTTTTAGAATTGACTTCATATGTTTTCTTTCATAAATGTAACACATTATTTTGTATTTTATATTACATTTATTAGAATTAATTTTATATGCAGTCAATTTAGAAATTATTTTATTGAACATAAAGTAACGTAAAGCAATTGATTTAAAACTTAACATGTAGCCTAATAGCCTATCCCTAAAACATCATAGAAGACAAAATATTCATTATTTGCATCAGAGGTCCCCTACATCAATATGTGACAGGTGAACATTTTTTTTTTCTGTATTTGGGTCTCATTAGTTACGACGAATACATATACAAAAATAACAGTATATTTTTTTCTCAAATGTTTCATACTTTTCTATATGTTTCGTATATAATCCCAAAATTGCAAGATAATTACAGTGCAGTGATGATTTAGAAACACTATACGTACTTTTTCAGAAGTTAAAATATAAAAGAAACAAACTTTGTCACGTAGTGTTTTAAGTTTATGAGGAAAAAACAATTTGACAACAGAAATTTGTACAATGCTGCTCTCTAGGGGGTATTACTGTGTTGCCAAAACAATATTTTGGTACATTCACATCCTGGTGTCTGAAAATGGAATACAGTACCAGCAATTTATGAGATTCTCTGCAGCACATTTTTATAGAGCGCTTTTAAAGGTATTCAAAGACGCTTTACATAGAATTGACTAGTTAAAAGGCACACACACACACACACACACACACACATGTATTAAATTGTATCAGTGCATATCTGGTCATGTATATAAACTTGTCATGTACTGTATACTATCATTATTAAATTTGGTTCTATGATCTTAAAAACAATTACGGTAGACATTTATGTGCGGGAAAATTGGAGCCTTTGTTTAATTTCTTCCATAATTGATGTAGTTTAGTTCCTGGATAACTGACAGTCTCACAGGGTGAAGAACATTAGATACAACAGATATATGTAATGCAAAAACAACAGTACAATCATTTTATTTTCTCAAATGTTTAATAAATGTGTCGAAATACTGTATCTCAAAAGATTTACAATCAACAACATCGTTCTTAATCATACAATTATTACAGAAGTGTTCTATTAACCTGTCTAGTAGCCGGTGTCCAGAATCTCTGGTTTACTTCCAGGAGCGGTGGGTAGGTGCCTCTTTACTGTCTCCGAACAGGACCTGCCACTCCTCTAGCCGCAGACATGACTGTTTAGCGCCACTAGCGGCAGTACAATTACTGTTTTCTCAAATATGATCTTAAAGAGATCTACAATCAGCAACAAAACCATGATTCGTAGTCATACAAATAATTAAAACGGACCTGCCACGGAACCTGCTACTCCTCTAGCGGCAGGCACTGTATCCGAACGGCTCCTGTCCTTTGAAATCGCTAACAATAACATCAAAATTATTAAACGAGTCATCCATTTAAATACGTTTTCCAGTCTAGCGTAGAATCTCTGGTTTACTTCAAGGAGCGGTGGGTAGGTGTCTCTCTACGGCGGCAGACACTGTATCTGAACGGCACCTGCCGCTGTTAAGCGCCTCTAGCGACGGACATAAGTGGCAGCTGCCACTCCCTTGAGGCAGCTAAGGAGTGGCAGCTGCCGCAACCTGCCTTCCCGGGTGCCGGTGATGTCACTTCCGCCTGCCAGCTGCCGATTCAAGACTGAACCCTTAGGGGTCCTGTGTTTCACCATGTTGTTAGACAGGGGTACAACCTTCAATTTGTTAGCCACCTGCGATCCACACATTATTACTGTCATTTTAATGCACGCTGGTTTGTTAAGTGTCACTGCTATGTTGTGTATTTTTTGGCGTGAGCGATGAGGAGAGAGCACTCAAATGATGCAAGGGTTGCCTGCTTATGGCCACTGCCAACCTTATCAAAACTTTCTCTGATATCCTGTGGTCTGTTTATTATTGTCATTTCTTTTTTTTCGGTGAAAAAACTCTTTGGGTGTACCCACCGTTTCGGGGTGTTTAGTAGATTTGTGTCGCATTAGCTTGCTTGGTTTCATGCTTTCATTAGCCAGTCTCTCGCCGCATATGACACTCTCAATCCTGATCTTGTCCATGGCCTCAACAAAGCCATACAGCAGATAACTGTCTTAATACAGTCTTTTTCTCTTTTGGAGGCTGTCGATATTATCTTCACCTTGACGCTTGGCCATTTTAACCTCTCGCTTCTTTGCTGTTTAATGTTGATTAGGCTTGTGATGCTACTTCACGCAGGTCACACACATTCCTGAATTGTACACAGTATTTTGAAATTAACCAATAGGCACCCACGTGCAATGCCTTATTTTCAATGTTTTATTTTTGTAAATGAATTAATAACAAATTAAATAAAACATGATTTTTGCATTTCATCACTCATAATGCCTACATCTGAACACGGACAAAACATAAATATGGGACCTCTTTTTTGAGAGGACGTGGCGACCCACTGAGGAGCTTTCGCGACCCCTAGGTTGGGAATCACTGCTCTAAATGTAAATGTAGGGGAGTATCTGCATAGCAGACAGTTTGCTTCTTAGCCAGGCTGGCTGAATGGTGTTGAAGACACAGGAGAAGTCTAAGAAGAGTTAGGACAGTGCCCAGCCCTGATAAGGGTAGAACATCTTTTTTTTTTGTCAATTTTTTTAAATATCTCTGGGAAGGAGACATCCTAAAGTGACAATAAATTTCATCATGCCAGCTCAGGCTATTCATTTTATTTATTGATATTTTATGATATGTCATCATAAAAAGTAACAGGACTGACAGTAACTGGGTTAATGATTTCAAACTAATTTGCCTCTAGTTAACAGACGTCATTCAGTTTGAAATTATATTACTTATAGATATGGTAAATATCAAGATACAAAAAAATATTATTTTAATTAATATGTTAAAAATTGGTAACAGGAATGACACGGTATGTTGTCCCCACCCCCGACAATCTCATAAAACAATATAATTCTATATTACGGAGGAGTGAATCTTATATGTGTTTTAAATGTTGGAAATCCTTTTCCTGTAAATTATGACATTGCTGGAATGTGCCATTATTGAAAAGTTTTTTTTACTTGAAATCAGGGGACACTGATAAAATGATTTAAATTTTATAGAGATCCGTTCATACCAAAACATTAACAATGAGATTATCTTTAGAACAATATACAAATGTGAAATTTTTTATCATTTTTCCAACAATGATAAAAAATAACTTGCATAGTGAGGGACAAACCAAAATCCCTGCCTTATCAGCATAAATGCAAATTGGACAATAATATTTAATTTACTTAATTCTGAGGTAGTATTGATGATAGAAGACATACTAATGTGTTTTCAAATTATGCATGTGTTATAGTGATTTTACGACAGATTACTTCTCTGAGATGCAAAATGATTATACAGAAAGACCCTTAGTCACTCCGTTTATTTTTCTCTTTATTTATTTATTCACAGACCCTCGCTTGGTGCCCATTAACATATAGCTACTCATCCTACATTGCTACTGTGATTAACAGGTTAATTTATATTACAATGCAGTGTCACTTCACTTTAGTTTTCACTTGGCTAACTTTATAGTCACCGAAAAGGAAAGAACAATTTCGAAAATGATCATTTGAGATAGTGCCCACTATAATAGGAAGCTATTTAGCAGGCATGCTAAGTTTTCTAATCAGGTGTGCTCTCATTATGCACAGATTCAGAGTTTTTTTGTTATTTTTATATTTTCAATTATTTATTTTTGTATTTAGCGACGCCTAAGGCAGTCGTGCTATTTGTAATACTGTACAGATTAAAGAGAAAATAGGTCCCTGGTCTGTCCTTTTCTGTTTTTATTCCTATTGAACGCTAGAGGACGCTGTTCGTACATACAGAAACAGATTTGGTCTCGAAAAGCTGGAGCAGAGCTGTTCAGCCAAGAGCCGAATTTAAATAATTTCAAATCTGCAACAGAGAGAACTCATTACACAGCAGACTCAGAAGACTATTGCTGTGTAAAAAATACTGAAGAAATCAGACCCAGATCACTTCAACGAATCACTGAAATCTTTAATGTCATTATTGTTAGAATTTTATTATTGTTGTTGTTGTTATTATTGTTGTTCTTGATATTATTATTGTTTTATTTACTAGTTGTATTTTCAATTGGATCTTTTAATGGTGTCGTTTAAATCCCAGTCCGATCGATCAAACTATTTCCATCCAGAATAATGGAAATCAATCAATCAATCTATCTATCTATCTATCTATCTATCTATCTATCTATCTATCTATCTATCTATCTATCTATCT
>JBBJLR010000034.1:6565803-6578225 GCA_037577145.1 Brachypetersius gabonensis
ACACACACACACACACACACACACACACACACACACACACACACACACACACACACACACACACACACACAAAGTGCCAGTGCATCTGAGAAGTAAAGTAAAAAGCCAGGGGGGGGGGGGGGATTAAAAAAATGTAAAATAACAAAACATACTGCTTTTACAAGTGCTTGTGGCTACTATAAAGCCATTATACAAAAATAAAAAAATAGATGATTGTCTTGAGGGGTAACCATTTTCTAATGCTGTATGCCATAAACAATCTTGGCATAAAATCTTTAGAAGAGTATCATATCTTAAAATGAATAAAGCTATACAGTACTGATGCTATATTAGATTCACAACTATTCCAAAATGGACCATTACATAAAAAAATAGTAAAAAACAACAAAATAAAAAAACCCAAAAAAAACAGAGTAACATTCATCTTTTAGGGAAGATTCAAATACTTTTTTGAGTCAGTTTCAGTATGGCAGACGAGCCACTGCTTCCTGAAAACAGTTGTTTGGATAGAAACCAGCAGCAGCGGGATAAAACTGAGGCACAGGTCGCTAAATCCTTGAGCTATACACCAGGTAGGTTAAATTCAGTCCTGTCTGTGAGACGCCCAGCACGGTCAGCTGGGATACACTTCAGCAGGGATGACCACCTGCGTGTAAAAGGAGGAGCACGAGTCGTGGCTGTTGTGGAGTTTGAAGAGCAGCTCCTCTTTCTCCTGTGCGAGCTTCTGCATCTGCAGGGTTTGCTTCTCTAACGCCTCCTGCAGTTCATTCTGCTCTTTGGATAGTTGGCTGAGAAAAGAGGAGCGTCAAAATAAATGTAGAATAAATGTACGAAGGAAGTGTGCATCATTCTACACCAAACACGCTTCCTGAAACCATCCCCACGTTTCAAATGAACCTTGAAAAGTGCATGACATTAAATTGACCAGCAGGTGGGGCTTCATACCGATACTTTCTACACCAGGGGTCATCATTTTAAGCCTGGTGCGCCACAGTCAAGCTGCTGTTTGGTGATTTCTCTGCTGCAACACATTGAATTCGGTTCATTCCCAGGTTTAGTTTGTGTGTCTGAGCAGCAAAATCACCAAACCAAGTTGGACACCAGAGCAAGCAGTTTTCCCTTTCAAGGAAAAAGCTGCAGAGTTTTGTTTGACTTATGCATACATACTGTATTAGTGTTTGGTAGTTGTCGATCCGCACTCTCAGATCCTCATTCTGCTGCAGAACCTGCAAGACCTGGTCCTCCAGAGCAAGATTCTTTTCAGCCTGGGAAGAAACAGAAGATTTGGTAAACAACCTGATGAAATCTAACAATTAAACATAGGGGCGTAGAAGTAGGAAGACGGGAAGAAAGACTCTTTGTATGAATGACCGTTTATGATTAGAAAGGTGCTTCTTAATCCTGCTGCAGCAAAAACAGAGCACTGCACAGTTTCACGTATTCTTTGATTCAACAGACCGGATTCAGCTCATTCATTCATTTAGAAGCCCTTCCAGAACTGGATCAAGTGGGGTGGGCTTTAGTGAATCTGTGTAATCCTGGGGGTTGCCAGGAGCAGGATTAAGAAACAGTTTGAGAGCATTGCTTTACATAAATGTTGCATAAAATCTTTTGAAAATTTGTATAAAATTCCACAAAGATTTGTATGCAAAAGTTTTGGCCGCATGTTTTGTTCTAAATGAACTGCCAAAAATACACTTTTGATGCACAATGACTGTTTTTGCCCTGCAAAAAATAAACCATTCTGTTTCCCCTCAAAATATTAATCACTGAATACATAGAAAAGTGATCTAAAATACGCAGAACAAATGTTATCTTTCCTGTAGAGGAAATTCTAACTTATTTACATTCAGAAAATGAAGCAAGAAACTAACAATAAGCAAAATTAAAAGGCCAAACTCTTGCATACATCTGTAAACCAGCTCAAATATTCTGTTTTGCCTGATGAAAAGCACACCGTAGGTTGTTACAATGACAAGGGAATGCTTTGTCAGAGTTTTGGATATAAAAGCGTGGACACATTTAAGGACTGAAGAGGCTAAAATAACGGATGCCTGTCGTGCTTATATGTAGTCTTAAATCTCAGTTTATCCACTAACAATGGCATGATCAAACTTGGCGTTTTGGCAATCTAGTGCTTTAAATACAGACTAACACTGCAAGAGGAAGAGGTCAGCTGTTTCCAGCCTGACCAAAAATGGTGAGTGGGAGTTTATACCAGCGCCTCCATCTGCCGCAGTTTGCTTCCCTGCTCTTGTAAACGCTCACTCTTCATCTCTATGACAATTAACAGACTCTCCTGCTCCTGCTCCCAGAATGCACCAGGGCTGCCATGAGTCTAACACACAAGACAGAGTGATATTAAGTAAGAATTCTGCAAACTTGCATTCCACTTCTGAACACAGACTGTTTTTCACAAGTACATGCTGAAATTCTGTCACCTCTATGTTCCTTTGAAGGTCTCTCTTTAGCGTGGACTCCTTCACTCGCTGCTTTAACTCTGTAAATAGCTTCAGGTCTGCTGTCAGTACTTCAATCTGTCCCTGTTGAGAGTTCATACCAAGTTCACGCCACAAGATTACACTGGTATGTCCAACATGACACACCAAGACAGTTTCCTTTCAAATATGTTTCATTAAAAGTAAACATGCAGACAGTCGACAGAGCTTTACGAGTCGCATGCGCTACCTTCAGAGAACTTTCAGCGGCCGCGTACTCTTCCTTTAAGGAATTTTTCTCTTCATTGTGCAAGCACTGCATCTCTGCAGAGGACAAATCATTCACATTATTTTTGCAAGTGTGCATAAATAGAAAGCTGCATTGTTGCCGTGAGCTGAAGGCTCAGACCTTCTGTCTCTTTCTGGTGCTGCTCTGTTGAGCTCTGCAGCTGCTTCTCATGAAGTACACCGAGCTCAGCGGCAGTCTCATTCTTCACCTGTTCATACATTGACAATCAGTAAAACAATTCAAAACCATTTTGCTGATTTGATTTGGGGGAAAAAAAACATCACTTCACTAAATGTAAGTATGGCTCACATCTGTGTCTGTTAGTCTGTGGTTTAAACCAAACAGGAAATAATGAATTTGTTTATGGAAATATATGACCAGTTCAGTTCAATTTGACCATCTGCATTTCCAGTGAATGCGAAAGGAGACAAATAAGTAATTATTTGTAGAATATGGATCAACTAATGATCATCTTTAAAATCACAAGCCCATTAATTTTGTATCAACCACATTCCCAACGCCCCATAAATTTCTCCAAGTACCAAGTTAAACAGCAGTAAATTCGCTTTGGGCTTATTACCCAAGTCTCTGCATTAGTCATAACTTCATCTTCCAACACAAGCATGCAATCGGCTCCTCTCCATAAAGGCTGCAACTGCAGCTATTAATACAGTTCGAATCCAGAATCCAGTTCTTGTGTTCTAATAAAACCGAAGGTAAATGTCAAGGTTATCTGCTACACAAACCCATCAATCAAAAGGATTCAAGCCTCACTGTACAGTAAATAAACATCTTTTGTTCCCCTTGTAAAACAAGCTCTCTTCTGCAGAGTGTTTGCACACACAAAGCCAGGTCTCTTTACAAGGCCATGAATGGCATGCCTCCCAGCAAACAGGTCTGGCTTTGCTGGTCAGAGGGTGTTACAAGGACGGATGTGCCAAAACACTTTCAGTCCAAGCTCTGCACAAAGGGAGTGGTAACGGATAGTATACTGCCTGCACGCAGAATCGGCACCGGTCCCAATGACTGTGTAATGGGAAAAACGTGGCTTGTTTATTACCAGTGACAGTTTCACAATATATGACCTGCTGACATCATCTGGGGCCTGTTCTCTAGTCATCCTGCTTGAAGCTACATGTCCTGGGAAAAAAAACTGGTTTCCATCCAGAGGCAAGTGCTAACTGAGAGGCATTCAAAATTTTTTTTCCCAAATTCATACCCAAACAGACAATAAACAAACAACAACAAGAAGAAACAGAGGGATCTCAGTACACAAATGTTTTCTACCTTCTCACTGATGCTGTGGACTAGCACACAAAGCTCTCCCTGGTAGTGGTCCTTCAGGAGCTGTTCTCGCTCTTTACCTGAAGCTGCCAGAACTGCATGCAGAACCTTCAGCTGCTGCTCATACTTTTCCAGCAGCACCTCTGGACTCTGCTCCTCCAAAGGGAGCTTTTCTGGGAGAAAAAAGAAAACACAGCGCTGTGAGCCATAACAGACCTCAGCTACCTGTTCTGCAGCCCATCTAAAATAAAACTCTTATTAAAAAGTATAGTTTGGCCAAACTCTAAATGTAGCCGACAAGCAATGAAACATGTGCCCACCAACTGACACTATGCAAACTGCATGCCTCCTTCAACACAAACTTGCCTCGAGCAATTTGGAGATGTTAAATCAAATACACCCGTTTATGTGGGTTCTAACACTGTTTGGCAATGTTATCGATGAATAAACTGCAGCTTTAGACTGTCTCCTATTGTTTTTTTTAGGTCAATACATGTTTTTATAGGGAACACCATGATCTAATTTTTTTTTAATGCTTGTATAATGGCTTTATAGCAGCATGTGAGAGAGAAAAAGAGATTGTGGGCAAGCCCTGTATGTTTATGCTCTTATGCTTTTTGTACATATTCATGTCTTATTCATGTTTTAACACCTCAATGCAACTTGATGCATGGGTGTGATTTTGGCATGCACTTAGTGCATAACTAAATAGTACAGTACAAGCACCCATTTACTTACAAGCTTTGTTAGTGAAGTTCCAGTGCAATAATGACACAAATGTCAAACACCAAACATGTCTTGGTTGATATGCTACATTTGGGTTAGGGGCAAATTGTGTTGAATGTTTAAATGATCCATTACTTTAACCAGAAACACCAGGAGGCCTACACCACAGAGGAGGAGTGTGTCTCTCTGTTACTAAACAGTGCGCCTTGCTAGACTCGACACAGTCCAACAAAGTGTTTTTATGATCAGTCCCAAGCCAAATTACACAAAAGCATCCAGTGAAAGTTTTGGAAATAAGGAAATGAGAGCTGCTCCAGAACATAAATGAGAGGAGTCCACCTGAAGAACAAGTGTTTTGCAGTCCCGTTTATTTAAGAAAGTTCTTGAGCTGTAGAAAGTGAAATTCTTTAACCGTCGGTGCCAAGAGCACAATCTTTACTTTGTTTATACGATGTGATGTCAGGTGCAGGAAACCACTCACCACTTCCATCCTGAGTGCCTCTCTCCTTCAGATGCGTCTCATTTTTTGCTTTGTTTTTCTGCACAAGAAGGAAGAAGGAGACAAACGTTTACCTACAACAATGGAGAGACTGTAATAGTAATTACAGTGAACAATTAACAGAGAGTATCACTTTCACAGCACTGCTTATTATACCAAAAGGTCTAACCACTCCAAAAAACCCAAGTTTAAACCCAAACTACGAAACACTTCATATTAACAAAACAAGCAAACAAACAAACAAAGAACACATACATTTAGATTTATAAATGTACTTTTTTTTCCATTTTAATGGCTGTAATGGTCGTGTCTCACAGCTGGAGCTTTATCACACTGGCCAAAAATGATCAGCGCTCCATGCACTGAAGATTACATAACCATGACCTCATCCACAAATTCCTAGCAGTAATACAGTACATTGAGAACACCACCTGGTTGTCCAACCGAACTCCGCCCAACTGTTTATGTCAGTAGAGACACTTGAGTGCACAACTGTGAGCGAGTATAAGCATGTTAACTGCGTCTTACTTTCAACGATCCTGCAACAAAACTAAGGCTGCCACACGCAATCATGAAGGAAACACTTTCAGCAAACACTCTGATGTGCATCAGGCCATACTCAAGCCAACATATTGTTACTTTGGCATAATAATGACATAGAAGGAAAAACGATCATTTTAAGTCAGCAGCATATCATCTAATTATAAACTGTGTAAATAACTTCCTCATGCAATTTAATCATCCATCATCGCTGGAGCTGAAACATGCTTATGTCATGCACTACTTGTATAAAATGAAACGATTCCACTTAAGTGACAGCTGTCAGCGATCTCAAAGCAGAACAGATGAGGTCTGCAATATAGTACTGAAACTGTACTATATAGTAAATGATAGTAAAATGAGTATCACAACCATTCCATGCCAGTGTGTTAAATTCCTAAGCACCTCATTCCTGATGAAAAAAAAAAAAAATCACATTTTATTTAATGAGTAAAAGTATTAAAACACTGCAAAAATCAACACTCTGCTCTTGCAATGTAACCAGTTGCATGGCAAAACTCTACTAGAAGCATGTCAAAGGTAATTAACATTTTGTCTATGAGTGAAAATCCCCCCCCCTCCTAATTAAAAGAAATAATATCAGCAGTTCTTAAAAACTAAAGGCAAAGCTGTTCAGTTCAACATGTGCACCTATAAAAGATAAAACCTGAGAAACTGAACATTTTTGCAATGGTCTCTTATTGTTTCCCCAGAATATAGCGTTCTAGTCTATAAGTGCAGTATCATTTAAAAGTATCCGTTTCTGTGTTTGTAGCTTTTAATGCATTATAGATTTTCCATTATCCTGATTTGAGAAATGAGAAACAGTAGCAATCACGCACTTCAGATTTAGTCTAGGTCTAGTCTTCACATCCATTGGTTCCTTTCTTAAAAGGTAATATGTTTGTAACTGAAAATTGTACATCAGTGAAATCCCAGCACTGGAGATCCAACATCCTGCATATTTGTGCTTTTTCTGCCCCAATTTTCTACAACAAAAACAAAAATAAATAAATTATATATCCAAGAAATAATCAACAGATGGACGGGTCTCAATCTCTTGTTAACGGGTTTAGTCTGCAGACTGCGGCTGGCTGTTCTAAATTAAACAAGACGACGCTGCATGAACCAAAGCATTTTAACTACCCCAGCGACCCGTTCTGGCCCAAAATGGTCATTTATTACTCCTTTGCATTTCACCATCCTATCAGAACTTTCCACACGTTCACTCATTTTACAAGCTCTGAAACACAGGGGCTTATATATAAATCCATAGGGAACATTTCCTCAGGGAATGTGCCGATCATCTGCGAATGTTTAAGGCTTCTCATGGCCACGACTGTTCACAGGTGATTTAATGTTTTGAGGCTTTTCTGCCAAAGTCAAAAGTCAGATATGCCCACATGGTGCAAAATGTCTCAGAAGCCAACAACTTTACACAGTTCTGTGAGGAAAACCAGGGCTCACATTTTCCACCTTGTAGACCATAGCTTTTGTGCACCAAAGTGCACACTGCATCACAAATTCTTTTTCTTTATACAAGGTTATTACATTAAATGAATGATTTAAAAAATTGTGGTTTAATACTAATAAGCTATAGAAAATAAAAGCTCTTGATCCAGTCTTTCCACATTGTGGATATTAATTTTCTTATTGTTGATCTTAACTGCATTGCTTTGTAAGTTCACTTATACACTCAAAAACAATACATGCAATCCTCAAATATGAGCCAAACCAATGTTGTACAGAAGCAACGGAATACAAGAGCTCTGCAGAATCACACTTAACACATCAATTAAAAATCTTTGTGATCATGACCTCCAAAACAACTGAAATATAAAGCACTACTGAAACTACAAAACCAAAATGAGAAGTTTCTCCCACTTGGATGATCGTTCATTAAAGAAATAATGTAGAAATAATTACTCAGTTTCAGCATACTTTGGTGCGTCACTTAGGGCTGCACGATTATGGCCAAAATGATAATCATGATTATTTTGATCAATATTGAAATCACGATTATTATTCACAATTATTCATTATTTTAGGTGAAACACATTTTTATGTCACTTTCTATTTTAAACAAACTGTAAGTGAACAAGGTTGAGTTCAAAATGAAACCTCAAATAAAAAAATAAATAAATAAAATTTACCAAAGATACACACACACGTGCCCATGCACACACAGGCACTCTCACACACAAAACTGATGACATTTTAGTCAAGTTTTAGTCAACAAATTTGTATTTTAGTCCCCTTTTTAGTGATGCAATTCTATTGAACCCAGTTAATATAGTAGAAGTACATAGTAGAACAGACCAAATCTAAATTTTCTTTTAGTCAAACAAGGTTCTCTTATTATTATATTATTGTTACCTTACAGACTCAAGAATACGGTCATCTTAATTTAATCGTGGCAGCCAAAATCGTGAATAAAATTCGATTAATTGTGCAGCTCTAGCGTCACTGCAAGAAACCTATACTCTGGCTGCATTATAACGACGCAAAAACTCCAAACGTCAGTCCCAGCTTTGTAGCTTTCAACAATGTCGCTCATGTGGAACCCAAACTCTAGTGCCATCTGGGGCATCACTTTTAATCTAATCATGCTAATCTACGGAAGAACGGGCGAGATATCTGTCAGCAGACTCAAGTCTTCCGTGGAGCTGTTGAGGATAAACCAGCACACCATGTAAAAACTACAACCGCAACCCAGATGATGTCACTGCACTGAGATTTCAGCAAACTCCAACAACACTGCAGTAAAGGCGCCTCGCTTAACAGGAGCATTTCATAAATGGCACAAATAAAGCATGAATGGAAAACTCAGCCAGGGATTGTTTTAATGACCTAAAGCTGCTTACACCACAACAAGCATTCCACATTTGTCGGCCCTCTGAAGCAGGGAACCAAATGTTCTGCCGCGTTAATGAACCCTTGGCTTTATTACTTACTGGCCTGCATGTGGCTGTGAGGTTTTTATGTTGTTCTGAATGAAGTGTGGCTCTCTTGCTGTAGCCTTTGGAGATTTTCACACGTCTCCGCGTCAACCACACACCCGTATGTCTTCGTGATGGTCTCAGCCTGTATGTGGGTCACGTTAGAACTTGTAGGAAGGTACTGGGGGCAGTGTGTCCGTCAGATCTAACACGAGTTAGCATAAATCTGCCAACAATCTGGGCTAATCAAAGCTTTCATGAGCTTTCACTAAGGACTCAGATTTCACGCTGGAAAATGAGACCAAAAGGCCTTTCTCGAAATGGTGAAATTCTGGTCCACCTAAACCCACATGCAAGTAATGGCATCACTTCTGGAGAAAACTGACTCAACAAGTACTTTCTGTTGAGTCAGTTATGTACTAAGTAACTTAAACTCAGACATTTTGTGTGTAGAACTGCAGCAGCTTCCACCAGCATGAGAACAAGAGTTTGCTGGAGCTATTCTCATCTTTTAGGATTCTTTTGGCCTAAAATAAAAGTCAGAGTGAGACCAGTGGAAAAGCAGTGCAAATGCTTTTTTACTAAGATAACATGGTGAACACAGAAAACGAATGACTGTGTAGGAGTGAAATACAAAACTAAATAAACACAAACCTCATGAATATACAGGAATATAAGCAAATGAAAATCACTAAAAATCCAATTCCATGGAATGATCATACAAAGCATTTTAAGACACAAAAAAATGTATACTCCATGTATACTTTACGGACAAAAATATTGGGACATCTGGCCATTACATCAACAAGGACTTTAACGACATCACATTCAAAAATAGAGACCTGAATGTGGAGTTGGTCCCTCCTTTGCAGCTAGAACAGTTTCCACTCTTGGAAGGCGTTCCACAAGATTTTGGTGCGTTTCTGTGGGAATTTGTGCCCATTCATTGTGTTGAGCATTTATCAATCAGGCACTGATGTTGGATGAGAAGGCCTTGAGTCGCAATCTCCGTTTCAGTTCATTCTAAAGGAGATGGATGGGGTTGAGGGCTCACTGAACACATCTAACCATGTCTTTATGGACCTAGCTTTGTGCACTGGGACACAGACGTGCTGGAATAGAAAAGGTTCTTCACCAAACTGTGTGGGCAGTATGGGTCTTGGTATGCTGAAGCATTAAGATTGAATTTCACTGAAAGCAAGGGGCCATCTGAACTCAGATGTGCGTCCCATTATTTTTGTCCATATAGTGTACGTCAGGCTAACGGTCTGTAATAATAAAAGGCGGAACAAGCCGTTGTGCTGATTTATGCGGAAATTAATTTGTAGCCTTTGAGTCCGATTTGTGTTGATGTGGAAAACACAGTGTTGCAGAGTAGACACGGTCAGACTCGCATCTGTTTCTCATTACAACACTTTACAACGGCCATTTGTGTACATACAGACACAGACAGACAGACAGACAGAACTGTAAGATAGGAAGAAAGCTGGAGTTCAGATGAAGACGAAGCAGTGAGTGGTTCTTTAAAACGTCACACTTTCAAACTCCCTCAACTTTCAATTCAGGCTCCGCGAGGTTGATGTGGCAACAAGTAAACAAGTAAACAAGTCACGTTTTCTTACCTTTTTCTGTTTCCTCTGACAGACGTGAACACACACCTTACTGTTGTGGCAACCCATGCCTTCCTGAGTGTCTGAGGTGTGCGAGGCAGAGGAGCAGCTCTTTGAGCACGAAACACACACACACACGCGCGCACGCACGCGCGCACACACACTAACACTCAGCCTGGGAGCTGAGGCGCGTGTCTCGCCTCTACAGCCAACTTTAACATAAATCCTGTTAAAGACACAGCAGAACTATTTCTCTTCATCACATGGTCACCTTACACAAGAAAATGACACTACATGGAAGTTAAAACCCCATTAAACAGCTCTTTTGCAGTGCTTTTGATTGGACGCGGTGAGATTTGAATTTTACCTTAATTATAGCTAAAGCTGCGCAGATTAGTTTTAACCACAAGGTGGTTGTATCAGGCAGGAGGTTGGAATGCCCCGTTATTAGAAAGTCTGTCTCTGTAAGCTAGACGCTTGAAAAAGTTTTTAAGAAGTTCTCTTGATGTGAAGTTATCTTTAAATTGTGTTTATTGATTTAATATAACCTCAGGCTCAGATGATTTAAATAAGAACTTGCATGTTAGAGTAACAGTGATAAAAAGCAGTTATATGCAGCCAGTGACCTAGTGGTTAGGCAGTTGCCTGTGATCAGAAGGTTGTGGGTTTGAATCTCAAGGCTGCCTGAAGACTGAGGTACACTTGAGAAAGGTACCATCCCCACACATTGCTCCAAACCCACTGCTTCAATTGGTGAAAGGCTTAAATATAGCAAAAATAATTTCACACTGTGTGCTGTAGTATGTTCATGTGTGACTACAAGGGCTACTTCATGTCATTTCATCACTTTATCACTGGTCTGTAAAGAACTCTCAGCTAGGGTTTAACCTTTCATACTAAAAGTTTGCTCCCCATTCCTCAGTTTCTGGTCTTTAAAATGATTATTTTTATTCAGTCATGCAAAATTCCTTACTCCAGGGGTCTCAAACTCCAGTCCTGGAGGGCCGTGATCCAGCAGGTTTTGGTGATTTCCTTGTTCAGACCACCTGGTTCACCTCACCAGTTAATTGTCAGGTTTAGGGAATGTGTTTGAGGAGGGGGAACCATCAGACTGTGCTGGACACCTGCCCTCCAGGACCAGAGTTTGAGACCCCTGCCTTACTCTAAGTTAAGCTAAATACGTTGTAATAGAAAAAGCTTACAGTAGGGTAAGACATGCCACAGTGCCCCCTGACAGAGCTGCAGGGTCTATTTTTGGCCTCTTGGCCTTCTTATCTGGTTTATATTAAGCATGCGTGTGATAGCCTACCTCAACCGTGGATCATCTTGGGAATTTATAACACTTTAATTTTCCTCAAAACCCAGGTCTATTTCTAGCAGAGGGCCCTAATCTGACATAAAAAGATAGAGCAGTTGTTGCGGCGTGTGAACACAGGAACTTTCCATGGACCAGCAGCTGTGGCGTCTCAGTTAGCAGCGGGCCTTGCGCCCACTGGCAGAAATAACAAAGTGGCAAGCTGTCCGATAACTCTGGGTTTCCACTTCTATCTGCAGTAACTACAACACCACAATCACGTAAAACACTGTGTGTCTGCTAAACAGCTAAACTGCCGAAGATAAGCCGAAGATACAAGCTAATCACATATGAAGTCATGCTCTTAACATGGAGAAGCTGGAGCCCACTTCAGCCATGCGAACAGTCAGTCCAGAGACTCCAAGCTGTGGAGTGCATTTCACATCCAGATTTGTACTGTGGGAGTCCTGAAGAGGCTAAAACATCCTCATACAAGTCACAGATTACACCAATTAGAGGAGACCTCTGAATGACCCTCACTCTTTAAGAAAATAGTGGAAAAGACATTTAAAATATTTATAAATATTTACTTTTATAGGTGCAAATGTTGAACTGAACAGCTTTGCCTTCGTTTTGAAGAGCTGCTGACAATATTTCTCCTAATTTCAAATAAAGCAGTGGTTCCCAACCTTTTTTCCTTGAAGCCCCCCTTTGCCAGTGTCAAATACAAGCCAGGCACCCCCAACCCCAACTCCTACCCGCATAAAC
This sequence comes from Brachypetersius gabonensis, assembly GCA_037577145.1. Classification (NCBI taxonomy): domain Eukaryota; kingdom Metazoa; phylum Chordata; class Actinopteri; order Characiformes; family Alestidae; genus Brachypetersius; species Brachypetersius gabonensis. The sequence continues at coordinate 6,578,191 of JBBJLR010000034.1, forward strand.
AGAATAAAGTGATTAATTATGAACTTTTATTTGCA
>JBBJLR010000034.1:6578325-6594984 GCA_037577145.1 Brachypetersius gabonensis
GAATTGTGCGCACCCCCTGCGATCTCTAGCGCCCCCCCCCACCCCCACCCCCCCCCCCCACCCCCCCCCTAAGGGGGGCCCGGACCCCAGGTTGGGAACCACTGCTTTAAAGAATAATTTGAAAGGAATTACAATACATCAAAATAAGAGAAATTATGGAGTATTTACAGAATTTTCAAAGAAAAGTGGCGTTGACCATCTAACTGCGAGAGGAGCAGTGTTTTTATACTTTTCTTCATTAAATAAGATTGTCATACTCATAGAGAAGAGAAGCTGATTTTAAAGTAAATTGCAGCGGTCTCTTATTTATTCCAAAGCTGTATATAAAGAAGCATAATCTTTTTCTTGATGAGGATTGTGGTCGGGTAATAATTGCTACACAGCTGTTGATTTTTGAAGTGAAAATCCGTGTCTTCTACAGAAAACGCATCTGCATTATTTGAATACATATTTACAATGTATTGCTCATTGCTCATTTATTGAATGGAGGATGTCATCTAATTTTCCCTTCAACAAAACCAAATGTAATGTAAAACTAACCAAGGCTGTTCGAATGTTTGCATACAACTTTATAGCTGGACATTGTCTTGTGAAGTTGTACATGTGTTTAAGCGTTTGCTCAGTAAATAGGCCTATATGTGGAGCACCACTCCAGCAGGAAGCTGCAACTCCGTTGTGCCTCTCAGCTCCTTTAAAAAAAAAAACCTCGACCTCACAATCGACTGTGAGATAACATTCTTTCCACTGCCTCGCGGAGCATGTGTGAGCTTTCGCTCCCTCACACACACCATCACACAGGCACACAGACTTACACACAGGTAACGACTCTCGGGATGCTTCCTGGAATGAGAAAATACAACAAAGAAATGCAGAAAGGTCTAGTTTTAAAGCTTATAAAAACCCTAAGGAAAGGTCCACAGACAGTAAAACAATCGCACTATTTATCTCATAGGCTCGAATCTCTGTGACTGAACCTTGTACACATACCTTGTTTATTTAAAGTAGTTCCTAACCCTGGTCACGGAGGACTCCTCACATGGTACATTTGAAACTAAGCCCAGCAGGGTGCTATTTTTGGAGCCTGCCCTTAATAGTGTCAAAAACCATCCAGTACATTTTTTAATCCACCACAACAGTAAGTGTCCAAGTTAAATCGTCCTAGTTTACGAAGTCATTTTGGGAAAACATACAATCATGTGCAAAGTCCTGGAACCAGGATGGCACTTGAATACAAAGGGCCCTTTTCAGTGCTCACTCATGACTTGAGCAGAGAGTACTGACCATAGAGGCCATAGACTCATATAGACACTAATAATCATAAATAATCTTATGTAGACAAATACATATAGAATCATTTATACAGTCAGCAGTACAGAAACAGCACAGCTTTCTGATATAACCACTGTGGTACATTCTACTGTTCATTTGCTAACATTGCATTAAAATACACTTTGAATAATACAACAGCCTTCTGTGATCTACAGACTGAGAAATGCAGCCTTGGCTTTGACATCGGGTAACTGTAGTTACTGTCAATGATGGGGAAACCTCTCATTTGACCTATTCCAGTTCTATTAAATTCCTCAAAGACAAGCTTGCAGCTGGCTTTTACCAAAATTGTCCTGTTTGGTTTCTCAGGACCTGCCAACGGGTACAAATGTATGTTCCAACCTGTGCTTATAGATAAGGCAAAAATGTGTGGGACCTGTTTGTAGAGCACCGTGTTACATCTTTTGAAACATTCATTTTTCTTATTAGATATATTTAAGATGGACTCATCAAATAGAATCAATGCAAATTTGAAGTGGACGCATTTGTGAGCTTGAATCACAAATTCAATGCATTATAAGAACCTTCTCCAAAGGGCCCATTTGGGGACCATTTCCAACACATCTCCAACACTCTTGATCCAGTGAATCAGTGAATGAATAAAGCCCTCCTCGGTGTGTCACTGCAGAAGAAACACAGCCTGCCCCTACAGCCCATGCTCTTTCCTAAGTGCACTTATTATCACATTTATCAAGAGACCACGAGTGTGAGGTTATGTATGGCATCCCTGTGGGGCACAAAGTCGCTGATGTTCTTGTAAATGCTCCTCATCAAAGCACTGAACTGTGGGAAATGTACTTTGAGGCAGCCCTGGAAAAGGGAGAGTTTAGTGTGGTGTTTGAGAACTGGACACAGAACAGAGGGAACTTTTTGCGGCAGGTTGTGTAGGACTGTACATCTCCAGGACCAGAAATTTGAACTGTAGCTTTGTAAGCTTTAATTCAATGGTTCTCAACCTTTTCAACATTAAGGCCCTCCCATCTATCACAACACGTCGTCAAGGCCCACTTGGCCACATTAGATGATTAGTGAAAGTCCATCCTTCACATGCACTGATGTCCTTCCTCCCATCTGGCAGACGGTTTCGCAGCATCAGGACTGTGACTGCCAGACACTGCAAGAGCCTCTTTCCTCAAGCAGTCAGAGCCCTCAACTCTCTGCCAACAAAGAACTGAAATTTAGTGCTCACACACACACCAACACAAACAACACACAAAGAACTTAAAAATCAACGAAACAAACTGGACCCCAGCACAATACGCTATTTTGCACTACGAGAAGAAACACCTAAACACAAAAGACATACAAATGGGACTGTTGCATAACACACTTCATATTGTCTACCTCATGCTAAATTTGCACTAGTACAAATTGCACAATTCTGTCTTGTCTTGTCTAATACTCCTGACAATAACTTGAAACATTCTCCTTGAACCACTTGCACACGTTCAGTTTTGTATTGTCTATTGTCCTGTCTTTGTTTATTGTACAATAGTTAGTTAAAATAGAAACTTTAGTTTAAATAAGTATTTATGGGTAAGGGCTAGTGATGCTCCGATCGATTGGCCGAAGATCGGTATCGGCCGATAATCACATTTTATGACTTGATCGGTACTCGTTAAACTTGGCCGATCTTAGGAGCCGATCACAGTTGGTGACGTCAATGCGTGAGGGCGTACACGACGAGTGGGGACGTAAATGTTTTGGCGTCGCAGCCAGTACTCGCCGGTGTGGAATTACTACGACGTTTCGAGAAACAATGAAAAATTTGCTATTTGCCGTTTATGTTCCAAAGACATCTCACAAGGAGGCGCATTGTCCAAAACATTTAATACAACATTTAATTCAGTATTACTTTATCTGAAAAAAAGTTAATGGTGATCAGAGAGCTTACATATCAGTTATATAAACTTGAAGTATCAGAATCGGCACTGGTATCGACCGACCATGACAACAAATCGGTACTTGGTATCGGTGGCAAAAATCCTGATCGGAGCATCCCTAGTAAGGACTAGTTTTATATTTATGGGTAATTTTTGTTCCTAGTTTTTATATTTTTATATTTATATTTATTCTTAGACAGAATGCACCATGGGGGGGATGGCTTGTGTGAATCTCGATACCCAGTATACTGTGTATATTGTGGTATTGACAATTAACCTGTCTTGAATCTTGAATACTAAATAACCAATTGCGGACCAATGGCCTGCCTGAATTTTAGATTCACGGCCCAGTCAAAGCCTTTGTGGCCCATCAGTGGTTGAGAAACCCGGCTTTAATTGACTGCTGAAAACAGAAACGTCACTACAAATGTCCCAAACAGGATTTTTGCAATATTTTTCAACTAATTAATCTACGAACTGACTGAATGTTATTACTGAATCACCTACTGCTTTTTTATTGCATTCATTATATTTTACTGCGCAAACACGAAGTCACTTTACACTACTGATCTGCTGGTACAGCCCACTACATAATACACACAGAAAAGTCAGTCATTTTGTTATTGCACTATTGTTATTGTCTTTTTGCAACAAGCAAACTAACAACAACATTTCCCTCATGATAGTTCTTTCTTATCTTATTTTGTCTTGTCTTATGTTGTATTATCTTATATTACATGTTCTGATAACTTAATCAGATAATCTATGATTGACGAATATTTTAGATCTTCATTTTAAGATAACATTTAAATAAAGGCACTTCTAGAAGAGTATATAGACAAACACACATGAGCAGATGCACCACATGTCCAGTAGTTTGTAGATATGGGCTTATCCAAAGTTTAACAGAGAGTTTTGCTGCAGCTCTGCTCTTTGTGGAGGGTTTAGATGTTGGAACCTTGGTGTGATTGGGTTAAGCTGTGAGAGGTCAGATACTGACGTCGAGCGATTAGTTCTGGACCACAAACACCTCTCCAACCCATTCCAAAGGTATTATATGGAGCTCCATTACTCCAGTTCCAATGCTGTATAGTCCAGTGTTGAGAAGCTTTATAACCCATAGTCAGGCATGGCATGTCTGTTCTAGAGCATCCATTATATTGGGAATACTTCTCTATGGAAATAATATAAGCTGCGTGTGCACAATCGAACACGCCTGTCACCAACTGGTACACCCTAAAGCAGGGCTATTTAAATACAATAGCAAGTGGGCTGGATCCGAAAGTCACTGGGGGCCAGGGGCCACAGTATATCTTGCTGTCGAGACGTGTGTGTGTGTGTGTGTGGGGGGGGCTGTGCTAACGTGATTTCGCGCCGGGTCCGTTTATGGGGGTGGAGGGGTATAGCAACGGTTTTTAATGAGAACTCTGACCGTAAAAGTCGTTAGAGTAGATACATCACGAGCTAAAACTACACAGATTGTCCCTCGCTGTGTGTGATTGTCCCCTCGCTGAGTGTGTGGCCGGATTCTCTTTCGTTACCGCCAGCTATGCTCTGCATTAGGTAACACACCCATTTTCTGACAAATCCCGTCTCTTTCGGCTGCGATTGGCTAATAATATGGCAACTTCTGCGCTCGGATTGGCCAATCTTGGCGAAAGTAGCGGGGGACTACCAGCCAATCATCTTCCAGATCCCATTGCTTTATATCACATCACAGGAATCACTCACTGATTTGCTGACTTTCTGGCGGGCCATAAAACAATTCAAAAGGACCGTGAGTTGAATAGGCTTGCCCTAAAGTATCTGAATGCACTAAACAAAAGGGCTGTCCTGGTATTTTTGGACAGCTGTTACAATCAAGGTTAGCTAAAAAAACCCACATTTGACTAAGTACATTAGCAAAGCAGCACATTTAACCTTTATAAATGTGTGTCACCAGATCTTAGGGATGAAATGTACTGACACTACAGTTTTCTGTCTGGTTTCGTCTCTGGAGGGCCTCCACCTGCACATCTGGAATGGTGGTGCTGGTGGTAGAAGACTTGGAACAGACACTGCAGGATCAGGAATGCTAAGAATGAAGATAGCGAGAGACGAGACGTGCTGTTTAAGACTCAACCTCAGACTTAAGTTTTATTTTTACAGCTGCAAATCTGTTGTTCACACAGTAGCTGCAAAGCTGTAAATGCAAAGCTGAACACTGAAAAGATCCACACTAATGAATCACACAAACATACAAAAGGTGATAAAGACATCTCTCTGCCAGACACTCTGTATGTATTTTGATAGATGTGGTTTAGGTTATAAAAGGGAACTCTCTTTATGTGACTGGGAACTTTCCTAGTATAAGAACTTTCCTAGTATATAGGCTCTGCCAGCCTATAATACACATTTTTTCAAATTGATTAGGAGTATGAGTAACTTTCAGAATTTTAAACCTGCTTGTAAAAAAGGTTTAAAATAACTTCAGTTTGTAATTAAGTGAAAGTGACAATTCTGTCATATGTGAAGACACCACAGCACAGTGTGAACAGCATGAAATTCTTCCTCTGCATTTAACCCATTCACCAAGTGAAGGTGCGGCAGCCAGGATCACAGCGGAGCAGGGTACCTCAGTGGTGCCACCAGCAGTCTTGGGAACTGAACCCACGACTTCCTGATCACAGGGCAAAAACCCTGACCACTTGGCCTCCAGTAGTTTGTTGCAATATAATATCGTTTCAAGTATTTTTAAACGATATTATATACAAATGTAGTTATACTGTAGATTCAATAATGCAGTTTAAGTCCATACAAATGCAAATTTATGGCTAATGTTTTACCTTTAGAGAAACTGCAGTTCAGTATTGGCATAGAAAATTGTACGGGTTGATTTGGCGCCATCTAGTGTTCAAACAATAGAAAAGCAGCATCTCTGTTGGAGGTCCTACTAAACTGAGAATCTCTCAGTAAAAAAAGAAACTTTAGCTTCATTTAAATTTAAGGAAGAGTAGCTTCTTGAAGAGTGGCTTTATTTCTGCTAGAGTTTTCCACGTTCTCTGTAGATATTCACATATTCTAAAAAGAAATTTAGCAATCACAGATTGTTTGAAAAAAACATACATTTAGAAGTTTTTGCCAAATTAGGTATTATAAAAATATTTCCACACATATGAGGTATTTTAACACATTGATCAACACTGCTGGTATGAAATATCAACACAAACACTTGGAGAAGCAATCTTTTTGAGTCTTTATTTGAATCGGTCATTGCTCATTCTGAAGGCAAACATTTCTCATCTTTAAGGGATGCACTCGCAATCCCACCTACTGCAGTTTTCAGACATAAAACACACACATCCTCCAGTGCATTCACCCATCATCATATCCTACCCCAAAAAGTAAAATGGATCTCCCTTTTTTTCTGTGCTAAGATAAATATTAAAAGGAAAAAAGGGATATCTAAATCAACGGACCATTTTTTAAACGTGTAAACACAGAAGGCAATTGGTGTAAACACAAATTAAAAAGCTAAAATGATTCCTTGTTTATGACAATACAATAAAATCAGTATGTGTCCTAAAAAAAATGCACATAAAATAAAAACATGAATCATCTCAATTCAAGAGTGCATTGGTCTATTGCTTCTACCATCTGATCAGTGGAGTATCCATCATGTGACCTGAGCATAACAAGTGATTTAATCAGGTACACTTTCATGTAAAAAAGGTTCAGCTCCTAATTTAACAGATTAAACTGATTTGTTTAACAAGACTGCATGTAACCACGGAACAGGCGTCCTGCATTAAGGTACCCCACACAGTCTCTCTGTTGTGATCATTATCCTGAGTGTATGGTCAGACTGATTTTGAGGCATCCCAGCTCCTTATCCTCGCTTCCCAACACCCCCTGCACGCGGTAGTTTCCATTGGTCAGCCAGAAAGGCAGTTCTACTTCTGGCACTTGGAAATCGGACTGAGGCAGAGAGTAGTCCCCCTTAAGAATGAACACACAGACACACACACACACAATGTATGTTGCATCAAATAAGTTATATATATACCAAGATAAGGTTTACAGCATCATTTAAACCCTGTTTTAGTTTCGCAATTAACTTTGATAACTGCTGTAATCCTGTTGTGCCAGTTTTAACCTTTGATCAGAGATTACTAGCAGCGAGTTGAATTTCCAAACTTTTTCCAAAATTTTTTATCAGAAAAAAAAATCTATCATTTTTGTTTGTAGATGTAACTCATGCATGTTTTGATGGAGAAAGTTTCTCCATAAGGGAGAGCTATCACTCGAATCAAAGCTTTTGTGTTCATCGGTAAAACTGAAAAAATTCAAAGGCAAAGCAGGAGGCCTCTGTAATGCATGTGTCTTTGCAATTAGAATGAGTTCATGATGGAAATTGCTAAAAATACATTTAAAAACATACCAGTGGTAAGAATGTCATGAGCCAAGATAATTTAAAATGCAACATACAGGTCATGTTTCTTGAAAATTATGAGAAAAGCTTCAGATATCCATGCTTAACCAACGTTTGTGAATACATAGTGAATCCAAATTTAGTGAATTGCTTTAACATTTTTAACAAACTTTGCTATTTAGCCTAAACGACTGTTGGTGAACCCACAGGTTCTGTCACGGCTGAGTCAAGCGATCTAATGCAAACATTCCAGGGAAATATCAGATCATGCTTGAGCTGCTTCTTAAAGTAGAAACTAAGTAACCACAGTGTTAAACCACCTCATGCAAAGTGTTTCCAGGAAGATACTTTGTGAAATGCATGCCTTTTAAGTATGCTACATTTTTGCGTAATGCTTAACTGTAATATAACACCAAATTTAGTAAATGCATATAAATTTACTGAATGCATACTTAGCTTGGCCTTAACATTTTTAACAAATACTTTAATGTTTTGTGCAACTGGTGTTTGTTAATTAAAGTGTACTTTTTGTTAGTTTGCTGCTTGTTGACGTCTCCACTGTGCTCAGACAGGCGCTGTGCAGCGTAGTGGGAAAATGTAGTTGTCAGTGCTGCTGAAGATATTGCTTTAAAAGTTAATTTAAAACTGATTTGAAATTATATTAATGTGAAGGCTACAATCAAAGATTTAATAATCGTAAAATACACAGCATGGAGCAGACAGGCTTCTCTGGAGTACTATGGATGGTTCAAAGGCTCAAACTAGGAAAACGCATTAACATGCACTATAAAAATTAGTGATACTGGTCGTTAACTCTAGCATTAACTTTTTATGTCAAGACAGCTATAAATTGCATTTGATTGATTTCCACACATCTTAGCTGGGAAAGGAATCGCTTAAAAAAGCAATATAGGAGAAGGTAGGTCTGCTGTAAAGTTTGTAGACCCACTGTCATTCCAGACATCAACAGTAACAGTAATTTGCATTATTTTTTCATATAATTATTGAATAAAAAGCCATGGAGAGGTGTTTCTCAAACCAGGTTCTGGAGGCTCCCTGCACATTTCATTGTTTTCATTGATTTAAGTGAGTAAGTGAGTAGATTAGTTGCATCAGATGTGCTGGAAGCATTGAAAACACAGCCCTCAGGACCAGAACTGAGAAACATTAAGGATAACAAAGACATGTGACAGCACTCACTGCTTTGAAGGGACAGTGGCAAGGAAGGCCATATGTGTGCAGAGGCTCAGGGCAGTCCTGGCCAGGAGGAATGAGCTGGTTCAGCACTTCGCAGATATCTGGATAGTGGCAACTCCCTATCTCCTCAACACATGGAATCTTGACCCAGAAACCAGCCACTTCCTTCTCCACCGTGACATTCACCTGAAATGCAACAGTGTTTGGGGGCAAAAAAGTTTACTTCTCAAAGGCCCTCAGAGGCCATAAAGTCAGAACAGCCTGCAGAACTGCCTCATAATGTGTCACGCAGTTGGTGACAAAGTCTGCTTGTTCTATCTGTTCTACACAGCCTTGTGATAGTCACAAGGAAGATACAAATACAGGGCAATAATACACAATGAATCCAGTTCACTGAGCTGAAGTTTAATTGGCTTAAGTTTGAAACAGATCACCCCAGCGGTTTCATGACTCTGTATTAGGGCTGGGCGATAAAACAATAACAATATGTATCGCGACAGACACGATTGATCGATATCAACAAAAATGTGTTCGATAAAACGTTCAATATTTTTTTATTCTTCGTCGGAAGAAAACAGAGGTTTGCGAAGCTAGTTTGGTTGCTAGTTTGGATCTGTGCCGGAAACGCAGCTGTAATAAATGGTCGTAGCACAGCAAAACAACTCCTTTTATGGAAGTTCTGTTGTTTATTTTGTGACTCACAAAGCTTCAGACGTCATCCCGAGCCTTGTCTGGACTTCCTGAGTCGTGTAGAAGTAAAGTTATAAGAATTTAAAAAACATGGAAAAATACAGCTAGCAGAAAAAACAATATAAGACACTCTATATTTCACATTGCTGAAGTTTATACTTTTGTTTAAACATAGTAATGCAAAACACATCAAAATATGCTTGGAGTGTCTTAATAATTTTGATCAGAGGAAGTTTAAGTTCAAAATAAAAATGTTTAAATGTAACATATTTTTCTCCTGGTTCTTATTTTAAATGGGTCATAAAAAACACCAATAATTATCGATATCGCCCGTAATGAAACACTGATATCGTGATACAGTTCTCAGCAATATCGCCCAGCCCTACTTTGTATACAGTTTTTATAATAGCTACGTTATCAATATAGAGACATGGCTAACAGATCTGAACAAAATGTAAGACAAAAATTCAGGCTGTGCTTGAGTAAAGAGAGTAGTGAAAAGAAGTAGTGAAGCCTTTACTTCCTCTAGTTTATGTGGCTAGACCTTGTGATGCTGGCCTATGCCTTTACTTAAACCACTGCCGGTGAACTTACAGGTTCTGTCACGGCTGAGTCCAGCGATCTAATGCAAACATTCCAGGGAAATATCAGATCATGCTCGAGCTGGTTCTTAAGGTAGAAACCAAGTGTTTAACCAACTCATGCATAGTGTTCCCAGGAAGATTATACTTTGCAAAATGCATGCCTTTAAATTATTATATTTTTGTGCAATGTACATGAGCAATCATGCAGTCATGTTAAAGCTCACTGTGAGAAATATAAGTATTACTACAGATTCCATGCTGTCAAACACTAACGTTTTGGTCCTCCTGATCAAATGATATATTTTGTTAATTTTGCAGTACATTTGCTCTGCAGAGGACACATTATTGCATATTTTAATGAACAAATATTGTTTATTTTCTTGTCAAATACTGCATACTGTTTTTTTTTTTTTTACCAAACTGTCAAACTCAGTAAATGGACAGAAATAGTTTACTACAGTTTGCAGAAAACGACACATTTACATTTGCTAAGTAAAGGGGAATGTGTTGACATGTAAAAAGGTGTCAGGAGTCTTTGCATACTTTCGGGTTCTCTAAAGCAGTGGTTCTCAAAAGCAGTGGTTCTCAAGCCCATCAACCCTTCTGGCAAAACGCAGAAGTGTCTGATTTGTTTAAGAAGCACTGCCCTTCATAACTGTACAGTTATTTGGATGGTTACTGAGAGACACATTTTTATGTTTAAGATATGAAAGGAATAAACCTTTTATAAAGTTTACAGAACTTACACTTAATGTAAAAACTATTCAAATGTTAAAGAATGTTTATACAGTCTGACTTACAGAGTTCTTCAACTTGTGAAGTTAAACTACAGTCTGGAATGTATCTAACACTCTTAAAGTGGATGACTTACTGACAGAGGGGAGACCAGAGCCACTGACGTCCTGCCTGATGCACTTGCAGTCAGTTGTCCAGGAATACTAATAGGGTCTGGAGAAACATTAAGAGCCTTCAAAACAGCTGGATCATCCGGCTTTCCACAGTTTTCCCAGGAAAATCCCAAAATCTTACCAGGAAGACAAGGATTGAAACACCAAAATATCAAAATCATTTCAGTTCAGAGCCACCATCTCCAACATCTGCAAGTACAACTGGACCACTCTCACCTGCGCCAGTCTCTGTGGTCTCCTGATTTCCACATCACACCTTGCATTCATTAAAAGCACACATAGAGTAAATAAAGTAATAGAAAGAAGAACGCAGCCCATCTTTTCTGTATTAAAATTTACACTGTGAAGGCGCAGCGAGGACTTCCAGAAGAAGCAGAAATGCACTTCCAACTGCAGGCTGAACACCAAAGTGCACACACTTCTGTGCAGCTTAGCCCATGCAGACTCGATATTTAACTACAGCGGCTGGCCAAAACGAAGGCATTTATGTTTTCTTCCGTGTTCTGCATTCCAGAACACTAGAGAGCCCTCTAAAGGCTGGAGGAGACAGAAACCATGAGAAGACCATGAACAGTCCTGAATGAATGTCGTTGTAGTGCTTCTTCGAGCCACGAGATGTCAGTGTTGTATTGGTGCGTACTTGTTTCCAAGGCTGCTGCTCAACTGGAATGAACTATTTTTCATTTTTCACCAGAAAGTGATGCATTACATAATATTATCAGCTGATCACATACATGTTTATATTGTGTTTATTGTGAACTTCCAGGCCTTTTTGGCACCCCTGCCGGTTAGTTAGTTGCCCCAGGAGTGCTAGTGGCATCACTGAGTTTCCATTGAGCAAAATACTGTCCCCACACACTGCTCCCCGTCGCTGTGCTCTTGGCTGCCCACTGCTTCACTTGGTGAATGGATTTAATACAGAGAACAATTTTGTGAAGTTCGCACTGTGTGCCGTCGTGTGTTCATGTATGACAAATGGACACTTTACACTCTTTCATACCCTCAAAACATTCGGCTTGTTTGTTTTTAACCATTTCTATGGACAAGAGAAAGCGTCAAAATCACATTAACCATGACATCTTTTTCATCACTGCATTCAAAATGATATGACATGGGTGGTCCCAAGCAGAGTGCCCCCACCTGTTCAAAGGCCATGTTGGACTGTTCCCTACTCTGAAGCCCAAACCTGCCCTCTAGGCTCATGTCTGCACTAGCACGCACCTCTAAGCGAGTCACGACACCAGCTACAAGTTATAACAAATTACGGCAGTGACTCACACAGGTTTGGTTCAGGAGATAAACGGGTAGTCATTAATTTACTCCTATTTAAAACAGTCGGTGTGAATCCTGTGCTATAATTTTGGTTGTCATGAGCTGTATAGTGGCCATATGATAGCACTGCAAGTGTGCATGAGTCACCTTTAATCTCGCTGCGTGTGCGTGCACAGGTAAATGCCAGCCCCATATGTGCACAATAATCCCCTCATGTCTCCATCTGTAGTTGAGCGGAGTCGACTGCACTGGTCGTATTACTGGGGAAAATACCACTTGTCAAATTTCATACTTAGTAGAGGCGTATTAAAGGGGCGTAGGTTCCAGATAGTGGACTATTTTGCCTATTTATCTGAACCTGTGTTTTTCATATTAATATATTTCTTATTAAACATTACATTCTGACCCCTTTTTGAAATTGTGTGCCAGTCTGAGCTATGAAGTAATGAAATTGAGTGCCTTCAAGATAATTTAGCGCATGATGGTGAGTATCCTTTGGGTGAATAACATCACCTGCATGATCTGTCTGTTTGAAATGTAATAAAAGAGATCTGCCAGCACCACTCCATCTAGACTCCGTGGAGCAGTTCTCTTCCTCTCTGTCTTGTTGACGTCAGATATATCTGACCTGAACATGGATGGACCTTACACTGCATCTTCAGCTTTTCCTCACAGCTGTCGCCATCATGAAATATTAATACTGGACCCTAATGGCAGTTCATTTTTCCATTTTAGCAAAATGGAACCTCCAGACTTGCAACTGTGTAACTGTGTAATAAGTCTTTTTAAAGTGCCCATATCATGAATACATTTAACTTTTCTTACTGTTCCAAATTAAAAATGAGTGTACGTCTAATGAAAATTAGGCAAAAAAACAGTGCATGCTATCACAAAAAAAAAACAAAAAAACCCAGTTATGAGGCACATAAAATCACAGCTGCCCAAATGACTAGGCCCCTCAGTAAGCGTATGATCTTAGTGGAAGATACCATTACCACCACCCTTCACCTGGCCCTCACCCACCTGGACAAAAGAACACTTTTGTAAGAATGCTGTTCGCAGACTTCAGTTCAGCCTTCAACACTATCATTCCTCAACATCTGTCTGGCAACTGGCTGCTGCTGGGCTTGAACACCTCCCTCTGCAGCTGGATCTAATGACTTTTTAGATTGGGAGACCCCAGACCGTCAGGACAGGGGGCCACATCTCCAGCACCAGCGTCCTCCAGGTCTGTGGGCTCAGACCTCTTCTGGCTCCCATGAGTAGCAATGCATAGTTCAAACCACAGAGAGAGGAGGTGCATCAATGGCTGTTGATTTTTGCAGGGCATGAGATGATTCTCTCTGCTAAGCTTCAACTGTTGGTCAGTGGAAATCATCCAGAGCTCCATGTTCCTCGGACTTCACATCACAAAGAACCTCGCATAGACCCTCAACACCAGTTCCATCTCCGAGAAATCCCAGCAGAGCCTCTACTTCCTGCTGAGACTGAGGAGAGTGCCCCTGTACAATCCCCAAACCTCATTCTACAGAGAGACTGTAGAGAGTACTCTTTGTAGTTACATCACGATGTGGCACAGAAATTGTTCCATTTCGGATTGCAAGACCCAACAGTGGATAATGAGGAGAGCTGAGAAGATCATTGGGGTCTCTCTCCCCTCTCTCACGAACACTTGCGCCTCACGCTGCAGCCACAAAGCCACCAGCATCGTGAATGATCCCACACACCCCACATATACTCTCTTCTCCCTCTTCTCGCCTGGCAAAAGGCTCCATAGCATGCAGGCCTTCACTACCAGAACAGGAAACATGTTCTTGCCTCAGGCCATGAGACTCCTCAGTCAGAACTGAATCATAAAATTTCCCCCAGCCCCTCCCCCCAACGCAAACATACAAACACCCCCCTGAACTGAACTTCTTCCTTCTCCTAATACAGTGCATGTACACCCTGATCTGTTCTGCCTGAAATAAACAACTTACACCCCGACTGCCACTGTAAATACCCCTTTATTTACTGTATACAGCACATTTTGTACAACTGCCATTATTGCATGCTTATTATTTATTGCTGCCTTCCTCTGTATTTGCATTTTTGTACACTTTATGACTCAGCTGCTTGAATACAGTATCTGTCAGTATCTGTCAGCAGAACTGTATTCATTCAAATGTATACTGTGTTGTCTGCTCTAAATATTGTCTCGTCTTGTTGTTTTGTTGCTTTTGTGTTTTTCTTGCTCTCTCTCTCTTTCTTTCTTGGTCTCTTTGCACTCTGTATATTTTCTCCTGTCTGCACTTATGTAGTCTTGTGGTGGTTCTGTTTTTGTTCTTGTGTTGCATCATGGTCCTATAGGAACGTTGTTTTGCTTCACGGTACGGTGTTCTGTGTATATTTCTGAAAAAAAAACAATAAACCTACACGACTTGACTTGACTTGACTATATCCATATAGTCAGTCTACAGCAGCTTAGCCCCACTCATTCACCCTGAAAATGCATTCCAAAGATATGAGAAAGATATAAGATATAAGATCTTTTTTTGTACGTTATGCAGTTTTTTTGTACGTTACAACTCAATGCAGCACTTGTACATTCACATATTTCCAATTTGTTACATTTATTGTTTCATTTGCATCTATACTTTTTGTACAGATGCCATAAATGTACAGCTCTGCACCTCTTTCTTCCTTTATAGCTACTCTTTACAGTTTATTGCCTCAGTGATTGCTACATATCTCACGCTCTGTAGAAAGTTTCACTTCTATAGGCATTTTCCAATCAAGCTCCCACAGTGTCACTGTAATCTAGCATGTGTACAAGCACTGGTAGCCATCAGTGTTTGTGGACATAGGGATCAAATATCCATTAGCAGATGAAACTGTGTCTTTTGGATGACTAATTGTGCTGGTTTTGTGTCTTCTGAGATTCTGGGGCGTGTGCAGATTTGCCTTATGCACGATCCAGGTGATGGAGTTTTTTTAAAAGAGATAATGACACTTCATAGAACAAATCTAAATGTTTCTTTAGTGCTTCTTGCAAACAAGCATTAAAACTAAACCCTCACCCAAACAGTCTGAATAATATCTTTGAAAATTATTCGAATGCGTAAAAACATTCAGAAATCTGCATGACCGTAATGACAAGGCAGATGTGTCTTGAGTGGGTTGAGAGTAGTTTTATGTTTTCTTGGGAAGTCATTTGAGCTTTTTGGAAGCCTGTTGACTTCCACTGTTTGTTAGCAACACAGCTGTGCCCAGAGTTGTGTAATATTGACCATGTCCTGTAATGGAGACGACTTTAACTTTGCATTATTCCTTGAAACGCTACAGTTACAAGAGCTTAGTGGTAGAGCTAATATTAAGGCCTGACCAGTATCAAACGTTTTAAGAAGCCAAAATTTTAAATTATTAATAATACTGACCAATATAATGTTATATTTTCCAATATTTTCCATATTGAACATGATTGAACAACCACACGATTTTCTTTTTTTTTTTGGTATTTTATTTGGCAAAGTTCATTGTTGTCTAAGTAGAAATCAGTCCTCTACTGTGATGTTACACTGGCCATATTGAACAGTGACTATAACAATACAGGCTGCTTTCAGGGAAGAGTTGAGACAAGATTTCTTCTTTTTTGTTTTTCCCCCAAAAGGCCTTTTAAACGTTCAAAGGAAATCGATGTGTTTTTTTTCCCGGGATGGCACGGCCACATTCAGACGCCTTCCTGACCGCTCCGCTTAGACTGCTCTTTTTTATTTCTTTATTTATATATTGTTTTGTTCCATGTTCCAAATTCGTCCGGTTTAATCGTTTATGACAGTTATGATGCTTCTCAACTTCGGAAAGAACTACTTATTGTCTGTAGTGTCTGCACAGCCAAAAGGAGCGGTTCAGGATATATTTCACTGCGAGTCGTACCTGTATGACTATGCATAGAACAAATAAAGAATCTTAAATCTTGAATGTGTGTATGGATCATTGACATGTATTTGCATTCTATGATTTCTGCTACATAACTACAGTTTACTGCTAGCATTACAAAGCAGCAGAGAGCAGAGATACAGAGTGTAATTAAACTAAAAATAAAGATGAGAAATTCTTTGCATGATGCATGAAGAACTATTTTTGGTTCCCTAAAAAATTTGGGAACCATTTGGGAAATGAGATGTGTTTGTGGAAATCCTTCACATAAGTTCTTGGAGGAACCCTTAAATTGGCAAAGAAGCTTTACGTTATGTGCATGTGATATCTAATTTACAAAAATGGTTCTTTAGGAAACGAAAATGGGTCTTTTGCACTATTTAATCTTAATCTGCACATTTTTGCACATAATCATTGCACTACATTGTACATATCCACTTGTAAATGTATATCCATTGCACATACAC
>JBBJLR010000034.1:6595507-6612651 GCA_037577145.1 Brachypetersius gabonensis
ACACACACACACACACACACACACACACACACACACACACACACACACACACACACACACACTCACACACACACTCAAACAAATCACTCTCTGTGATGCATTCTTTAGCCAAAGGAATGCATCAAGCTGTAACTTATCAGGGCATGTCATGAAAGAAGCTTGCATTATTATGATGGCAAAATTATATAAATAATGTAAAAATTATATTATTCAGCATACTTCATTTTCTACACTTTACCCTTTAAGGGTCCATCAACACTTCAGATCCACACTCTCCCTAAATAACTTACATATTAATGAGAGATTATAGTTATTGCTGACAGTAATAAAATTAGTTTGTAATTCAATATTAATCATTTTTCACTCATAGTTGAAAGAAATGCTGTTGAACATATCTAGAAAAAGAATAATTATGATTGTATCATTTGAATCATTTCTTTAAATGTGTATCGTTTATTTTTATTGCTTATTATTTAAAAAAACTTTCATTATAGCTGAATGTAATTCATTGTATAACCATGCAATTATTATGTAAATAAATGTGGTATAAAATCAGTATAAAATCTTCACATTATGTGGAGGTTTTATTAAACACTGAAAGGGCTTTTGCACATCTTATTTGCACAGTACTTTAAAGAATCATTAATCCAAAGACCCATTTTTGACAGATTTACTTTTTCAAGAATGTGAGGTTCATTAGGTTATCATTCAAGGGCATCAAGTGGAGGCACATGAATAACACAGCAGTCTTAGAAAGTGCTTTGTCACCTTGAAAGGTGTTAATAACAATGAGGGTTAAAAGTTCTTATTTCAAAACTGTTTTTCACTCTTCACATATATAGCAGAGTTTCATAAAATATCCAAGCCCATTAAGGCTGACTTCTGACCCTCTGAAATATATGCCCTGAATTCTGTCTCAGATAGCAGTGTCCTGTCAAAAATGAACGAGAGCTGACCGAGTCCCTTTCAGAATTCCATCAATAAAAAAGAGACTCAAGTCTCCCGTCTGAGGCTTCTGGCCCTGAGGACAAGATCAGAACACATGATTTAAAAAATGTTCTGAGGGTGTTTTTTTTTAGAAGCTTCACATTTTTCTTCTCTGCTGAACAGGCTAGCTGTTGATATCCGGTCAGATTTTGCCTCAAAATAGAAATAAAAGAAAAATACTGATAAAACTAATACCTGCATTCAATTATTGGAGCTAGTTTTTAGCTTTTAAGTTAAAAATTCTAACTTTTGACTATAAGTTGACAAAGGTGTGGTCCTGATAATATTTTTGCATGTGCTAAAAATATGTAACACAATACTTCAAAGGTATGGGTGTAAGTAAAGTGGCCCCTTGTAGTCACACATGAACACTGTGAAATTCTTTCTCTACATTTATCCCATTCACAAAGTGAAGCAGTGGGCTTCCACCAATGAGGTGCGCCCGGAAGCAGTGTGTTTGGGACGGTACCTTGCTCAAGTGGTCTTCAGTGATGACACTTGGAGTTGGGATTTGAACCCACAACCTTCCGGTAGTAGGGGCAAAGCCTTAACCGCTAGGCCACAAGCTGCTGAACTCTTTGTTGCATTTGTTTTATTACAGACCAAATACTTTAATCTCAAATGGAAAATATGCCTTTCAACAGATTTGCTAAACAGATCATTTCCATCTGGAGCTCCTGGGCATACACATACAGTACATGGACAAAAGTATAGGGACACCTGACCATTACACCAACAGGGATTTTATTAACATTGCAGATTGTCCCCACTTTGCAGCTACAACAGCTTCCATTCTAAATACACTATACAGTATACAAAACCAAATTACAATATAAATGATATAATGCCCTCCCAAACATTATTTCCAAACCTAAAGAAGTAGGTTTGTACACGAACACTCACTCATTATTATTTATTTGCACTTAAAATTATTTTACACCTGAAGGATTACTTAGAATATAACGTTTAGCTTCACAAAAATATAAAAATGAGACATGCATGCATGTGAAGGTCTATAAACATACATCTTTTCACAAGACAAAGATATTATGCAGAAGTATAGTTATTGATTCAGACCCTAAGGCTTTAGCTACAAGTCTGCAGGGATCTGCTATTTTGGGATGCCAGTTTGGTCCTCAGATCGTTATACCTGTCTATTTGTTGTTCCTTCTAACACACCAGCTTCAAGAACTGGCTGTTCACTTGTATAATCCACCTCTTGACAGGTGCCACTGTAACCATCTGTCAGTAGTTTTGAAGCTGTGGCTCACCGGTGTGTGTTCAAAAGTTTGTAGAAACCTCCAAACTGTCTTCAGAAAACAACAGTATTAATGGAGAACACGTCCCCTCTTCTTTGCACCAGTAACAGCCTCTGCTCTGAAACATTGCTGTTAGTATCTGAAGGCAT
Organism: Brachypetersius gabonensis; assembly: GCA_037577145.1. Lineage (NCBI taxonomy): Eukaryota > Metazoa > Chordata > Actinopteri > Characiformes > Alestidae > Brachypetersius > Brachypetersius gabonensis. The sequence goes on from JBBJLR010000034.1 coordinate 6,597,903, forward strand.
TTGTGAGGTCGGGTGTTTGTATTGGATGATTTGTTCTGAATCTGTGTGAGTGCCACTAGAACTCCCTCAGTTCAGAGAAAACAGCTTATTACAGCCTAAAAAGCTCACACAGCATTCCAGTTATACACGTGAGAAAACATGCCGCAGTAGTATTTGCTGAATAATTTTAACAAGTGTTTGAGCAGCACTAAAAATGTTTTCATCCAAACAAACTGCACTTATCGTTAATGAACAATCCAGCTGAAAGCTGAAAAGGAGTGCAAATTGTCCAGCTCACCCCATAAGTGGGGTTAACTGTGACAGACTGAGCCGCTAGGTGTAACAGTCAATGGGAATTTCTGGTGCAAATCACATTTAACTGGTGTTGTTTAAAGCAGCGGAACCCAAAGACTTCAAAAACATTTCAGAAACTACATCATTTGCATATAAAATGTTTATCATTTTTTGTCAACTGTTTAATATATGGTAATTATTTCTATGCTTTTTGACACCATAGAAGAACAGCAAATAATTAATATAATTAATAATGAATTCATGATAACACTGAAATGTTATTTACATGACATTTACATTATTTACATTTACATGGTCTGCTGTTGATGAATCTGTGCGTTAAAAAATCTGGATTTTTCCAATTGTGTTATACTCCAGGATGAGTGAAATAATACTGGTGTGAACTTTGTGACCCAACAAAATTCCCCACCCAAAAATGATTAGAGAAACAGTCATCAAGCTGAACTGCTGGTGTCCGATTGCTGGTGAGGTTTCTATGGGGATGCAATAGGATGGCTAAAAGCATGCTTTACCTGAATATGTTCAACTTCACAAAAATCTATGCTACAAAACTCTATTATAGGTTGTTTCACTGTTAAGTTGTGTTGCATTTGCATTTAGTGCAAAATACAACCGACCAAATAACCAAGAACTGCTGTGTTTGCATTCGATTGTGGATTGAAAATCACAGACTTTTAGCAAAAAAGTGAAACAGACTTCCGAACTGAATTGGGCAATCGTGAGAGATGCAGTTACCCGCACAGTGCACTGAGACTGGCTGGGGCCTGAGGAGGAAACAGATACTCTGATAGCAGAACTTGTTCTGAAAGTGGTGAAAAGTGTGTGTGAAACGTTGTGGAAGAAACACTCCCTGCAAGACACTGATCTATGCTTACATTCCATATTCTCCAACCTCGGGGTGCTCATATATCACCGGTCATGTGAGATCTTGTGTAAACATTTGCCTTACCACAAGGCATACCTTGCTATCCTTATCAAGCCTAGTAAATAGTATTGAAAATGAATTTGTGTACACTGTGGTGATACTGATAGTTCCATGGCTTGGTGTGTACATTTAATTAAACTGCACTGTAGGAGTTCTCATCTTTGAAAATCCATAAGTAAAGAGAAGATATGTAGATGATGTCCTTTTTCAACATAAATCCATATAAACATGCATTTGCACAAAGTAGGTGATAATATTGGCGCATCATAAACTGGGTGGATAAATGAGTCTAAAATAAATTTACACAAATAGCATGTCACTGCATTTCATTACTGCGCACAAAATAACTTGCAGAGAAAAACTTTACCTGAAGGTAATCCTATATCTACTGTCCCACCTTTGACCCATAAGGAAGTATGTGTGCGAGTTACACTAGAAAATAAATCACATCAGTGAGGTACACCCTTTCTTGTTGCCTTAGAAATAAGGCTGCAGGAAGAGATGGCAGCTGGTGGCCTAGTTGGCCCTGCAAACAGAAGGTTGGGGGTTTGAATCCCAACTGCTACCACTGCTACTGCTCGTTGGCGGCAGCCCGCTGCTCCACTTGGTGCTTGGGTTAAAATGCAGAGAAAAGAATTTCACGCTGTGGTGTGTTTACGTTCGACTAAAAGGGTTAATCAATAAAGTTTTCTGAACTTATTAATGCTGAGATAATTTTGTGCCATGAACTCTTTTGGTTCATTTGCGTGAGGGAGTGAAGAGATGTGTGGCGCAGTTCATGGCCACAGGCTCCTCCAAACACATTTGTTCTGCGCTTATCTATTTCATTGCACACGAGATATCTCTCTTTTCCCACTATCAACACAAAAGCACCCCCCCATAGCTTCAGAACAGAGACTTCTTTTATTTAAAAAATGAATAATACCACAGAACCCTCTACAAGTCACACTCTGACCATCTGCTGCTGTGTTACATTGTCATTACAAGCAAAACCAGGAATTGGAACCAAGGTTATTCGTGAGCAATCACTGGCACAGAAACATGGCATCTGTATGAAGCACAAATGGAGCGTTGCCATGCGCCTAACATTGAGAGTGATGAGTGGGTGGAAAGAGAGCTTTATACTGCAATGAAACAAGTTGAAAGTGCGGGTTCATCGATATTGTGACGCGACGGATTGCGGCGGCAACTGGTTTTAATGACTAATGTGATAATGTGATATACTGCATCAAAGTGTTTTTTTTAAAGGGACCTTTATAATCGACTTTTGCAAATTTTTATTTTTTGAGTCTGTTGAGGTGCCAACAGTTATAAACAGTGAAATACATTGCTTTATCAACGTTCAATGCAAATCTGGCAGGCAGAGGTTCCTGGCTAAACCAGTTTTCAGCAGTATCAACAAACAATGGGGCTAAAGAAGCAGTCTGCATGCAGCTGCAACACCCACATATTCAACGGCTAGTAATTATACCATAATCCAGGAATTTAAAGCGTGGCTTAATGATAATATTGGGAAATGCTTTGCACTGTACTTTGATAGGCTGCTACATGCCTTATGTTCTTATGTAGTTTAAAGGTAACATTATTCTTAATTCTTAAGCCTAATTTGTAATTCATCATTGTAAGTTAAGTGTACTTTGTTAGGTTGCATATGCCAGTGTTGGAGTATTAGGTTAGAAATTGCTTACAAATTCTCAGACTGCAATGGGATTACTTTGCTTTGTACGACATAGAAAATGCTACTCATTGCCTTACCTCTTGATTAGACTCAATCAACCCATGCATAATTTGTATCGGAATGTACAAGAGAACATGCCACAGTCGCTTCAGTTTTTAATCTTTAGAAAGAAAACAGAAAACAGGCGTTATCCCTTTGCTTTGAACGGTGCTGTTTTAAGTCTTGGAAAAGGTTCAGAACAGCAATTCTGAAAACAAAATCTTTATTAATCACAGGTAAAGCTATATATCCTTAAAGAAAAATACTTTTTTACATTCTTAAATGTTTCTTTAAGGTTGGGATTCTTCTTTAACCTGCTATTTTTATTCTTCAGTTGTATTTTATTAGGATTAGATAGATTAGATTAATAGATTCGTCTCAGATATAATAGTGTTTTCACATTTGCACTGCATTGCGTATATCTGCAAAGGTGTGGAGGCAACTGCAGCACACTTATAAATTACATAGAAACACAAATCAATTTTATAGAGGAAATATATATTTTTTTAAGTGCACCATTCATAATTGATATTGCTCTTTTAGAGACTTCAGTAACGCAAGAAATACAGCTCTTATGAAGTCAATAACTTTAATGTGAATGCAGGAATTTAATGCATTCAAATTAAATTACTATGCATTATTGAAATGCATTCATTTGTAACATATTACCACCAACCCTGTATGCAATAATAGCAAAATAACACTAACAAGACCATATAGGTTCTACATGCTTCTATCTAAATTAAATTAGAATGCTTCAGGGAATCATTCCAATTCCACTTTTACAGAAGCGTACTGCATGTTTAACATGTCATAGTTATATTAAGATAAATGCTCTGCTTCTGAGAGTTCCCCTAGTGATCAGCACATTCTCACTGAGGAGCATATGGCATTGTTTCAATATAAGCTAACAAAGCACTCCTAATAACCTGTAAGCAAGTCAGATAGGGGAAGGGATGGAGTGATTCTGTGTGTGTGTGTGTGTGAGAGAGAGAAAGAAAGCGAGAGAGCGAGATGTGGCGTGTGTCATGCTCAGCAGGTCTGCTGGGAGTTTGATTGTGTTTCCTGCGCGTGCTGTGTTGGGCTGGGTCCCGTCCCCTCGCCCCCCTACGTTGCTCCATCTGCCTTTCTTCCTCACACCCACCCCTCCCCCGTACTGGCCTACACCCAGCACACAGAAGCCCCCGCCCCTATTGGCCTGTCCAGGCCATGAGCACGTGATAGTGTTGTCACGTCAGTTTGAGTGCTCTGTCCCGAACCCCTGGAGTGCTACCCTCCCTGTCGATCTCAGGGTGAGAGAGTAAAAGTGGAGGGCTCTCGCCACACACCACCAAACATTGGTCAGCTGCACTGTTAATTTACAGTGATCATCAACACTGTAAAATATTGTGTTTTGTCTTATTGTTAGTGTTTCGGCTACCTTGAAAATCGGGATGGTAGTGGGTTCACTTGATTTATGAACACTACCTACAAAGTCGCAGCTTCAAACCCCCACATGAGCAAGACACTTAACCCTCACTTGCTCCAGGGTTGACGCTCCCTGTAATTAATGGTAGTAAGTCACTCTGGATCAGGGCATCAGCCAAAGTGCCCCATTTTCTCTTTTATTTAAAAAAAAACTATTAGAAAGTTGCATATTTACATTTTCATTTCAAAATAGTCAGCAAGTGACTGTTAGTCTGTGTTTATTTGAAGGCTTGTAGATTTCATCAGAGACTTTATTACATTATTAATTGTTATGTATTATGTCATTACCAGTCATTATTCATAAGTTAGCCTGAGTAGTTTTAGGCTAGTGTTAGGACAGCCTTAAGTCAAAACGATGGACATTTAGGTCACATTTAACACCGTTATGAAGCATTTTTTCCCAGAAATGTACGACATATAGGACAGATATTTAATTCAATGCCACATATATCAGTTTCGTGAACTAATGCCTAAAGTTATTACATACACACTGGGCTTGGCTTTTTATTTACATTTTTCAAATGAAGGTCAACAGAATCCTATTCATTACATTACACTGATATAACAGGGCAGAAAGGGTCTTCTGAAGTGACAGGACACAACCTTTCAATGGAAACTTATTTAAAGACACATTTTTAGTGAATAAGAACTATACAACCTGAGTAAGAAGCATTTGAATAAAATGTCGCAGATTAATAATTTGATAAACCACAAAAACGAACATGTGAGCAATGATCATAGAGTTTAAAGGGTTCATTTGTCGTGAATGGGAAATATAGTTTGTACAGTAAGCTGTTGTACTCTTCCTCCTCACTGGATCGTTTTAATTATGGTCTTTGGTGCTGTACGAACAAGTCATGCTGCGGAGGCACATAAGACGAGCGTGCTGAGATGTTGATGGAGAGTAAGAGTGGATCAGATGAGGATTACACACTCGGCTCTCTAAGCTTTTTTGGTTTTGCCCTAATGGGAGGTATTGGCGAATGAGATTCAGACTCACATCCAATAATTACATCCTATTCAGCGCAGAGCAGTAACTCCACTCAGCATGAGCGTGTGTCCCTTTGTGTTTCTGCTGAGGCTGAAATTTTCCTTCCCATAAACTAATCTGATACAACTTGCAGTGACTGTGTAGGCTGCTGAAGAGTAAACATCACCCGGAAGATCTGGCATTGTTTGTAATTCCAGTTATGCTGACCATACTAAAGTGCAAACACTTTAATATGGAGTCCTCTTTGCAACTATAATATAATGGAGTGTTTCTGTGGGAATTGGTGCCCATTCATTCTGTGGAGCATTTATGAGGTCAGGCACTTACGTTGAACTAGAAGGCCTAATTTGCAATCTCCGTTCCAGTTGATCCCAAAGGTGTTGGATGGGGTTGAGGTCAATGTCTTGGTATGCTAAACATTTAAATTGCTCTTCACTGGAAGTAAGGAGCCTAGCCCAAACGCTGAAAAACAGGTTTGTTCCAATACTTGTGTCCATCTTGTATATATTAATTCAACTTATTTTGCTTTTATCATTTTAAGGTCTTTTTGTGCAACCCTTAACACTGAATACACTACCATTATACTAGAGACTAACATTTACAAGATAAAAACTATAAAAACTAGAACTATGGTGTACTTATACAAACTGAATGTCTAACTGCATTGTATACTTATTATAATGGTGGTAGTATAGTATTTGCTAGTAGTAAAATATATATATATTTATATACATATGTTTATAGTTTATATCATAAATGTTAGTCTTTGGTACAGCAACAGTACATTCAGTGAAAACATAGTGTTAAGAGCTGTTTGTCAACACATAAACCTTAAAATGGGAGAAAACAAAAACACTTAAATCTGTGTAGTTGTCACTGACTGCACTACCAAAACCTAACATTTACGGAAATACAAACTATTTCAAAAATAAACTATATACAACTATGATGTTTTAACTTGAACAAATATATTACTACTAGCAAATACTATGTTTTTGAAAGTTAAACCCATGGGTGCAGTGTTTATAGATTGTCATTTTTGTCTATAACCATGCTGCCAAGCCAGCAGTCTGACAGGAAGCTTTAAGAGCTTGCCAGCTTTACCTGAAAAGGCATGTCTTACATATCAGTCTTACAGTCAGAAACGCTGTGTGTGAAGTTGTGTGTTCAAATTACTCAGGCTCTTTTCTTTTCTTTGCAGACAGCCCTTTGTGTTTGAAGGGTCTGACAGACAGCACCTCGTTGACGTTTTATCCATAGGCTTAGCCCGGTGAACTTGTGTTTGCATGCACAGTGTTTCATATTTCAACTTTGCCAGTTCCACTCGATCAGCCCACCACAATCACAACAATAATGCGTGCGCAGCGGAGTCCCGAAAAAAGATGTTTCCATTTTGCTCCAACTTCGATCCACTTTTTTGTGCGTGTCTGTGTGAGTAACAGGAAAACACACACCGCCAGTGTTTAACAATAAAGAGCTCAATCCATTTCCTGCACTCTGACAGACAAAGTGTCCTGTTCTCAGAAAATTGCTCTCATTTCAGAGGAAAAAGATGGCCTAGCATTCTTCTGAATGGGAATTGCTTCTAGTATTAAGTTTCATGAGTTGGGCCACAGTGCCTACATCGGGCTGCTCGGTTCAACACATTTATAGAATGTAAAAAGTCTGTCTTGTGGAAAGCTAAATATTTTTTGCCCTTTTCACAAAAAAAAGAGTTTTTGAGAGATTTGCAACGTAAACACTACTATGCTTTACAAACATGATATTTATGTTTATCCGGTAAATATCAGTTGGAATGTCATCATATTACAAAATGGTGAAATGGACACACAACATACAACAAAACCTTACTTCTAAAAAATGAAACCTTTATAGGAGAAGGAAAAAACATTCATGACTTCCACTGGCACCTTATTGAAAGGGCCCTTTTTTCTATTTTGATGGTGTTTTCAAATTATGTACCAATAGTAAATGATGTAAAAATGAAAAAAATTAGTCACATACTGATACCAGTTTCCCCTCCCTTAAAGGAGAAATTCGGTGTGAAATGGACCTGGGGTGTATTGAAACATGATAACGAATATGAACTTTTGTTGAGAAGCCCACCTCTTTTGCCTCCCACATTCCGAAACACAGCGCTTTTAGCAGATGTTAACCTCAAGGCTCTGCTAGGCTAATAATGCTAGTGCCTGGGGCGTCAAATAGCCAGTGCAGATAAATCGTCATATTTACACCATTAACAGGCTCCACACTTCATTTCTAGAATTCTGAGGGCCTTGCCATTTAAAACGAGACATTGAGAACTTTGAAAGTGTACAGGTTGTTTATTAAAAAGACAGTTTATACAGACAGTACCATCAGGGAATTTTCCAGTCGCCTCCATCTTGATATTAAGGCACAATAAGTCGAATAACGAGCACAAATGAAGCTACAGCTGATTAGTCACGTGAATACTCCCATTAGTTGTAGACTGGAGTTGGTGCAACAGGAGTTAACAAATCCATGTATTTCCACGGAATTCTGTTGCCTTATCCTACCTGTTCGTTTGTGCTCTCCAATCGACTTATCATGCCTTAATTTCAAGATGGCGACAGCCGGAAAATTCCCTGAAGGTACTGTCTGTATAAACTGTCTGTGCATAAATAAACTACCTGTGCAGTTTCAAAGTTCTCAATGTCTGCATTGGCTACGTGAGGCGCTAGCATTATCAGCCTAGTAGAGCCTTGACATTAGCATCCGCTAAAAGCACTGTGTTTCGGAATGCGGGGGGCGAATGAAGGTGGGCTACCTGACAAAAGTTCATAATCGTTATCATGTTTCAATACACCCCAGGTCTATTTCACACCGAACTTATCCTTTAAGCAGCTAAGCTGTTACTCTCAATGCGCTTTGCTTTACCAAACGATAACCTGCATTTTAATTACTGCACAGTGCACATGTAGGGTGTAGGGAGCAATTTGAGACATAGCCTTGCTCCAAGTATAGTTAGACATTTACTTAATCCACTCCAGTAACTTTGGCCCACATTAGACCAAAACCAGTACTTCACATCGGATCGACGCAACCTTGTATCCCCTGAATAAAGGATTGCATTAAAATGCTTAAAACGATTAAATGCTGTGCTGTTGTTGATGACAGCCATCACCATTCCTCAACTTTTGCCTACTTTTAAATTCTGTGGCTTATCAGGCTTCTTCAATCAACTGTAGCAACAAGCTTTCCAAACCACCCAAACCCAAAAAATACACAAACACCATAAACCTAAAGCCAAGCAGACTTGGGCAAACGACTCTAAGTTGTAATGTGATGTTCATAAGTACTGTGACCCAAGTGACTAATTAACCAACGCTGATGAATTCCTCATAACTGAAGACGTAAACACACTATAAAACATAAAAGTACACCTCATTACAAAGTTGTAAGAAATTTTCCCTTTTTTAGAAGGAAGTGGTATTTTCTTGATAGTTTCTTCAGAAGAAGAACTGACAGACTTCATTTGGAATTAGTTTGTTTTTCATCTCATTTCACTCTGACTTTAATATCTACATTTCTACCCTTTATTATATTTTAATTTATTTTTTATATCAGTTTTTCTAAAATATTAGTAGCAGTCTGTGTATCTTTCAAGACAGTTTGTATGTTACGTCTCAGACGTGTGTGAGCTCATTCAAGACACACTGTTTGAATATGAACATATTTGTTGAAATAAAGTGATACTGATTGTGAATCAGATTATTTTGCTTAGAAAAGGCAAGGCAACTGGTTTCACAACTGTATACACTGGTATCAGGTCAAGAAACAAAGAAAGAAAGAACATACACTGTATGCTTTAAATATAATTAGTCTATTATTACGTATTAATAACACTGCATTATTACCTGATTGCCTTACGTTTTCTCCATCAATTGCCAAATTAATTTCACACTTTATATTTTAACAACAGTCCATATTTTAATATAATATTATAGGGCAACCATGAATTAAATCAACGATTACAATGAACAGTTATTGAGTCACATGCATTTTCAAAATTAGTAAACTTGCCCAAACCCTGGTGAACACTGGTTAGCATTACTAGTGTAGTAAAATGGATCAACATGTGGAATTGAGCTTTCAGTGTGTGTTTTCTATCAGTAAGAAGCTGCCTTTATTGTATACTGCTGATGTTATTCTCTGTACACATTCAGAATATCTTTATACTGATTTGATTTATTAGACTAAAAAGGCCATTGAAATGTAAAGTCAATTATTATTTAGACGTTTTCTTGTTCAGAACGGCTGCTTGAGACAGAAACAACTATGAATGGTTGGATATTTCTTTACATGTAAAGTGGATGCAACAACAGCACTGTCACTGAAGGAGAACAGACATAACGGTTAAAACAGTCATATTTTGTGGAGTTCTTAAAGAGGTTATTTAGATGTTCTGTCATGAATGCGCTCAAAATGTAAATGCTCATCTGGACATACAGCTGTAATGCCATATGTCTGCATATTGCTAACTCGGTGAGTTCGGTGACTTGAATCTTTACACACATGGTTAAAAAATGCAATACAGAAAGTCCCAAAGTCATGAGGCGCAATGAGGCTGGTGGAATGATAATCATTTTTCATGTACCCAGTGATTTGCTCTGATGACTTGCTGGCTGAATCTTCATTGTCATACATAAATAGTCAGCAAGTGCTTTCAAAGGCAACTGACAACTGTGGAGCCCCCCCCCCCCCCCCCCCCCCCTGCTGCCTTTGAGAGCTAGGGGTGATCACTATGCAGGACACAAGCAGCCATTCAATGTCAAAGTGTTCTCAATCTAATGAGACAGCAAATGCATTCCCTTTGCTGAGGCAGAGCAAGACAAAGAGGGAATGCTACACTGTCATTGCTTAGCACAGAAACAAGAGGTTGGTCTATTTGCCGGCAAATACTGAGCATGAGCTTGTGCCTTGTTTCCATGTGGTTATTAATAACGCTGCGTTGAAGTTGATCAGTGAAAAAATGTTACAAATTTTTGCTGTTACAAAAATGTTACAAAAATGTTGCTTCTTGGTGGGCTCATACTCCCTAAACGGTTTTATTGATATCTTTATCAGTACTTTTCAAGTGACATATTAGAGCAAAAGACCCAAGGGCACTTTCCACATTTTAACTCGTCTCACTCACTTGTTAATGACTTAATAATTAATCAATCAGATACATCAGGTGTGTACAGCACGAAAGAAGCTACATAATATATACACAAGTGTGCATTCATATAAAATCTTTCTTTGTAGAAACTATCCATCCATCTATCCATACATTTTCTTATCCCAGGAGTCATAGGCCAAAAGGTTAAGAACCAGTCTGGACAGGTTGCCAGTCCATCACAGGGAATTCACACTAACAAACTCACCCACACACTCAGTGCTGCTGTCTTTGGACTGTGGGAGGAAACCAGAGAAACCCAACACCTTCTTGTTTTTAGGACACAGTGTTACCTAATACACCACCCCACCACCCTATTTTTTTTTTTTACCAATCCATTTTTAAATATGGGTGTGAAGAACCCTGCTGAAGAACATAACATAAGGTTCTAAACCAATTACAGGTCAGCCAAGCCAAGAACTTTGTTTTTAAATTGGCAGTTGAACGAGTAGGATATGCTAATATTTGAAAACCCTTTTTATTATTGATGTGCTGGGTGTATCCCTGTTCTGCAGTTGGTTTTGTGTCATTATAATGAGAGTTTGAAGACATGTAGGACAGTCTTGGGTGAAATCACAATTACAATGAACAGTCTCATGACAAGTTATGAACTGCCACTATTCATTGAGAGACTTAAGCAAACATACATTGTGTGCCACCACAATTACTTCAGAAAAAAAAAACCATTTACTGTATGTTTCTTCACTCTCTTTGTCTGGGATTTTCTCTTATTCTTACTCTTTTCTCTTTTTCTCATCCTCTCCCACGAATACAAACAGATGACTCCCTCAGCAAAGCCATACTGCTCAATACTATTCAATCTAAAAGCAAATAGCAGCTGGATTTTACACAATTCTTGAAACGTGAAAAAAGAGGGCACTAAGTGAGTGCTTAATGTTGTCTGAGGTTTTTCTGAGGTTCCAGCATGATGATAATGGTACCTATCCAGCTGTCACCAGCATTGCTGTCTCATAAACATAACTTAAGAGGCCAGTGCTTCACCTGGCAGCCCATGTGGTCAGTGATTACTGGACGCTGTTTACTTAGCGCAGACAGTTGTGCACCTCAATCAATCCACTCATCACATGGACAGACACCTGGAAGACTAAAGCTGTTTTGATAGCCTGGGAGAATAACAAATCTTTAATTGTGCAGTCTTTCCATTTACTGAGCTTGTCACATTAGACTCTACTCTAAAGGGTTGTTTACAACCAGGGGTGCAACTACTCACCTTTTTGGGGGTATGCAAAACCAACCCCCTAACCCCCCAAATTCTAAAGAATTGAATTGTCTTTAGAAATGTTCGAAGACACGTGAAGTAGAAGGCACAGCATCATAGAGAGTAACTGCTGCCGTCTGCACAGTACAATTACTGTCCGGACAGTACACTCCCCAACATCTGTAACCTGATTAAACTGCTCTGGATCAGAACATCTGCCACATGGATTAATGTAAATGTGAGAAAAAGTAGGCGTTTTTTCCTTTATGCTTTGCTGTAATTTCACATACTAAGGATTAGTCCAATAGATTATTAGAAAAATACAAAAGTGTAAGGCCATAAACATTGTCATTGTAAGTGTGCAAATGTAACACAATGAGAATTCATATTGTTCTCGTCCAAAAAATAAATAAACCATGCAGCTATTTTAGGAGAAGAAAAAATACACTTATAATAAAGATTCATGCAAAAATATGTTTGCAAATATTTTATTATTTTTTTTAATGTACTCGTGACAATCAAGAGTAGATGCTATTAGCATGAAAAAATGAAGATAAAAGGTTTTGACAATATCTGTTTATTTGAGAAAACCTCATTCCATCAAATGCTTCTGATCCGGCATAAAGATCGGATGAAAGTACTCTAGCGCTGCAGGACTAAGATTTGACATTTGTGAGTTATGTGATGCCGCTGTTTAATAAAAGAACAAGACAAAAGCTGTCTGTACTAATCATACTGATCAACACAATCACCATACATTGCCCCAGCGCTCAGAAAGCAGCTTGTGTTGAGTAAAGAACTGCATCATGTGATTTTAGAAGGCAACAACACATGGAACCATGTTTGTGTATGGCAGAGGCATTTGCGCACTTGTCTGAAGTTTGTTTCTGGCTTGGGTGTAAATATTCGTGACAGTGTCACTGTTAATACCTCATACACTCCTCCCTTTACTTTTAAAACAAAACGATCGCTTTGCACTGGTATACAGTTGTAGAAAAAATCCTTTTATCTGGTACAGAACACTTACGCTTCATAGATTTGTTTAACCTCATCCACATACGTTCTTTACAAAAAAAAATGGTTGCATCAGGTAAAAGCATGCTGTCCTGCCAAAGAACCCTTTTGGCAATCTTTATTTTTAATGACATCAATTCTTTTAGTTCTGCTTAGAACTGTGCTTTCAATAACAGTTTGAAAAAGAAATGTGTCGAATTATCATCGACGCAAAGTTTGCTCCTCATAACAGTGAAGGTGCTTTGATGAAGATAACTGTAGTTAACTGTAGCAAAATATACTGAAAGTATAAACAGAGCGAGTTTCTTGCTATTTTAATTCAAAAATAACATTGAAAATAAAGGCTGGTCGATGGGTATGGTGTCCTCACACTTTTGCCTAGCAATACAGCTCACCTACCGATGAGGCTGTTGCGGCTTATGACACAAATCATGCACTGAAACTCTGAGAAAGAAAAATGCATTATGTATAAGAAGGCGCATCAAAGCATGCCATTCTGAGAAGGCTCTCGAAATGTGGCATGGTCAAACCATTGTTAGGAAGCGCACGAGAGCTCAGGAGCACAAAATCATTCAAACACTGCTCTTCTTTCAAATATGTAGAGGACTTTTTATGCATAACTCTGAGGTAAAAAGATGTTAAGAGACTACTTGACGACCTTGTGCAAATTTAAGTGGCGTAGGTTTAGAGTTTTTACAAGACGGTCTATCTAATATTCCAGACTAAAGGCTCAGTCTCATTAACCCAGTAATTGAATTAAATCATCAAGAAGCAATGGTGGATAAGAGGATAATAGGATAATGTAAAGGGGCTTGCAGCAAATGTTGTCTTGAGAACAAGCTCTAATCCTGTCCAAACCTCACCTGAGCAAGCAGCAGTGCAAAAACTGTGATGCAGGTGGCTCTCTTTCTAAACCTTTCCTCTCGTGCCCCGAGGGTTGTACATTTTTCACTCCGTCTTCAAAGTGCACTTTTGCTAAGTCCACCTGCTGCCAATGGCCCAGTGCCCACCGTCTGTTGAGTCTTATTTGTGGGCCATGCCCGCTCCCTTCCTCGCTGGGTCCATGTGCTCCTCCTCTTCCACTCCAGGGCTGATCTTGGCACCATATGTGGACCCCGATTACATCATCCCAATTGAGGGGCACAGTGGGAGGAAAGAAATTGGTGTCACCCTGCAGCAAAACTTTTGGGGCAGTTTAACTTTTTCAGATTGAAATGACTGGGGTTAAGGTTGTTGATGGTAGAAATGATCTTATCAACTCGTTATTGTCCCTGGAGCACTAATGGCTTTGATGTATGGTAAACCTGAAGGTGCACTTAAATCTCTCCAGAAATTTCCCCTGAACAGTCTCTCTCAGTAGCTAATTAAATGGGAGCAGTGATCTTTGTATACACAACAACAAGACAAAGAATAAGACAAAGATAATTTTCTTCGGGGTGTAAGCAGAAGCTTGGGAACTAATAAAAGCTAATTACTTTTTATTATCAGTTGGAACAATGTTGTGTTTTTCTTTTCTTCTGTGAATTCAGATGTTTATTTTAATCAAATAATTAATAGAAACAAAAACTTAATAATTATCTTGCCGGTATTTGTTGATATTTTGAATACTTTGATCACACACATGTAATGCCTTCTGTTGTTTTGTGGAAGGTTCTCAGTGTGTATGTGTCTATGTGAATGTAATCCTTTATTCTTGGATAATGAGAGCAAATACTGAACTTTTGAGGCATGCATGAAAGTAAGAAAGAGTCATTAAAAGTAAGATCAGGAACCTAATCACTACTTCCTGAATGGGACAGTTCTAAGCACAAAGATCACATTCGGCCAAAGCCTAAAAAAGCCCAAATGAATGGAGAAAGTGTAAAAAGAGAGAGAGAGCGAGAGAGAGCGAGAGAGAGAGAGAGAGAGAGAGAGAGAGAGAGAGAGAGAGAGAGAGAGAGAGA
>JBBJLR010000034.1:6617841-6630438 GCA_037577145.1 Brachypetersius gabonensis
ATAGATAGATAGATAGATAGATAGATAGATAGATAGATAGATAGATAGATAGATAGATAGATAGATAGATAGAGACACCTGAAGTGTATTGTTTATCAGTTAAAGACTTCTTGATGTTCCTAAAAACTTTTATTTTCATCTTAAAACAAAATAATGAATAAAACATCTCAGGAAATATCAAATTACACATGCTGAATATGGGTCCACAAATACTAATTCTGCTGAGTGTACAATAAAAAAACAATAGCTCTCTATAGACATTTTTATAATACAGAATATAATAATTGTGTGAAAATGGAGCACCTGTCTAAAAGAGCTCAAAGTGTCTTAACAAGCTGAGACAATATAATACTGCTTTTGTCAAGGCAAGTTGCAGCAGAGACCAAATACCTGACTGTGGCCTTTCACTTGGCAACAGAGACTATGTGGGTTTGTGCAAGTCTGTGTGTGTGTGTGTGTGTTTGTGTGTGTGTGTGTGTGTGTGCTGTTGATTACTGTATCAGTGATGTGAACAGCATTTGCCTGCAGTCGCCCTATTCCTCTCTTTCAACAATGAATTTACGTAAGAACATGATTCGTCACCAACCCATGATCTGACAAGTTAACATCCCACTCACAAAGACATGCTGAGACACTGACCACACATTTTTCTCTCTTTTTCTCTCGTTAGGTCTGAGGGTCCATGTGGAGGCAATGAGAATGGCCTTGACAGACAGAGCTAAACTGCTCAGTGTCATAGCAGTCCTACTGCATATAGCCAGATGTCAGAGGAGCCTGGAAAAGGACAGCTCTCCTCTGAGGTTCACCCATCACCTGTATAATGCCACCATTAATGAAAACTCTGCCCCCAGGACCTATGTGGAGAGCCCTGTTCGAATGGGCATTGTAGTTTCTGATCCTTTCTGGGACATCAAGTACAGAGTTGTCGCAGGCGATGATGATGGCCTTTTCAAAGCAGAGGAGGTAGCCGTGGGGGATTTCTGCTTCCTAAGGATAACAACCGGCAGCGGTAATTCACTTTCTCCAGTTCTGCTCAACCGAGAGGTACGGGATGTCTACACTCTGACTGTTGAAGCTACGGAGAGCACCTACGAGTACCAGGCCAGAACAAAGGTATCGATCCAAGTGCTTGATACAAATGACCTGAAACCGCTCTTCTACCCGGCCTCATACAGCGTAGTAATCAGGGAGGACACTTCAGTGAAATCAAGGGTTGTGAGAGTAAGCGCAACGGACGCTGATATTGGCAGCAATGCCGAGTTTTATTACTCCTTCACGACAAGATCACACCCATTTGCTGTTGATCCTTTCACAGGCACCGTCACGCTTGTCAAACGGCTTAATGCTGCTCAGAGAGACAGGTACGACCTAACCATTTTGGCAGAGGACAGGACCAAGAAAATCTCTGGGGTGCAGAAGTTTGGAAACGTGGCCACGGTTGTTGTAAATGTTGAAAAGGTCACTGAAAATTTTACTCTCATCCCACCTATCGCGGTAGACTCTCTGCAAACGCACACAGACAGAATTAGCATGAATGTCAAGATCGAGCCCCAGGCAAAGGCACGATTGGCCTCTCTGAGTATAGTTGCTGGGGACGAAGAGAAGGGTTTTGAGATTCTTCCATCTGCTTTGCAGGGCAATGACTTTCAAGTGGTCTCAACAAAACGGATTAACTGGCCACAAAACCCATTTGGATTAAATATTTCCCTTCAAGCAAAAGACAGAAGTAACCCCCCTTTGCTAGCACCAGTTAAGGAAATCCATATTCCCGCTCCCCAATTTACATCATTGACATTTGAGCAGAAAGTATATCATACCACCCTTAGTGAATTTTCCCCTCCAAAAACTCATGTGCTGAAAGTGTCTGTAAACATGAGTTTTTCAAATGTCACCTACCACATCAGGGATAACTCGGATAGCCATGCCTTCAAAATAAACACAAAAAACGGCATCATCGTTACTTCTGAGACGCTTAACTTTGAAAAGAAATCTCATTACGAGTTTGATGTAACGGTAAATCATGGCGAAGCAGAAGCTCGCGTCATTGTCGATGTAACTGATGAGAATGACAATGCTCCAAGATTTACTTCCTCTTCATACCAGGCCACTCTGCCAGAAAATGTGCCCATAGGGACTAGTATTTTATCCGTCTTTGCTTTTGACATGGACAGTGACAACAATGGCTTTGTGACGTATGCCATTGCAAACACATCTCCGTTGCCTTTTGTCATAGATCCACTGACTGGAGTCATTTCAACCTCTGAAGAGTTTGATTATGAACTAATGAAGAGGTGGTACCATCTTCGGATATGGGCTTCTGATAGCGGCAGTCCTTTTAGTCGTGTGAGTGAATGTGCTGTCACCATCACTATGACCAACATCAATGATAACATTCCACTTTTTGAGAGGGTTGCATGTAATGCCACCATACCTCAGGATTTGGCAGCTGGAGAGCACATTTTAGAAATTTCTGCTGTTGATCTGGATGAGCTGGAGCAAATTCACTATGGATTTGAGTCTGGAAACGAGGATCAATTATTTGCCATTGACCCTACTTCCGGTATCATCACATTAGCTCGGCCCATCCCTGCAGACCTTTTAGAGAAAGAAAGTCCTTCATATACCCTAAAAGTAATGGCAACAGATGGCAAATACAGTGCTGACCCCACTTTTGTCACTGTGCATGTCACGGGCGAGGGCAAGGAAACCACCGCACACTGTCAAGAAACCGGAGTGTTTAGGCAGCTGACTGAGAAGCTTATTGAATCGATCAAGCCTGTGCTCTCTGCCCAAGAGGAAGAATTCTTCTCTGATGTCCACATAATCAATCGTCACTCTCCAAAGTTTGCTCTTGGCATCCCAAGCTCCATTGATGTCAGGGAAGACTTTGCTCTCAACACATCTATAATACACTTTAAGGCCACTGATAATGACAGCGGCTTTAATGGAAAACTTGTCTATGCAATTTCGAGTGGGAATGAGGATGGATGTTTCACAATTGATATGAACACAGGGGAGCTAAAGATTATCTGCACATTAGACAGAGAAATAAAAGAATTCTACATTCTGAACATAACAGCGTATGACTTGGGCACTCCCCAGATATCTGCATGGAAATTTCTTGCTGTTAATATCTTGGACGTAAACGACAATCCACCATTATTTTCTCAAACAAGCTATGTTCTGAACCTACCTGAAAACTCAGAAATCGACACAAGCATCTTCAAAGTACACGCAGTGGATCTTGACCTTGACGACAATGGAGTCATTATATATTCCTTGTTAACATTTACTGACCTATTTAAAGTTGATGAAACCTCTGGAGAAGTGAAAGTGATAGGGCATTTGGACCGAGAGACCTTTCCTAGATATGATTTAAAGATTGAGGCCAGTGATCAGGCGAAAGAGGACCCTCAGTTTACCTCAGTGGCAGATCTAATAGTTGTTTTGGAAGATATCAATGACAATCCTCCTAAATTTGTCCCCAAAATCTACAGGATTAAAGTCCCTGAAGATGCCCCTCCAGGCACAGTGCTGTTATGGGTTGAGAGCTATGACTTGGATTTGGGGAGTGGAGGTCTGATAAGCTACAATTTGAAAAACAGTGAGGCTGGTACCTTTTTTCTGGACACAACTACAGGGTTACTGACTCTCGAAAAGGAACTGGACTTTGAAAGAAAGCAGTTTTATAATCTAACTGTTCGAGCTGTGGATCATGGGCACCCTAGGTCCTTATCATCCTCATGTTATGTAGAGGTCCAAGTGTTGGATGTCAATGAAAATTTGAATAAACCAGTTTTCAGCTCATTTGTGCACAGTGCTGTGGTTATGGAGGATGCCACAATAGATACTTCAGTCATTACCTTGACAGCAGTGGATAAAGATCTGGGGAGGGATGGAGTTGTCAGATACCACATTCATGATGGGACAGGACTTGGAGTCTTTGTCGTTGATGAAGAAACAGGTAGGCGTGTTGTTATTATTGTAATATGTTATTATTACAATGATTTCCTTATTTTACTGCACACAGAATGGGTTTACAGATCTTGCACGTTAACAGGATTTGTTATAGCCAAAAATCAAGCCAAATGTCTTACTTGATATATACCACATCATCAGTCATTTTATAGGTTAGGATGTAATATAACATGAAACTGAAACTTCTTTACCTAATGCACAATGCCCTCCTCTTTTTGCTATTTGGTTATTAGTTTCTTCAGTTATTTAGCTTGACTGATGCACTAATTCCTACATAATTAATTAAGCATGCTACAGATTGCATATTTAATGAAAAATGAGGGATCAAAATTTCAGATCAAAGCACAGACAAAATTGTAAGAAATGTGATACCCATAAATGTATGGATTTGTTTTTACTTGTAATATTTTACGTCACATAAATCAATTTAATAATGTATAACTGTGTGATTGTAGGAGTGATTCGGACAGCAGACACATTGGACAGGGAGGCTGTGCCGCACTACTGGCTGACTGTGTATGCCACTGATCTGGGCACAATGCCCCTGATGGCCTGGACTGAAGTATTCATTGAGGTTTTGGATATTAACGACAATCCTCCTGAGTTCTCCCAACCTATCTACTTTGCTTCAGTCCATGAAAATGTGGCCAAAGACAAATCCGTGTTAAAAGTGGCCGCTACAGACCTGGACAAGTCTTCTGAGGGAAAGGTGACGTTCCAGATCCTGGATTCTCAGCGCACTTATTTCACTATCAACTCAAAGACAGGTACACAACTCTCATTAAAGTGCGGTTTGCCTGTGCACCTGTTGGCTTTTCCGTGTTAAGGCATAGACTTTTCTTTGATCTTTTTTTTTGCGTGTAGTAAGTAAAAAACCAGTAGGTCAACAATGCTAAAATCACAACTGCAGAATATGACATTTCACTCAAACAAGTTCAGGCACAAACTAGGTGTAACCAATGTGTGCTGAAAAAAGGACTAAATAATTAGTGTACACAAAACTCTTTCTAAAAAGTGATTTTCGGTGTTGAGGAATGCTTTATTAAAAGCCCCCTGGAGCACAAAACTCCCCAAAACCACCTTATATCTGACCTTGGACACTAATGCGGATTAGCCTTTGAAGCACCCCTAGGAAAATTACAAAAGCATTAACCGGCATCACAAGCTTGTACTTGTCCATTTGCAGCTCCTTATTTCTTTGTTGCTTCATCACCTCCACCCCAGGCCAACAGGGAGAACACAAAAGTAACTCCCATCCTTCATAGAGGGTATTACACAAGCTTACTGCACACAAAGGTGTATCTCTGAAATGCAACTTACAGGTCTAGTTAGAGTGACTTTTTCTCAGTGGTGTTTTATGGCTGTCTGCATTGTAATGCAGACACTGAGCACAGAACAGAGCAATAATTCTCATCATTGTAATGCAAATGTACCCGGTTGTAATTGTGGTTTTTGCTTATATAATCTATTGGTGTGAAGCTAAAATACCTTTTGGCAAAAATGAGCACTTTAGTCAGTACTGCACAGAGCACTGAAGGATCAACAACAGTATTAAATGAAAAGAAAATAGCTAACAACATGAATATGGAGACTCCAAAGCCAAATAAACAACATAACACAGCAAGACATATTTTAGCTTTCTCTTCTTCAAATATATTCCTCAGGCAAAAAAGGCTGGAAATTTCTGTATCTCCATGTTATAACATGGTCTGCGTGACTCATTGCTAGAGACCAACTGTCTCAACGGCTTTGTATAGTGCAGCCATCTCATATAGGATAAGAGCTAAATGACTAAATGAATAGTTAAAGACAAAACAAACCAGTACTAGAGCTACATATCTGTGTGTGTGTGTGTGTGTGTGTGTGTGTGTGTGTGTGTGTGTGTGTGTGTGTGTGTGTGTGTGTGTGTGTATGTGGTCACAGCTACATGCTTTAAATTTAATGGTGAAGATGGAAATGGGAAAATGTGGAATATGGAAATATTTGTTTTATATCTAAATATAGGGAACAATTCCAACACAGCTCTTATCTTCATTTTTGAATTTGGGCCTGTTTTAGCTTTACATTTAGCCACTTACATTCTACCTCCAGATGGGTATTAATGCTTAAACCACACTTTGTAAAATTGCTCTAACAGTGTCACCTGCCTAAATAGAGTGTGCAGTAAAAGCCCAGCAGGGTTTGTTTTGAGTGCAGTAAATGTAGCCGGGACCTTCTGGTTCCCTACAAGCCTGGCCTGCAAAGACTGGAAAGCTGAAGACTGTATATTTCCTCCGTCCATAGGCAGAAATCTGTCAAAAATAAACTTTACTTAACCCATCTCTTCATGGTCCTGGCTGCAAATATATTTCTTCCAAACAACAGAAAGGTCATGCGAATTAAACAAATTTAGCATGTGGCTTTGTTGGCAAAATTAGCATCTCACTTTCTCAGCCGCTGCAGCATTTAAACTCAAGGCTGGCAAGCCTAGTTGTAGTCACTTTTTTGGGCCACTGAACTTTTATGTCTTTTGACAACTGCAATTGGGGGAAAAAAAAAACGCAGAAATGTTTACTAGGTCATAATAGAGAGGAACGAAGAATAACTTTGTTCAGGAGGTTGACCTCGTGTAAACAGCAGAGCTAGATAAACACGACTGAGAAAGCAAAAGCTGTGGGAAGCGAGAGTGAAATGGTCCGCCTGAGGTACACAAACAGGTGTGCCAATCCATTTGAGCGCTGTGTCATTGATTAGCCTGTCTGCTCTGCTTGTGTTTGTTTGCTTAGGTGTGATCAGCACCGTCACTGAGCTGGACCGGGAACAAAAACCAGAGCACATTATTGAGGTGAGCTCACCTGCTGTTTCTTGTACATAGTTTGAGAAGCACGAGTCTGAGCCTTTCTCTTATTGTTCACGGCTTTTGTATTAATATTTGTATTTCCAGATTAAATATGTGGTTCACATACATCACTGGGTCACTGCAGAGGAATCTCAATATGCCTGTATTTAGAAGTGGCTTATTTAACACCTGAGGCCTTTTATTGGAATTGACGTAAATGACCATGCATCATTTAGTTCTTCTCTGATTCAGTATAATGTGGGCCTATGTGATGCCTGGGTCATCAACTTTTGAAAAATATGGTTCTGCAGTATTTTACATTTTCACATCCATTTTACATGCTACATAGTTCTAGATATAAGACAAGAAACACACATTAGCATTAACACCTTTGAGTACGCATTTCTTTCTTTTAAAAAGGAATATTTAGCTTAAAATATTTTGAATAGCCATTCTGGTAAGGCGTTTTAAATTTCATATGTTTGAAATTTTAAGCTCTAATACTTGAATTTTGTTGCCTTGCTAGCTTGTTCCTTACCGTGACTACTCTTATGTTGACAAACTGAATTTAGTTCAGGGGCAGATACAAACCAGATAAAGAGAGTCTGTTAGAGGGTACTTTAGTTTGCTTTTGCAGGAAATACTATTTCTGAATGTGTACACTGGCTTTGACGTACTTTGTCACGTAGCCCTCTGTTCATAAAGAACCTGTTGGATGACTCAGTTCACATTAAATTCGCAGGCACTAGTGCATGTGTGTAAGACACTATAGCATTTCCCCTTCTCCCTCCTTGCGGTTTGCAGGTGATTGCATCTGATAATGGGGCACCTCCCCTGCGCTCCACTGCCACAGTGGTCATTAAGGTGCTAGATGAGAATGATAACAACCCTCAGTTCAGCCACAAGCTCTTCCAGGTCAAACTGTGTGAGCGACAGAGCACAGCCGTGCCTCAGGAGGTCTACAGGATGGTCGCCCGGGATGATGATGAAGGGCCTAACGGCATGATCACCTACAGTCTGGAGAACAGTATGGAGGGGCAATTTGATATCGACTCTGCAACAGGGGTGGTGATTGCCAAGGGAACGTTTGGACAAGGCAACTACAGCATCCTAACGGTAAAAAACAGAAAGACTTCGTTCTTTAGACTTTACTGCTTTTATGTGTAGTTTATTCTTAGTGTATTATAATAGTGCAATATATTATTATGCCATCATCTTAATAAATTGGCAGAAGTAACATTAAAAAAGGTTGCAATGAATTATTTCACATGTCACAGATAAAAGCCACTGACCATGGAAACCCTGCAAGAACGTCCAAGTCACGTCTGGATGTGGAATGGCTGCCACAGCCGGAGCCTGGTTCTGTGCCGCTGGCTTTCGATGAGGCCCACTTCACTTTTGCCGTCATGGAGACAGACCCAGTCACTGACATAGTGGGTCTCATCAGCACAGAGATCACTCCCAGCCCTCTCTGGTTCGACATCGTAGGTGAGCATGCCGCTGTTGTTTTGCTTTCCACTCTGATTCCGTAACTGTAAACAAGACAGACTGGCACGAAGATGGGCCAGTGTTTGTTTGAAGATAATCCCACCTCAGCTTGCCCCACACTGGCAAACGAAAAAGAAATCATAGAGCCTTCTGAGAGAGAAAAAGTGTGAGAGAGTGAGAGAGAGAGAGATAGATAGAGATAGAGAGAGAGTGAGAGAGTGAGAGAAAGAGCGAGTAAGAGAGAGAGAGAGAGAAAGAAAGAGAGACAGAGAGAGTGAGACAGAGTGAGAGAGAGAGAGTGAGAGAAAGAGTGAGAGAGAGAGAGAGAGAGAGAGAAAGAGAGAGAGAATAAGAGAGAGAGAGAGTAAGAGAGAAAGAGAGAGAGAGAGAGAGTAAGAGAGAAAGAGAGAGAGAGTGAGAGAGCGAGAGAAAGAGAGAGAGAGAGTGAGACAGAGTGAGAGAGAGAGTTAGAGAGAGAGTGAGAGAGTGAGTGAGTGAGTGAGAGAGAGTGAGATAGAGAGACAGTAAGAGAGAGAGAAAGAGAGTGAGAGAGAGAGTGTGAGAGAGAGAGAGTAAGAGAGAGAGAAAGAGAGCGAGAGAGAGAGTGAGAGAGAGAGAGAGAGTAAGAGAGAGAGAGAGAGAGAGAGAGAGAGAGAGAGAGTGAGAGAGAGAGATAGTAAGAGAGAGAGAGAGAGAGAGTAAGAGAGAAAGAGAGAGAGAGAGAGTAAGAGAGAAAGAGAGAGAGAGAGAGTAAGAGAGAGAGAAAGAGAGAGTAAGAGAGAGAGAAAGAGAGAGTAAGAGAGAGAAAGAGAGAGAGAGAGTAAGAGAGAGAGAAAGAGAGAGTAAGAGAGAGAGAGTAAGAGAGAGAGAAAGAGAGAGAGAGAGAGTAGTTTATGTGGATTATATTTATCCACTTTCCGCAAGGAAGAAATAATGTGAATGTAATAACTGTTTATAATACTAAAATGAAAATTTCAGTGAATCAAAGCATATAGAAGTGACTAGAGATGTAAGTGCTCTCGACCCAAATCTGTTTGCTTTCTCATACTTGACTTGAGTTTGCTAATATCTTCTTTAAGTGGATTAGGGTCTTGACTAAACACTGGTGTGTTGTTTTGTTTATGTTGAGCTCAGTGTGAAGCACCTGTTGAGCGGTTAACTGTAGCTTTCCACCCCGTGATAAGATCTGAGCCAAACGGCAGAGATCCAACTGCTCCACATTTCCACAGTAAGCAGGCCAGGATCCCCTGCACTGTCCTCTGTCAGTGTCCCAGTGGATAAGCGTGTAGACTGCACTTGACACCTTAGCTTCTAACCATCAACAATTTGGGTAGAAATTAGCTATAATGAAAACGTGTCAAGATTATTTTCATTAGTATTGACCTGTTTTGTTAAAGGGGGCATTATGCAAAACTTCCTTCAGTTGTAATAGGTCTATGGGCTATACAAAACATGTTCATGAACAAGAAGCTATTGCTTGCATTTAAATTCTGGATTTTACACATTAGAATCCATGTCCTTAACCCCAGTGAAAGTGTTTCTTCAATCTGTGACAGTGGTTCTAGCCTGTATGGTGACCAGGCTTAAGGAAGGAAGGGAGAAAGAAAGAGTGAGAGATGCGCTAGATGGACAAATGTATTGGGACACTTAACACATATGAAAAAAGCAGAGAACAGAAGTGCCATCCAGCCCTATATGTTCGACCCCAGTGCGGGCCCAGAGCAAGATGGACACAACCCTTCATGTGTGACTTGCCTCTGCCTGTAGCCATAGCGCGTGACATCTTATGTGTGATCGTAAAACCGGTAGACAAAACTGGTGGATCTTCAACTAATCTAGTGGGTGGGGGCTTGATAGATGAGGGGTGATTCTATGCAAATTTCCTTAGCGCGACATCACAATAAGTTAGCAATCCAAACAGCTCATTTTGAAACTGTCAGTAATTAAGCTGGTGAGATCTCTCTATGTGTGTGTGATTTTATGCAAAGAACTTCATGTTTAGCCCATAGACCTATTATAACTTGATTTTTTTGAATGAGTTTTGCATAATATGACCCCTTTGAGAAATTACGCTTTTTGTTGATGAAACACTGGCAGTGCTGTCCTTAAGCAATATAACATGAAGTACATTCATTGCACATATGACAATACTTTTTATTGGCAGTATGCAAATGGTCAGTTATTGAAGTTGATGTGTTGAAAGCAGGTTCTACACATAAGCCAAACTATAGTACATGTTGGCTAAGATGAAAAGCTGTCTGAACCCACAGTGCAACATAGCTTGGCACATTTAAGACTGCGGAACTGCAGATTTGTCAGAGTGCATATGTTTACTCCTGTGCCTACAGCAGACTCATGAGCATCAGAACTTGACGATAAAGCAATATAAGAAGGTGACCTGGTCTAATGAATCACATTTTCTTTTACATCATGTGGATGCTGGGTTTGAGTGCAGCGCTTATCTGGGGACTGGAGTGCACCAGGATGCACAATAGGAAGAAGGAAAGCCAGCTCTGGGCAATGTTGTGATGGGGAACCTTAGGTCCTAGCATTCACATGCATTTAGCTTTGTCATTAGGACCCAGGCGAAGCTACATGTCACTGCAAGCTAGCGAGTAGCAACCAGAGCCTGTTTAGTAATAGCTCTCTGGTAGCGCCGTTTGTTCTCAGTTCAACAGAACAATACTATGATTAGGTATCAATAACTGTTAATGTGTGGGTGAGTGTGTGTGTGAGAGAAAATGCATTTCACATGTACCTGTATGAGCATTTCATATATGTGTGTGTGTGTGTGTGTGTGTGTGTGTGTGTGTGTGTGTGTGTGTGTGTGTTTTCAGTAGTGTGGATGCATGCGTGACAGTTATATATGTGAATGTGTATGTGTTTTAAATGTGTTTGTGTAACAAAAGTCTGAAATATTTCCTAAACGGCCCCTCATAGTTTTGAGATGTCCTGAACAAACTAATCTGATTCATGGGGTCCTCACCTCTCGTCTTAGAAGCCTTAAAGGATCCGCTGTTCATGTCTTGGTGCCAGATACCACAGTAGACTTTCAGGGCTCTCATGGAGTCCATACATTCACAGGTCAGAGCAGTTTTGGCGGCACAGAGAGTCCTAAACAGTACAAAGCGAGTGGCAGTGTAAATATTTCTCCTGTTGTTCCCCCAAAGCCAAGGCACGCATACTGCTATAAATATTTTGTAGCCTAATTCTATTCTATACCATTCTATACTACCCAGTGCAAGCATTGCAGGGTGCCTCAAAATGGTCAGAAAAAGAAAGAATTAGATCACATATAAATTTACTTAGTCTAACTTTCTAAAGCATTGAGTAGACACAGTTGCAAGCTGCCTTATGTTCTTTATGAGGCATGTGCCTTTACTGTGGCAGCTGATCTTCAACCCCCATATGGCGCAGCCGATTGTGTATCAACTCGAAACAGCTTCAAACGCAAGCTTTCTCCAGAAACTCCCTCAAAGACTCCATCATGATCAGTCAACTCAACATTAGTCACAGTTGGTCATGGTCACTGGATCAGTAAAAGGGGTGTCACTCTACATAAATCAAACTGGAGTACAGAGGCTGCTTAATTGATAAATTTGGGGAATGAATAGAATTTAAATGCCTGCCCAATAGCATCATCCTCTCCAAAAAAGAAAAAAAGGAGCAAGTCTTCAAAAGGTGGATTTCTTAATAAACACCATCTGCCAAAGCCAAAATCGCTAGCCCGACGTTCCGGGGCTATTGTGTCTTCCAGTCAGGCTACCAAAATCTGCCCTCGAGCTATCAAAGGAAGGAAAAATATATGTCAATGCTTTTGGATTCTTTCGCAAATGTAACTGGGTAATTATTTCATTTTCGGGCATCTATGAGCCACTGTCAATATGTGACATATTAAAATCGTGTTGGAAATCGCACGTGTTTTGTACTTTCACTTTGCGATCGCTCGAACTGTGTATTAGAGGGTGACATGGGAGTAAATTTTTAAACCTCTCCTGTCTCACTCCCACAAAAAAATCCCATCCCATCACAATCCAATAAAAAAACGGGGGAAATCCTGTCACGTCCCAATCGCAGAAGAATGACTCCCATTCCCACCCACTCCCGTGTTGTTGTTTTTTTTAGCTGGAATCGGTCAGTTACAGTAAAAAAAAAAAATATAGACAAGCAGGGCTTAGCATTAGCCTTAGCCCCCAGGGTTGTAGGAAGGAATTAGCGTGTATAGAGGGCTGAAAACTTTGCACCAAACCTTTCCTTTCACTTAAGGAAACAAGTAAAGTTAAGCAGTGAACAGTTATGGACACTCATAGTAT
>JBBJLR010000034.1:6630538-6652260 GCA_037577145.1 Brachypetersius gabonensis
GTTCAAAATTAGTTTATTTATTTAAAAGGTATATATCTGTGTAAAGTTATCATAGTGTTATTACGATTCCCGGTCCCACCCACTTCCACGTACATTTTTTCCAGTCTCGTCCCAATCACGTTATTAATAGTGATTTTGTTTCTGTTCCATTAGAACCAAATATTTGAGTTGATGATTGTAATTTTATACAGCTGTTGTAATTTGTATTTTAACAATTATTTGATTGATGTTTAGTTTCCTTTACAATATTATACCTTACAAATAATCTCTTTTATATTCGGGCTACTCAAATTTATTTTGGGCGACCAAAAACTGAAGAGTGCATGCTTGAAGGGCTACCAGGGATTTTAAAATTTTGCGAGCACTGGTTTACTCCTACTGATTAAGGTGTCTGTTCTGAGTGTATGCTTGCCAAATATTTCCTCTGAAACAACGGCTTTTCATGTTAACTTTAGGGGGAGAAGCATTTTTTAATACCTGCATTTTAAAACCTCAAGATGGAGCAGGAAAGCGGAAGATTTGTGAGGCTTGTATTGAAAGTCGCGTCGCAACTTTGGAAAGATGGATGAATAAATACCTTATTCTCACGCATGTGGATGAAACATATGTTGTTGGTTTTCAGCAAGGCTTAGTCATATAGACTTGTGGTGTACTATGCTAAAGTGGCCATCAATTAAAAGGGCTGGTTCTGGACGAAGAGTCAGCCTATCACTCATTCAGGTCTTGTTTTGGCCAGCTGTGCCACAATATTTTGTGGTATTCACTCTTCCATTAATGCACGCAGGTCCATGCAGGGCTTTGCTGAGAGACACTGACAGTTGCCCTTTAGATGCTCCGGAATTCCTCAGAGGGGCCTCTTTCTAACCCGCAGCTTCTTTCATCTCTTAGGTGGCGATGAGGACCAGGACTTTTACATAGAGAAGAACGTGGGGAGTATTGTGATAGCCCGGCGCCTGGATGCAGCTAGAAGATCCAATTACAATCTTACAGTCAGCGTCACGGACGGCTCTCAGATCATAACTACTCAGGTAAGGGCACATGTAGCACATGCTGTACCATGACAACTTAATGACTGACTGAACATATTATCCCCCAACCTACAGTGCAGATAGAGTTCAATATGACAGCCTCCGGCAACAAATATTTGGTATATTTGGAGAAATGTTCTTTCCCAATATTTTCCAAGAAAAATGTGCCAACGCAGATACATCAGTGATTTACATGCAACTTAGATGCCATAATTAAAGTAATGGTTTGGGGAAAAATACAATCCAACATGATGCAAACCATATGGTTAAGTAATCACATACGTCTCAAAAAATGCACGTTCTTATAAGGTATCTTTTGCTTTTTATGCTACTGTATCAAATTCATGTTTTACTCCTGACTCTCAGGCATACATCCGAGTGCTGGACATGAATGAGCATCGACCCATGTTCCTGAAAAATCAGTATGAGGTGAGAGTTCCAGAGGACACAGCGCCATGGAAGGAGATCCTACAGATTAGTGCCCAGGATGCAGATGCCAACAGTAGGCTGCTCTACTCCATCCACAGCAGCCTCCATCCAGACAGCCTCAAGCATTTCCATCTGGATCCGAAGAGTGGAGTGCTTGTCCTCACTGATAAACTGGACTATGAGGCCATCCCCACACACACTCTTCTTGTGATGGTAAAGTACTTTTCAAGCCAGCATGGATATTAAATCTCCGCTATAGGGAAAATAGAGGGAGAAAGTTGGTCATTAGGTTACGCTGATTTGGTTTTATACTCATGAAACTCATGAATATTATGAAGTAATGTGTCTTGCAGTTGAAGACAAATACATCACCCTGTTTTTGTCCATGCAGGTCCGTGATCAGGAGATCCCGGTGAAGAGAAACTTTGTGAAAGCTGTGGTGCATGTGGAGGACTGTAACGATTATACACCAACCTTCATGAGCAATCATTATGAAGGGAGTATCAGTAATCTGGCTGCAACTGGTAGCGAAGTGCTTCGTGTCAAAGCTTTGGACAAGGACACAGGCAGCAACTCTGATATTGTCTACTCCATACACTCTGGTAAGGACTGTCAAAATTCCTTTTATTCAATTTGTTAAATAAGTTAGACCCTATTAACAAATCAACGGTAAAGCAAGGGTAACAAGCCACAGCTCCAGAGTTGTTTAGATGATTTTCTACTGTATATTTCAATTGAATACGGTAAAGGTGACTGTGTATCTCTTAATATAAGGAAAAAGGTTTTTAATATATTCATTAAAGTAACAAGAACTTACTAACAAGTCATTTTTAACCATTTTATTGGTCCATTAATCAAAATGTCAATGTTAATTCAGTGTTCACACAACGTAAAGCAGGGGGTGGGTGTAAATTAGAAACATTTCCATGACAATTATGTGTCTGTAACATTAAGTAATGATGTGTTTATAACATTAAGACAACTTTGTTTCTGACAGGGAACCCAAATGGAGCTTTTGATATTGATCAGGAGACGGGAAGCATCAATGTGGCTAAGCCTTTAGACAAGCTTTCCCAGGAGCAATATCACCTTACAGTGAAGGCCACTGACCAAGGTTTCCCCCAGCGCAGTGACCTCTGTCCGGTTAACATTCATGTGAAACTGTCTGAGCACACAGCGCCTAACTTCACCCAGGATGAATACTTCACTGAAATAAGTGAGGCCAGTCCTCTAGGCTCTCCAGTGTTCTCTGTCTCAGCCAGCTGTCCATCTCCCGTGAATTACAGGATCAAAGATGGCGATCCTAATGGGAGCTTCCACATCAATTTCAACTCAGGGCTACTATCTGTCCAAAAAGCCCTCAATTATGAAGAATCTGTCTCTTACCGACTGCAAATATCAGCCACAAATACAGCTGGAGTCGCGTCTGATGCTGTTGTTTATGTGTATGTCATAGATGAAAATGACAATGCGCCTGTTTTCCTTCAGGACAGTTACTATGGTCAGATCAGCGAGTCTGCCCCGATGAACAGCATGGTAATGGGGGAGAACAACACCCCCTTGGTGATTAAGGCCTTGGATGGAGACAAGGACACAAACGCTTTGCTAATCTTCCAAATCCAAGAGCCAGAGGCAAAGAAAATGTTCAAAATAGATCCGAGCATGGGCACTATCTCTCTGATATCTCTGCTTGACTTTGAGACTACGCCTGAGTTTGTCTTTAGTGTTCAAGTGCGGGACTCTGGAGAGCCGTTTTTAAGCTCTGCCAAACCTTGCAAAGTCACCATCCGCGTCCTAGATTTCAATGACTGCCCACCTAAATTCACACTACCTGTATACACATCTTCCATCTCATCCCCTGTTTTCAAAGACATGAAAGTCACCCAAGTGAGGGCATATGATGCAGATTCATCGGTGTTGTACAGTTTTTCAGAGAGCAATCACAAACATATCTTTAAAATTAATCAGTTGACTGGAGAAATTACGGTAAAAAATGCATCTGACTTCCAAACCTATTATGAGCTCAAAGTTGTAGCCTGGGATGGCTTGTACAAAGACACTGCTTTAGTGAAAGTCAATGTCACTAAAATCAAAAAGACTAGTCTGAAATTTCAGGAAAGGATGCATCTTGGCACTGTATTGGAAAACACTACTTCTGTAGAAACTTTAATGGTACTAAGAGCCACAGGAAGTTACCTCAACGAACCACTGATCTATACTGTTCTGAACCCTGGAGATAAATTTTCAGTGGTGCAGTCATCAGGAGTACTGCAGACTACAGGTGTTCCATTTGACCGCGAGGAGCAGGATGAGTATGATGTGGCCGTGGAGGTCAGAGACATGAGAAATCCACCACGTACAGCCATCACTGACGTCAAAGTCTACATAGATGACATCAATGACAATGCACCCATCATCTCAAACCTTCCTCATACTCTGATGATATCTGAGGAGACTGAACCAGGGGATGTTCTGTTCCAAGTGTTGGCGACAGATGCTGATACAGGTGAAAATGGATCTGTAATGTACACACTAGAGGACCATTTCAATCTCTTCAGGATCGATCCCTATCTTGGGGACGTGTCCCTTCAACGACCCCTCGATTTTGAGTCATTAAATAAGTACGTTCTCACTGTGAGGGCTTCTGATGAAGGAGAACCTACTCTGTCAGCTTTTGGAGAGCTGTACATCCAAGTGCAAAACCGGTCCCACCCTATATTTCAAAGTTTGTTTTACCCTTTGAGGCTTCCTGAAAACATTACTCCTTTTACAAAAATCTTACATGTTCAAGCAAGAAATCCAGAGGGCTACCACCTTATCTACAATCTTGCAGAAGAAAATACCTCGAAGTATTTTCACATCGACTTCAAAACAGGAATGTTGAGTGTCACTGACGTTTTAGACTATGAGACTCAGGCAAAGCACCTGCTGACTGTTCGAGCCACAGACTCTGTGACAGGTACTTTTAGTGAGGCCAGAGTAGAGATTGATATTGAAGATGTCAATGATAATGCTCCTGTTTTTGATAACCTTACGTACACAGCAGAGGTGTTAGAAGGTCTTCCAGTAGGCACATCTGTAATACAGGTCTCAGCCTTTGACAGAGATACAGGGAGAAATAAAGATGTAACTTACCAAATAGTTGACAGAGGGGAGAATGAGACAGAGTTTTTCAAAATGGATCCGCTGAGTGGTCTTTTAGTAACATCACAGGTCTTGGATTTTGAGAATACAAAGCAATTCCGCCTGAAAATCAGAGTCACAGATAACGGCACACCACCACTCAGCAGTGAAGCTTATGTTAACGTGAACGTTACAGATGTCAATGACAACCCGCCAAACTTCAGTGAGTCTCACTATCGAACGTCTTTGGATGAAATGGCCACCTGTGGTCATGTAGTCATTAAAATTCAGGCCTCTGATCCTGACAGCAAGGAGGATCTCCAGTACAGAATTCTCTCGGGTAATGAAGGGAGGCACTTTGCCATCAATGAATCCTCAGGTCTCATATCGTTCTCTAATGTGTGCAAGAAAAACCTGGATCCATTTTACAACCTCACTGTTGCTGTTTCGGATGGTGTGTTCCAAAAGACTGCACCCGTGAACATAGACATGACCAGCAGCAACAGCCACAGTCCTTATTTTACCCAGGATTTTTATGAAGCTGAACTGGCTGAGAACGCAGAGCCAGGAACACGTGTGATTCGCCTAGCTGCCATTGATCCTGATGATGGACCTTATGGCAGTGTCGACTACACCATTATCAATAAGCTTGCAGATGAAAAATTTTCCATTGATGGCGAAGGACAAATTGTAACTGCTCAGCCTTTGGATCGAGAGAATCCCTCACAAAGAGTGATTGCTATTAAGGTTATGGCTAAGGATGGTGGTGGCAGAGTGGCTTTTTGCACTGTGAAGATCATTCTTACAGATGAGAATGACAATGCCCCTCAGTTCAAAGCCTCTCAGTACCACGTCTCTATTCAGTCCACTGTAAACAAAGGTGCTCCTGTTATTCAAATTATGGCCTACGATGCCGATGATGGCAAGAACGCCGATGTCACTTATGCAGTCGATGAAACTGAAGAAGTGACGGAAGACGTAATTGAGATTAATCCATTTACTGGTGTGGTCAGTGTCAAAGAGAGCCTAATTGGAATGGAGAACAAAATCTTTCATTTTAAAGTTAAGGCTCGAGATTCAGGCATTCCATTTTTTAATTCCACTGTGCCAGTCCAGGTAAAAGTTGTTCCGCCAGAGGTGCCCCTTCCAAGGTTTACTGAACCACTGTATACTTTCTCAGCCTCTGAGGATCTTCCCATTGGCTATGAAATAGGCACAGTGAAGGCCGATGCAGACATTCCACTAATATACAGCTTAGTAGATGGCAACACTGTGGAAAGCAACAGGGACCAAGTGTTTGCACTGGATGAAGACAGTGGCACCCTTCTCGTGCAGAAGAAAATTGACTATGAGAAGACCAAGTGGTATCAAATTGATGTACTTGCTCAAGGCAGTCACAATGGTACAGATGTAGCTTCTCTAGTGTCTGTTAGCATCCAGGTTCAGGATGTGAATGACAACCAGCCTATGTTTGAGGCTGACCCATACAAGGCCATAGTGGCTGAAAACTTGCCTTCTGGCACCACGGTCATTCAGGTAACGGCTAATGACCCAGACAAAGATGCTAATGGGCAAGTGACATACACCCTGGAGTCTGAAATGGATGATATCATAGATATGTTCACCATTGACTCAGAGACTGGCTGGATCACCACAATAAAGGAGATGGATTGTGAAACCAAGCAGTTTTACAGGTTCTATGTGGTGGCCACAGATCATGGTGGTAGTGTCAAGCTTTCCTCTTCAGCTCTTGTGGAAGTGACAGTCACTGATGAAAATGACAACCCACCTCAGTTCACAGAGGAGCTCTATCAAGGCTCCATCATTGAGAACAGCAGGCCCAGCGAGGTGATAGTCACTCTGACGACGATAGATAATGATGTGTCTTCAGACAACAAGCAGGTCACATGCTATATAACAGGTCAGTCCAATGATGGCTCCAAAAACCAGTCAAAACAATCACTATTCACTCCTGGATATTACAGCTGCATTTATATTTAAATGTATTTCTCAGCTTTGTAACTTAGGGGCATGCGTAATATCACATCATGCTGGGTTATTTTAACAAACACAGTTCTTTATTCTGCTTTATCTCTACCTTTTTTTTTGCAGATGGAGACCCACTGGGCCAATTCTCAGTCATCGCAGTGGGAGAAGAATGGAGAGTTACTGCCAAAGGTTCACTTGACAGGGAAGTCAAAGACAAACACACACTCAAGATAATAGCCACTGATGGAAAATTTCAAACGGCTGCCACAGTGGAGGTCCACATTCTTGACATCAATGACAACAGTCCATTGTGTGAACAAGTAAGTTGTGTTTGCGTGTGAAATAAAAAGAAAACAACTTATTAATATGTGCTGGAATCATTCATCGTCATTTGAACTCTTTATTTCATCTGAATTATTTGAATCATTTGAATTATTTATTTAAATAAATCCTAGGGTTGCACGTTAAGCACGTTAAGAGCTGAAA
The DNA here is from genome assembly GCA_037577145.1 of Brachypetersius gabonensis. Classification (NCBI taxonomy): domain Eukaryota; kingdom Metazoa; phylum Chordata; class Actinopteri; order Characiformes; family Alestidae; genus Brachypetersius; species Brachypetersius gabonensis. Next base: position 6,637,594 of record JBBJLR010000034.1, read on the forward strand.
ATAATTAAACCAATTAAATAAAAAAAATGCTTTTGCTGTGTCGTCTGATTCATTTTTCAGTTACTTTATACTGAAGCGGTCATGGAGAATTCTCCATCAGGGCTGTTCATTCTGAAGGTATCTGCCTCAGACCCTGATATCGGCACGAATGGACAAGTCTCTTTCACACTTCATGGACCAAATGCAGACAAGTTTCATCTCGACTCCAAAACTGGTAAAGATTTGTTTCTGCACACTTAGACTTCTCTGTGTAATGTTTACATTTTATTGCTGAAGGTATTTGTAACTTGCTTCTGAAGAAAGCACAACATTCAAAACAACAAACAAGGCAAAGGCTGGAGAGCCACACCTTAAAAGCTTATTTTTTCTTCTCATCAATCATCAATTCGTGTTTTATCTGCCCTGGTGGAGACCAGTCCTTCCCATCTAAGCCCATCATCTCCCCAGCATGCTATATTGGGTTACCAAGATCAGAGTTGTTTGGAATGATGGTAAATGCAGTTTTTAGTGATTGAAGGATTGTGAATTGAATGTAGTGTGTAGGATTCCAACATTTCCAAAATATTTTTCCTTTTTATGTTCTTATCTAAAGTCCATTCATATACCACTATTGCCAGCAAAATGACTCTTTTTGGTTAGAGGCACAATCAAATTTCAGCTCGTGTAAAATAGTAACCTGTCTGAACATGATTTTTGAGATATTGTTCTTCGTAGGTACTTTCTTGCTCAATGCCTAACATTTCACAGTAAGTCATAACACAAACAAGCTTGTGTTGTAAACAGGGGAGCTGTTCACCCTCGCCCTTTTGGACAGAGAAAAGGAAACAGAGTATGACCTGGTCGTCAAGGCAACCGATGGCGGTGGACGCTCGTGTCATGCCGACATTATGCTTATGGTACAGGATATGAATGACAACCCACCCCAGTTCTCAACCAATCACTATGAGATTACTGTATTTGACAATACCACCGTCAGAACGCCGATAGCCGTCATCTACGCCAAAGACCCAGACACAGGTATGCCATAACCTTTGAATGTGTGACCTTACAAAATGGCTGCAAGCATAAAGAGCCCCCAGAAACATGTTGTGATGTCATGCATGTCCACAGTGTATACTGGTATCAGTGATACTGAACAAAAACGTCTTTGAAATTATCCATTTACTGTAGGCTTTTATTGAATGGCTCCCATTCCTCTCTGCTGAGCCAGAGCAGCATGGAGCGAGTGTGAAGGTGTGTAATGTTTGAACTAAGACTGAGCAGAGAACTGATAGACACTCTTAAAGGAGTGCCAGACCACACCTGGAGATCTGTGGGAACATGCACAGGATTCACTGTAGCTCCCTGGTTTCTGCTAAATTGTGAACTGCTTTGACCCTGGTGGCAATCCTGTCAACACCTGTAGCTGCAAAACACTCTCATTTTGTTAATTGATTTCTTAGGTAGTTCTTTTTGGTTGAAATGCATTGCTTTAAATTACAAATCCAAAAACCCTGCAGTTCTGTTCATTGCAAGTCACTTTAACCCTAGTTTAATTTGCAACCCTGTCAATGCCTCTATTTCAGTCCCAATTATCTTATATCTGCCAATTATTTCTTTACCAATGTGCATATATTTATGCGTTAATATATGAATATATTTAATATAGAATTACTTCTTTTAAAGCGTTGGGGAAGACTTGAAATTCGATTCATTGTTGAAGGTTTAAAGCATGCTTGGATGATCTTTGTTCACTCTCTGAGGTTCCTCTTATTCTCTTTGGCAGGTATAAACTCAGAGGTGAGGTACTCCCTACAGGGAGCACACAGTGGCTTCTTCTCTCTAGACGAAATCTCAGGAATCCTGCGTCTGGAGCGTTCTCTGGCTGATGAGGCTCAGTCCATATTTAAGCTGCAGGTCAAAGCCACAGACCGGGGTCTTCCTCACCACCAGTCCTCCCTAGCTACGGTCACGGTGCATGTCATCGTCCTGAGCGACTACCAGCCTGTTTTCCAGAGTCCTGAGTACACAGCCCAGCTCCCAGAATCCTCAGTAGTAGGGACAGAGGTGCTCAGCGTGTCCGCCCTCACCGGAGATGGCTCTGACGATGAGCCTGTCCGATACTCCATCATCTCTGGCAACGAGGACGGAAGGTTCCAGATCCATCCAGAGACAGGTAAGGCTGCTATAAATTGAATATGCATGGCAGCCCTGTGAGCTGGATATCATAATGGTTTCTACATTCTGATAAATGGTGCCCTGACCAGCTTGTGTGTTCAATATTAAATAGGCATGATTAATCAATCATTAATATTCAAATAATCATTAGTGGTCAAACTGGGACTAGTGTGTGTTATTGGTTTTGTCCTTGTGGATTTTGCAGTTAAATTACTGTCATTTTCTTTTAATTGGGAAACCCAATAGTGTTCAACTTCATTTCACATCATTTCATTTCATCCCAATGTAGTGTTTTATTATGATTTAATACATTGTTGATTTAGCTGCATACTTTAATTTGGCCATAATTGTTATTAAGATGAGTGTCATCCATCACAGTAGCCAGAGAATGTTTGCAATGTTTTGTGCAGGTAAATGTTTCTGCATATGAATGAGTTGTAATGAATCGGTATCTAGTGTAACTATATTTAAATGGTGACCGTATACTGCAGTCATGAGGAAACGAACATCATTTGCACTAATAATGCAGAGGCAATGGACTTATGGTACTTTTAGGGCTCTTTGTCTCCTAGTGTCCTTTCAAGTAGGCTGTACTGTGCCCTGCACCTAGAGAGCCTGCTACTTCCTCTTGAGGATTAGTGAGTGCAGAGCTGGAGAGCCTGTACTGACATGCTCTGGAACCACAGAACCTCTCATTCATTGCTTCAGCTCTACCCGACACCCCCCACAACACCCCCTCCTCTGTTTTCTTATCTACGCTCCTCAGAGCCTTTAGCCCACACCACTTTTCTTTCAGGACTGAGCCAACTTCTTTACTTAAACCCTGCCAAATACCAGGCATTCTGCTACGAAATATAGTTGGTTATTTAGAAGTAAAGTGTGTTCCAAGCTGTGGGCCCACAGCATTGTTGGTTCTATGCCTAAAGGCTGCCTCAGCTTTGTCACGCTAGGTTTGCATTATGTTTGCGACAAAATGCTGAGCTAGAAACAGCTTGTTGACATTTTTTGTTGAATTTCCTTATTTCATTTTCTGCTTCTAGTACCTATAGAACACTAAAGCAGTAAATTATCATTCATGTTGCTTTAGCAGTTGCAGCTTTTTTTGGGGATTACTAAATCATTTCCAGTTTAAATGGTCATTTTGTGATTTTCTTCTCTATAAATGTCAGTCAAGACATCCTTTTTATCACGAAATATGTTGGTTTCCTAGACATGGAATAAATTGCAGTGCTAATAGTTAGTTTTGTTCATTTTAGCGTGGGGAAATTGGCCCTATGTGTTACAGAATTTACATCTCAATTTAAATGACAAGCCACTTTATGAGGTACACTTACCTTGTATCTGCACTCATTTATTATTTTTTACATTTCACTTATTCCATAGATGTAATTCATAATTCATAAATACAGGCTGTTTTTTGCATCTTTTCTCGTTTCCCTGTTATTTAATGTTCAGGACCACCGCAGGACCACCACTGAGCAGGTGTTATTTGGGTGGTGGATCAGCAATGACACCGACACTATAGTGGTATGTTTGTAGGTGTGTCCCTGTCACTACTGTGCTGAGAATTAAAGGGGGCTATCAAATGATGCAGATCACAGATGGACTGAACTACAAAGTGCATGAACACAGTGAGTTGAGCTGATCAAATGTGAGTGTGGATTCAAAGTCTGTGTACTTAGTAAGATGACAAAATGGTAGGACGGATAGACTGAAAGATCATTCAGCCATCAATTGCCATGTATTAAATTCCAGTTGATGGCCCTTTGCTTGTCCTGTGTTGTCGTCTTCCAGTAGATGTCCCAGTTTTACATCTTATTCCTACTGTGACCTTTTGTGGGAATCTGCACAATGCATGCAGAGACAATGCTTCCCAACCCAGGATGAGTGTGATTTCAACAATAGTTGCTAGCATGTAGAAATGCAAGAAAAAAACACACTGAAACCTTCTACTATTGGATTGCATTGAAAACTTGCCTATTACATGTTGCATAGTACTGACAGTTTACTTAAATGATGAGCTGTTTGTTGCCATAACACCTGGTTCTGAACTGCGTGTTCCAAGGATTCAATACATTTTTTGCCATCAAAGTCAGAATAATACTGTGAAATTGACTATATTTACTCTTATACTGGACCTTGTGTGCATTTGCCACTGTCCACTCTTGCATAGAAAAAAGCCATGTATACAAACGCAGGAGCAAACACACCTTTATTGACAGACGGGAGGCAAAGGGTCCTGTTAATAACATGGCAGCTGAGCTCTGGGAAAAGCCATTAAGTGACACCACAGAGCCCTTGATCTTTAAAATCAATAAAAAGAGAGATTGCACAGAGCAGTTTTGCACTTGTTGAAACCTGGATTCTGGAGACAATCGGGAATGAAGTTAATCATGTGCATTTTGTGGCGAGTAAGGCTGGCAGGAGGCACGGTTAACTCTGTCTGTTCTTTTGTGCACACTGTCTGCTGCAGATATAGTGGGCAAAAAGATAGGTAATGAATATTTCTGTCTGTATTCTTCTGGGATCTTAAAACCTCAGTTGTATTCTTTGTGTCCATGTTTCTTTATCCTGACTCTGGAGTGTTCCTACACTGCACTATTGTAACAGACCTGATTCACCTACCCAGATAATTAATTAGACCATTACTGAGGAAGAGACTAAAATGTGGTAGACAGGGCAACGGCAGAATCAGGGTTGAGAGCCAATCCAAAGAGGTTTATTTTGAGAGCACATATGGAAATACACCCCTGGCTAAACAGGAGCTAATAAAATATGTTTCAATTGTTAATATGCCAGATGTTTAAAGAATTAGATTTATTAGTTTGAAACCCGACTGACTCACTTTCAGAGTAAACAGCCTCTAAATAAGTTGCCTAGTCAAGTCAAACCCTGAGAATGACTTATCTGGGAAATGAGTCAGTGGTGAAAAGCAATTGAGGGAAATCATGCTTCCCCCTTTGCCCAGTTATTTTAACGTTGTTTCTTTTGTAGTTTACGGATGCTTGATTCACCCTTGAGTCATTTCGAGCCAGTATTTTTTTTTTTGCAGAGTAGGCATGTCATTTAAACAGTTAACAGAGCGGACATGCCTGGAAAGAAACTCTCTGGCTGCAGAGCTGAAATCTGGATCCTGCATTACTTTGTATTGCCGTGTGAATGGCGAGCTCATCTGTACACTTGGTTCCTTTAGATCTTCCTCAACTTAGAACTCTCCCTAATTTGATAGCACCACCAGGGAATTGCTAACATTCTTGTTTTTTTTCCAGTAGAAGCTCGCTTTGCTTTGAGCCAGCCCACTGCCCTTTTCCTCTGCTGTGTTAATTCTGCCAGGACCATTCGTAACGGTAGCTTTGCGTTTACAAAGCTCTATCCCACAGCGTCTTTCATCCCAGAGAGCCGGTGAATGGTGAACAGGCTTTGTTCTGTGGCTCAGGCAAACCTTACATTCTCTTTCCTCCAGGCCGTTTCTGTGAAGAGCGCAGTGTGCCGGTCAGGAGCCGCTGTGATATTGTCTCTTTGTGCCGCAGGTATGCTGTGGGTGAGTGCGCCACTGGACTTTGAGCTGTGTCGCGAGTATTACCTGTCAGTGGAGGGGGCACGAGGCAAAGCATCACTGGCTGACATCGCCATGGTTATTATCAACATCACTGACATCAATGACAACCCGCCCGTCTTTAGCCGTGGAGACTACAGCTCTGATATCGCGGAGAATATCTTTCCTGGAAACACGGTGATGCAGGTATCACTGACAGTCTGACTCACCCGTCACTGCCGTTTTAATGATAAGGCTATCAATCGTGGTCAGGACCGGCCGCTTCCTGTCCCAGCATATCCTTTACCCACCCCACACCTGTGGACAGTGACACTTAGATTCACTCAGACACATGGGGGAATCACTTCACACCTCATATTTACACCCAAGTTATGATAATAGTCATCAATTAGTGGAGAATCAGTTTTGAGCAATCTTTCCAGAGTGGCCAGCAGTCATAGAAGCTTAAATAAATTTAATCAAAAAGTCTAAATATAAATATAGGCCTGCAAGTACTCTCAAAAACGATCCAATGGTGTTGTTTGACCAGGAACTGGCTTACATCAGATGGTCAAGTAAAATTTCAGTAAATTCCAGTAAATTTCAGTAAATTCCAGTAAATTTCAGTAAATTCCAGTAAATTTCAGTAAATCAAATCCATTTAGTTTTAAAATAAAAATTCTGTGCCAGTGAACAATAAACTGTAATGTTAAATTTAGCTCCATTTATTTTTTAGTATATTAGTATCATATTATATTGTATTTAGTAGAAGTATAGGTATATGCTGACTCTACTCAGAATGAAAATGTGTAGCATAACTGATTTAAGTTCAAACAACAGTTAAATTTGATGTTTTGGATTTGGTCATTTTTATGAAAGGTGTCTTACAGCATGAGAAACTTAAATTTCCTTGTTGGCAAACTTCCTTTACTTGTTAGCTACATTAGATTTGTAGTTCCAGTACAAAGTTAAGGAAGCATACTTTGAACACCAAACATGTTTTAACTGATCATTTGGGGGCTTAAGGAGGAAATTGTGATTTCTCACCAAACTGTCCATCAGATGAATAGATAATGTATGGCATACTTCAATGTCAGTGGCAGAATAAAGCCTGAATGAGGAAAAATTTGAAAGTTCAATCAGTAGACCACACATAATATGTATCATTAGTCTTCTGTATGTGGCTGTACAAAGCAAACTGTTTTGAATGGTTGAGAGAGGCTGGACCCTCCTAAGCCCATATAGTGATCCGGACCTGATAGACAGAAGTACACACACCTTTGTTCGGTCCATGGAAGGTTAACTCTGTAGTGTCTCTTGATGACACTCTCTATTTATCTCTGCCCTTATCTTTCTTCCCCTCACCCTTCTCTCTTTCTCTCTCTCACTCATTCTCTGCTCTCCTGTCCTTTTTCACTCTCTCTCTCTCTTTATCTCCCTTTTTGCCCTTCTCTTACCAACTCTGCCCTTCTGTTTTCCTCTCAATCACTCTTCTCTCTCCTTTCCTCTCTCTCTGGAACCTCTCCCTCCCTCTCTCAGGTGACAGCTGTCGACCTTGATGGGCCTCCAAACAACCTCATCCACTACTCCATCGTGAGTGGCGACCCACAGCAGCAGTTCAGCATCGATCCTCGCTCTGGTCACATCAAAGTACGCTCAGCCCTGGACAGGGAAGAGGTGAGTGTGGCAGCCATAGAAGAGTGCAAAGCTGGAACATGAGGGCGGTTTCTGCTGCATCTCTCCCCCCACAACAAGCGCGGACTTGTTTCCTATGGTTTCGGTTGCCTGAATCATCAGAGAAGAACAGTTTGTTCATTCACATCTGGCTTATATCTGTTTCTCACACCAGAATACTGTGCTGCCGCCAGAATATAGTGCAAAAGTCGTTGGACAGCAAAGAAAACTTTATCTTGGTATAATAAGTACATTTGTGTTTCTTTCTCATTAAACACAGAAAATAGTACTGAAGTAATGAAAATACAAGAAAAGAACCCACATCTAGTGTTTTCAGGATATTATTGTTTTAAAAGCATTTTCCTTTGACAATAATTGTGTTGTGTCAGAAAAGAACTGAAAACTGATCTAGCAGTGGCCAGAAGACACTGGACATCTATGAATAAATATCTAAAATACATGAATAAAATTTCAAACTTGAACCAGTTTAACAGTTCAGGTCGTCATGTGACTCAGCGAGAGAGAATGTCTTACCAAAACCGTTTTCGGGAAATTTTATCCACTGGAGCAACGTGAACGAAAGCAACTTCTGCTTTGTTTTTGTTTTCATTAAGCTTTTTTGGTATCCATCCAGACAGAAGCCTTCGGCAACTTCACTCATAACACTACACCGATGAAGTTTTACCACAAATTCTTCCTTCTGGAAAACAACTCCCATCTCCAATGCAGTCTTAAGACTCCAAACGCCTTTACTTGCTCAGTTCAGCTACTAACCAGTTGTGTCTACTTTAAATCAATTGGTGGGTTTCCATCCTTTTTGTAGATGAGAAGAAGTGCATTGCATTTATTGTCTGTGGTAAGTGTCTGTGTGCTGCAGATAAAACAGAGAGAGATGTTCGGCTGAAAAACCCTGGAGTATTGACTTAATACAGTAAAATGCAACAATAATTTGTCTCTTGTGAGATGGTTAGAATAATGAATACAAGTAAATAGTACCACCAGAACACGTGATTTACTTATAGATAACTTAATAATGTATTAATACACCAAATCAGATATTGAGTTGCAACCACAAGTACTAGACTACTGAGAACATAGATTTAGAAATAATGAAGCAACCACAACTTAACCAACAGGTATATCACTCTTCATTGCATTAATATTTATTTGTTTGTTCTAATGTCTAAATTAATAGTTCTGTACGAGAAAATGATGAAATCGAAGAGGCTGTGTTAATCTGAATTATTTTTCTCTTTCAGATTACACACTACTCGTTAACCATCCAGGCTGCTGACGAGGGGCAGCCTCCTCTGTCCTCCGCTGTCCAGGTGACGGTGACGGTGTCTGATGTCAATGACAATCCGCCTGTTTTCTCCCAGACCACCCACAATCTTGTTCTACAGGTACTGGGATCGGGGGGCTCCTATTTGTCTTGAGTTAAAACAGGTCCACAGCTCTTGTCAATGGTGCAGGAACAACTAGATACCAGCCCAAGAAGTCAATCAGCCATGCCTAATGCAGCTATGGATTTGCTCCTGTGCCATTTTGTCAACAGTAGAATTTGCTCTGGCTGTTTACCCCTTTGGACTCAGCCCGATTCGTCTCCCCTAATTATAGGGCCAGCTCCGCTGACTTGGAAATCCTTTTCACAGCCCATTTGCCTCCGCCCAAGGTGTCTGTGTCTTCTGAGCGGCCAGACAATTTGGCACAATGGAGGTGGTCAGTGACAATTAGGCTTACCTCTGCCAACCGAGCACTGTGTTTCAATTACCTGCTCCAGTTGTGTCTGCTTGAATGGAGCAAGCAAGGTGTGCACACTTGGGCCAAATTGGAGCATGTGGGGCTACGAATGCAGACACATTGATATGAATATCATGGTCCATCTGCTCAGGTGTGGTTCAGAGCCCATTCCTTGAATTTGATGGTTTTCTAAAAGAATCTTTTTTTTTTTCTAAAAGCAAGCAATTCTCTGACAGAGGTAGAAACATACAACATAGCACTCTCTTGAGAATTGTATTTACTTGTCTCTGTTGGTCTTGACATGAGCCACTGTTTGCACCAGCCTTTGAAAAGTAATAGTAGATTATAATAGAAGCCCCATGGAGTTCAGTGTTCACTCAGGATCAAACTGAAGTCCATTTTTGTATGTTTGAACATTGGTTTGTGATGGAAAAGTTGTGGCGCCTGCATGTTCTTTAATCCTGTTGTGTTATTCTGGCAGGAAGGGGAGCCTGTGGGCAGCAGCATTCTGCAACTACTGGTTATGGACAGAGACACGCCTCAGAACGGCCCTCCGTTCACGTACCATATCATGTCAGGGAATGAAGGAAGACATTTTCAAGTGGACCAGGGGGGACTCCTCTCCCTTTCTTCACCGCTGGGAAAGAGAGGGAAGCCACAGCATGTGCTCAAAATTCAGGTGAAGGTTCATACAGTAACTCATGTTGAAAGAAAAGTTTAAAGAACAATCTTATTTGGCAGTTTCCCCCTCAAGCCACATGTAGCCAGTCAGTGAAGTCAGTCAGTGACAAATGGGCTTGCATTGCTTGCACCTTTGCCAAAGTTCATCAAGCTTTAAAATAAGACAAATGATGCAGCGTTTGCAGAACTTGAATAATTAAAAAAATAAATCATCCAACTGGTCACATTGCAAGAGTGTTGATTACAGCAGTGTTTTTTTTATACTTTTCCTCATTTAATAAGATGTGATTCAGGTGATCACCTTATCATTACCTCATAAAGCAGAATGAGGTGCTTGAGTAGGAGTTTAACAGACACTGGCATTTAATGGTCGTCATACTTATAAATAGACTAATTTAGAAATAAATTGCAGTGGTCTCTTATTTTTTTCTGAAACTGTATATATTACAGTCTGGCTTTATCTTACGCCTTCAGATGTGAACATGGACCGCAATGTGAAGAGCTGCTTTCTGAAGCAACTGTTAATTTAGTCTGAAACAGGATTGTAGGTGGTTGCTGGAGACGTGTTTGAGACCAATGTCCACCACAAATAGACAATATTTGAGCTACGTTTGGGAGGATATAGACGTGTACTTGGCTCACCAAGACATGATCTACCACATCTGAAGTTTTCTGAAAACTGCAGATTTGATAGAACTGTTTCTTTAAAGTCATAATTTGTTTTTCCGTGACCTTCCTCTGACCACTCCTGGAGCTGAGCCAAGCTTAATTTTATTTTTATACATCGACCGTATATACTGATAAATGTATAGTACATGTTGGAACTGTAAGGTTATGGTATACTATAGCCGAAGGAAAAAAAAATATGATATACTATTTATTAATATTATTTATTAATAAAATGAACCTTAATCGATTCAACTTTTTTAAAGCCCTGTTTAACCAGTTATTGGTTAATATCTCCAGTCCTAGGGTCCCAGTTTCAGGTATACCTGATCCTGTTTCTAAAAAGCTTAATAATTAGCGTGCTGGATCATGCATGTTTTCAGGGCAGTGGATCCATAGGACTGACGTTGAAAGCCACTGTATTGTGTATTTAATTTATAATATGTCTGTTACTTAACAGGTAATCGACAGCGGTCATCCTCCTCTCTCATCCATATGTGTGGTCAAAATCAATGTTACCGAGGAGAGCAAGTACCCTCCCACTGTGGCCCCACTGGAGGTCTTCATAACATCCACTGAGGAAGCGTTCCCCAGGAGGGTAATTGGCAAACTCCATGCTTCTGACCAGGACCCCCAGGACGTCTTGTCTTACAGGCTGGAATCCATGCATGGAGGACTTTTCTCTGTTGACACTGTAGATGGGAAGATTGTGGCAGAACAGGCACTAAGGGCTGGCCTGTACTCCCTCAATGTGAGCGTGTCTGACGGCAAGTTCGGTGTGTTTGCCGGTGTGCGGGTGCATGTGTGGGCCGCCTCCCAGCAAGCCCTGGACCAGGGCTTCACCCTGCAGCTGGCTGGCCTGTCTGCCGAAGAGTTTGTTTCAGACCACTGGAGGAGCCTCCAGCGCAGCCTGGGCGCGGAGCTCAACTTCCCCAGGTAGAGCTGGGCCACATTTAAAGTGTTGAAAGTTTTACCAAAATACACTGATGACAATAAATCTAAATAAAACCAAAACACTATTACTGTTTCGACCTCAGTAAGAGACTTGTAGTTGTGAAGACCTCAGTTTATTCACGATGGAGTACCTCTCTCACATGGTGAATGTAAAGTGTGGACATAACAGAATATCTTTCTACTCATTAAATAATTTTATTAATTAATGAATTAATGTTCATTTAAACAATGCAACAGTGTTCTTTAGCCTCAACAACTGGTTTAAAACTGCAGGCGTTTTTATATAAGGAAAAAAACATGATCATTTCTTCTTTCTGTCCACAGGCAGGAGCTGCACATTGCCAGCCTGCAGCAGGAGCCCAACTCCGTGGACCTGCAGGTGCTGTTAGTGCGGCGAGCTCCAGACGGCTTAGCCCGGCCCGTGGGTGCTCATCGTCTGGATGAAGCTCTGGCCAAAATGAACAGCACTCTGGGTCTGAGCATTCACAGAGTGAGGCAGCACAGCTGTGTAGAGCATGGCTGCCCTGGGCGAAGCTGCAGGAGCTCTGTGCTGATGAGTGAGGAGAGAATGAACCACTACAGCACCGCCCGCGCCAGCTTCATCACACCCCGGCACAGCTGGGAGAACGTCTGCTCCTGCAATGGTAGGCGCCTGCCCTTTAAATACTGGCAAACATTCCGAAGGAGATTAGCAGACATCCAAGAGCCACTAGTGTCATTATTTCACATCATTTGATCATATCTTTATTTTGACTGTCCTGGTATCAGTACAGGAAAAAAACTGAATTCCAGACACAATCCGGATTTAGAGACTTATGAATAATGAGGAAAGATCAATGGTTCCCGCACCAGGACCTGAACTTTAAAGTACTCTACTGACTATACTCTACAGCAAAAAAACAAAAAAAATTATATTTTGTCTTTTTAGTATCTTACAATTTCAAATTACAAATGTATCCTTTGCTACTCACAAATGTTCGCAAAACTTTACATAGGCTGTATCATCTTTTTGAAAAAGCACAGGAGTACAGATAGTTGCATTTTTATTATCCAAAAAACAATTGTTGTGCAAAATATCTTCGGTTAATTCGGTTAATTGTTTAAATAAATGCTTAGATCTCTGAGTAAATTGCATTAATAAATCATATTTATTATGTAGCAGCCACAACACGCTCCTTCTCGTCAGGAAGAGCTTGTTAATTAGCTGATCAGTTAAATTGTTAGAACAGGATAAAAATACGCTGCACAGGGGTTCTCTGTGATGGGCTATGGGAACCACTGATATGGTATTTTGAATTCTTAATGTAATAGTCAGTGTTTGTATATTGAATATTTGTGTTTGTATGTATCAAATAGTTGTATCTGCCAATATACATTTTCTATTGAAAGGAAAATATAGCAAACTCTAAACCTAATCACTGTTTTTTCAGTAGTATAGGGTTGTTTTGGCAGCGACTTCAGAGAGTAAAACGCAAGGCATCGATCGGTTTCTGTGATTACGCCTAGTTGTCAGAAAGCAGCGTTTTTGTATTGCACCAACAATTTACACTCTCTGTACTTTAGAATCTGCTGTGAAATTTGATGGCCATGGTTATCTGAAGTATCTGTATCGGATGGAGGAGGAAAAGCTGAACTTCCATCTGTCTCTCCGAATCAAGACGTCTGTTGCTGAAGGCACAGTGATGACTGCTAACACCTCTGACTGGGGAACATTACAGGTATTACTGCACATGATCAACAGCCAACAATAGAATGTGTCCACTTGTACACAAGGCACCTAAGAACTTCTGAGATTTCAGTATTTATTGATGGCAGTGCAAGAGAAATATATGATTGAGATTGCTCCCACTTGGTAGGATGCCCACTTTTAGATTCTCTCTACATCAAATACAGCATAAAATATATTTTCAACACACTTACTGAATGACTTTGGCCTAACTAATTCTGAAATTTACTGCATTTGGAAAACGTTTATCTAATTAATCTAATCTAATTTTTGAAATGGAATACTTTTGGTTTTGATTAGAGAAAACATCGCCCTTGAAATATCATTTAGTTAGATGCAGACAAGAATTTATTCAGTGTAGTTGTACTGGATAGAGCGCTTTAGTGTTAAATTGTCTTGCAATTGTATTAAAGTGTAAGGAAGGTCAAATTAGCCTGAACTACATGCACACCTGTTTAGCACATCTATTTAGTCATGTGCAATAAACAGACACATTCATAAAAATGCTTTTCCTTTGTGTACATTGCTAGTGTTGTTATAATAATGATCATATAAATGTTATTATAAATATAATATTTAAATATTATATTTGGTTTATTAATGAAATATAATTAATGAACAAAATTTACGTTTGTAAAGTTTTCTACTGTATCTAGTTTGTCTTTTGTTGTAGCTTTGCTCTCATTTGATTCTTTTTTTATTCTTGATTTGAGATATAAATTCTGTCCTAATCCTCATCATTTCTGTGGAAAAGTCAAGTGAATTTCAAAGAACATGGAATGTAGATTACAGTCTCTTTAAAATAGACATCATGTCATTTGGTGCAGCCTGAGTATCAGTAAATCAATCCATTCTGACTCGGAATCGATGTTATGACGAACCCCAGCTCAGTGTTGCTTCTTTCATACTTTCAGAGGCGGGCAATGAGGGCATGCTTGCTCTATCTTGGACAGATTTATACATTGGGCCACACAAAGTTTAGAGCTTGACTTACATGTAGGAAATCAACCAGGAGATGCCACCCAAGAGACAGTATGCAAAAAGAGATTCTCAGCACTTTCAGTGGACCGAAGGGAAAAGAATACCCAGAGTACTACTTATCAAAACTGCAACCTCCACTTTAAAGTCATGTTATGTTTCCCTGTGGATCGCTCATTTATACATGATAATCAAATATTCAGTTTAAGTGGCTGGACACATCAAACGTGCCGTCTCTGTCTCTCCAATGTTTGCCTCTGGGTTTTGAGTCCTGGCCTTGCTGGTCTGAATTATTGTGAGAGAAAGTCTTCTAAAAGAATCATTAAACATGGTCATCCAAGAACTCACCCATCCATGCATATATGCTTTTTTCATGGAGACTTTCACAAGGCACAGGACACTGAGATGGTGGCAATGCTCTAATGCAGTGGTTCCCAACCTGGGGTCCAGGTCCCCCTTAGGGGGGCGCTAGAGATAGCAGGGGGTGCGTGTGTGTGTGTGTGTGTGTGTGTGTGTGTGTGTGTGTGTGTGTGTGTGTGTGTGTGTGTGTGTGTGT
>JBBJLR010000034.1:6652360-6669061 GCA_037577145.1 Brachypetersius gabonensis
AACAAAAACTTACTGCTGTTTATTTTTTGCAAATAAAAGTTTAAAAGTTTGTATTTAATCACTTTGTGCGTCTCTGCAGGTAGGAGTTGGGGTTGTGGGGGCCTGGCTTGTCTTGGACACAAGCAAGGGGGGCTTCAAGGAAAAAAGGTTGGGAACCACTGCTCTAATGCCCCATACCAAATTATTATAATCTTATAGACCTCATCAATACTCGATGTTGAAAGATCAGGCAGTGTATCACTTAGAAAACTCCAGGAATTAGAATGAGCTGTTCTCCAGTTCATTCCTTTTTTCCATACATACACCTCACACCTAATTACCTATCAAATGGAAACTGGGTCAGTTTGAACAAGACCACCTCTGACAAGACAGGGGGAAGAAAAGGTGACTTGTCAGTTAAGCTGCTGTAAAATGGATGAAAACTGACAGCTACAATCTAACGTTATTAAAGAGAACAGGATCCCTGATCTGATCCACAGATACTCTTAAATAAGTCAGGGGTCTGAAAAGGAAGCAGTGATTGCAAGGATCATGTTTATTTTCCCTTTAAAGTAGAATTATTGTTATTTGAGGTCTTTCTGTTAATGAGCTGCTCCTCTTTACTCAGCACCGTGAATTCAGAATTAGGAAAGGGAGTTCCTGCAGAAGCAGCAAAAGATCAGCAATACCACGGCCTGTGCAGAAACGGGGATAATCTGCTGCTTTGATCTCAGCTGCAAGGTGGACTTGTGTTATGTTTTCTCTAATGACAGGCAACTGCTGTACAATAAAGTGGAGGCAGGGGGATTTGCAGCACCTGGCTCTGTCTGAACTTGTAAGGTGTTAGTTTTAGCTCTGGGCTAATTCATAGCCCAGCCACAATTACTCTGAGGTCCGACGGTTTCGGTTTTTGATGTGGACTCTGGAGAGAAAGCCGCTTTCTTCCCTGTCAGACTCGTCAAGGAGCTTAAAGGTCTGATAGAACCACGCGCCCCCCACTCCTACACACATATACCCCACCCAGTCCTCCAGGGTAAAGCACCTCTTCCATTAGCACATGGCTCACCACCCCCGCGCAGCAGCACAGCGAGAGTAAAACAGAAGCAACAGTCCAATAAAAGAAAACGAGCAAAGCCCATAGGCCAAGTCTGCTGATACATCAAATGCTGTACGCACTTCACAAACCACCAAACCCTCTGAAGATTCTTCCGCAGCAATTAAGTGACTGATGTGAAGATTAATAAAGATTATGGTTAATAATACATGCTGGCAAAAATCAGCATGATGCTTGCACATTTAAGGCGCGTGTGCAAAGCTGTGCATTTTTAATGAAAGACAGAAGGAGCTAATGCATGGAAGGAAACACGAAAAAAAAATATGAAAGGCCAAAAAGATTTCATTATTTATCTGTGCTGAGCTGAGATGGCAAAAAAAAAAAACCCTGTCCGAGCGGATGCTAATGCTCCAGATTAGAGTATGACCTTGCATCCCGAAGCCCCATTGCAATAGAAAGCGAGCTGCCTCCTCTCTTGCTCTGGGGAGCTCTGCCTTCTGAACTACACACATGCTCCTCAGTGCACTTCTGGACTGTGTGAGAGCTCACACTTCACACCGCGCACATAACACAGCTGTGCTTTCGTGCTTTCAGTCCCTTCACCACCAATGAAAAGCCACAAACCTAAAACCGCCAACTATGCGGCAGTTTCATGCAAATTTGCTCATTTTGTATTGATTTGTTTATTCTGCATAATCAAACTGGCCAATTAAGCTGCCCTGCGCCTTTCCAAAGTTCCATCTCAAGTTTGGCCTACAGCAAAACAAAATTAGTCCCAATTAAAAGGATGGTTCTGTAAAAAAAAGTGTTGTTATGTCTCATACAGTTGTATATAAAAATGAAACAAAGTGTGCCTGTCGGATCTATCTTGAAAATGTTTGTCCTACAGTGTCCAAGAAACTTTTTGATTAATACAGAAACTTGTGGGTAATTATGTGCATCAGTTTCCTGATTCAGGAAGCTGAATGTTAAAAAGCTTTTCCTCAAATATGTAAAAGTTTAAAAGGGTCAGGGCCCAAATTATAATTTTAATTAGTATATGGGACAACCTGAGGTCCCAGATAGTTTTACATTTTTGGAATGTTTAAAGGGTTTTCTACACTTGCCTTGTGGGCTGATTTAAGGGTTAACGGGT
The DNA here is from genome assembly GCA_037577145.1 of Brachypetersius gabonensis. NCBI lineage: Eukaryota > Metazoa > Chordata > Actinopteri > Characiformes > Alestidae > Brachypetersius > Brachypetersius gabonensis. The sequence continues at coordinate 6,654,529 of JBBJLR010000034.1, forward strand.
TTTCATTACTCCAAACTTAGCCATGGGTTTTAGTAAATCATAAATGGTATCATATTGCTATGTTCTTTGTGCAAACAAATTCCCTTGTTAAGTGCCTGTTAAGTGCCACTGCAGAGAGTGGAAGAGGTTGGACAGGTTCCTCAAAATGACTGCTTTAGAAGAGACGGCAAACACATGCTTCACTCGTAATATGAGTTCAAGTAAAGTGTTTTTATTCAAAGCGATTTTGGAGCAGTTTTGTTGGTTCATTTATTATGAATGTTTTCCACAATGTAAAGACCAGCTGTAGCGCTATAAGGACTTTAAACCGGAGACTCCGGCCCTACATGTGCTGCCCTCCCTCTGAAAAAAATAAAAAACAACGACGCTATAGAGTCACCGTTCATGCCTTGCTATCGACTGCTCCCTGTTCATCAATGATTAAGTTGTGCCCCTGTGATCGAAAGGTTGTGGGTTTGAGCCCCAGGACTGCCGGTGGCACCAGTGAGGTACCCTTCAGCAAGGGACTGTACCCATTTACTGCTCCCCAAATTCTGTATTGCTGGCTGCTCACCACTCCCCTCAAATGAATGGGTTAAACCCAACTATTTCACACTGTTCACACTGTGTGCTGTGGTGTGTTCACATATGACAAAATCCTCTTTCGTTTCCTTTATTGTATTATCTTTGGCTTGTTCACTAGGGGCTCGGACCTCAATTCTGTAAACCCTCTCCCTGGTGTCAGTTGTAAAAAGTGCTATATAAATAAAACAGAAAAAATAGATTTGATGAAATATAGAAATGTGTGTGTATACCAGGACATTCCCACCTGTGTGTTTCTTTGTGCTGCTTTTAACATGGCTCTCTATGTTCAGGTGGCGGAGCAAGAGATCGTGTTCCATTATGGCTGTGGAAATCTTCTCCCTGGAAGCCTGCATGTGAGGGGCTACCCGGTGGCTGACGGCCACTGGCATCACATCTCTCTGGAGGTTAATGAAACTGTGCTGAAACTGAGCGTGGACGGCTCCCACTCCAACTCAGTTGTGCTTCAGGAGCCTTGTAGACTGACTCAGGCCCATGGAGCCCTGCTGTTCGCCAGCCCCAACCCCAGCGCAGAGGCCCATGCACCGGGCTTCAAAGGCTGCCTGGATAGTCTGGAGTTTAACAGTCAGTCATTAAGGAGAGTGGACACGATGACAGGCCTGGGCTCACAGAGAAACCGGCTCTTTGGCATGTACCAGTGCTGCAGAGCGGGCGGCTGTGCCAATAGCCCTTGTGAGAACGGAGGGACGTGCGAGGAAAACTTTAACGGAGGTAAGGATTAAACAGCATGTATCAGTGTGCATGCATTAAATAGAGATCATACAGGTGTGTCCTCTTGGTCCTCTTTAGCATTTTGCACTGCCATAGCAGTATGTAAAACACTAATTAGTAACACAATCTGTGCAGTAAAGTAAGTTCTTTGTTCTTACATGAGCTTGTTTCCTAAATGGTTGTAAAATGAACGTTGCAATTAAAATATTAAACACAAGCATTTTGTATCATAACAAGCATGTAACAAAATTAAAAATGAAAGATGTGTATGTTGAAAAGTAGAGTTTTGACGAGATGAACATTCCAAAATGTACTGCTTACACACATACTGCCAACATCTCCATCCAGGTGCATGGAGGGAAATGAACAGCATTTTGTAATTGCATTTACACTTTAACCATCTAATGAAGTACAATACATGGCAGCCAATCTGAACACTTACATAAAACTACACTTAAATATAAGGGTTGTGGTAGAGGAAAACAGACCAATCTTATAAAAAGACTTCAGGCTAAAATACAAGAAAAATGCAACAAAAACAAATAGGGTCCTACAGTGCTTGACTTGATCGGCAAGCAAACTCCTATTTGTGCATTTGGCCAAAAGCGAGGCCTAAATGAACCAGTTAACTAATAGCCTTGATGTTGTGTTTAAATGTGAGCGTTCTCAGGTTTGTATCTCCCAGATTGCTCTTGTAACTGTGACCTTAAGCAGCAATTTGCCTCCTATATATTTGTATGCAGAAGCACTGTTCACTGCAACACAATTATGGAAATGAAACTGGGGAGATAATAAACCCCAAATGTATTTCCTTTTCAAAAGATGTGCGAGTACGTCAGGCTCACTGATTTCCGTCCTGGTCTTTGATCTCCATTCAAATAACTCGCCGTAGATCTCTGTGGATGTGCCAGCACCGGGGTGACAGCTTCTCTTTCTGAAGTTAAGACATGATGCATTCTAAATTTTTCTCTCCAGAGTTGCGCTGTAGCTGCCCACTGCGCTTCTTTGGTGCACACTGTGAGCTGGACAACAACCCCTGCGCTTCTAAGCCATGTGCCCCCGGTAGCCTGTGTGTGCCAAAGCTCCAAGGCTACATGTGCCACTGCCCTGAACAAATTGCTGGAAGCAGGTAAGAACCACATACTGCAGCACGGCTCGGTGTGATCGCACATACCTTATATCCATCATGTTCTTGGCGGTTCACTGGGGAGTCGGTGCAGTTTGCATTAGAATTAGCATCGTGCCTTCTGTTTTTCCTCTCATAAATGCAAACTCCAGGTAGTATACATAGATTGTATGTGTATGTGTGCATGCGGCACATTTATTTCTGCGCCTTTGAATCAATGGAATAGTGTCTTACGACTTAGCCCCTGTCTGACCTGTTTCATTCAGTAATTCACTCAAGCTTTGAACATTTCTGACACTAATTTCCCACAGCGAGAAACCAGTATATTCTCTTACACTGAAGTGTTCCTGGCAGGATCTTAAACGCCATCAACAAACATTCCAAATTAGTTTAATAAGCCCATCGTACATTAATGATTAGATTACATATTTGATGCACACAACATGCATGTAATTAATTTAGAATCCATAGTGTTTGAAATTATTCTTGTCACCGAGGGGTTTATGTTTGGGACTTTCAATTCTCAGTTGTTTGCCTCTGTTCATAAACACCCCCAAACGAAGTCAAATGCATTTTCTTTCTGCAAGATCTCATGAAAAGCCCAGCACAGTATTAATACAGACTTATCTGCACTTCAAGACCTAGTAAATTTGCTTTGTACTCTATCTAGTAACTGAATAATTAGCATTAAAATAGGGACTGGGTTTATAATATTGTGATTAATTAATTGTGACCCAATCTGCCGTAATGAACCGTAAGGAAGTCTGCGTTCAATTTTTTTTAGATACGGGCCGATTATGTTGAAAACCATCAAAAATATCGATTTTTCTTATATGAAAGAACAGGTCTTCACAATTAATCTCCCAAAGTTTCATCATGGAAATAATCGTGAAAATGTACTTAAATTGCTATTTGAGTTGCAGCTTTCAAATCTTACAAAAATATGAATTATTTGATAAGTATTTAATAAATATTTTGAAATAATTGAAGCTTCATTCTGATTTAATATATTTTTTCTAAGTGTCTAAATGCCTGTAGTAAAATGTTGTTGTTGAATATAGGGTGCATCACTTTGGATGCTATGGATTGTTAAAGGTATCAACAAAAAACTGACAAAAAAACTTTAAATGCGATTTTCTCGGTTTTTCAGTTGGAAAATGGTGTTGCGAGACCAGAATTTAAACGATTGTAACTTGACAACCGTTTAAGATACAGATTTGACCAAGATATCATTTCAAAGCTTATATTTTCATCTTTTCGATGATACCAAAACCTCAATTTTGAATTTTGGGTCACTGTGACTCATTTTGTCAGAGTATATAATGGATATAATTGGAAAAATACTGTCACTGAATCACTACACACATTACAAACAGCTATAAAGAACCCAGAAACAGGAACAACCAGAGAATAAAACCTGCTTACAAACAAGTAGTAGATTGGATGTCAGTCCATTATGCCATATGGTAGTTTAGTAATATATTTTGTTAGTTTTTTTTGTTTTGTTTTACCTGTTTTTTTCCTTTTATTAAGCAATGAAGTAAAATTACTCATTGCACTCAGTTTTTTCATATCAGTTTTATATATATGGCACTTTTTTTCTGTTGCTTTCTGTTCTTTATAAGCTATTTTCTAAAAATGAAATATATGCATATTATGTATCATGAAAATGCCTTTGTGACATATTTTGTCATATTGCTCATGTTTAATCTGAATAATCTAAGAGGCATAAAGGGTTAAAATGGTAGTAAACGTTATTCTTTTCTCTTTTCTTTCCTCTTAAATGTGTAGATGTCAGACTTTGGTCGATGCCTGTTCTCCGGACCCCTGCCCCAGTGGATTTAGCTGCAAAATGTTAGAGGGCTCCATCCACTGTGACCCCATACCTCAGTTATCAAGAAGCTTTGGATACATAGAGATTGCTGAGATTTGTGCAGGTGTGATGGGGCTGGTCTTTCTGGTATTCAGTTTCGTGTGTGTTCGAAAGCGTTACATCAGCCGCAAGAAGTACAATTCAGGTTGTGTGCAGGACTCCAACACCTACTTCCAGACAGGCCTGACTAAGAGTATGATGCGGGACGGAGGGGACACGCCTCCCATGGAGATGAGCACTCTGATTGGCTCAGGGAATAACCTGGACCACAGCCCCTTCCGTTCTCTGAAGCCTCGGGAGCAGAGGGAGCTGGCTCAGGCCGGCTTGCGGCCCCAGAAGGCTCAGGGCCCTGTGGTGTGCAGCGTGGCTCCAAACCTGCCCCCTCCCCCCTCCTCCAGCTCCGATAACGACTCCATCATGAAAAACCACTGGGAGCCAAGTTTTGAAGGTGAGTCTGTGAGAATTTATGTAGATAGAAGATTTACACGTTACAAGAAGGACAAGTAACTTTAATAAGGTCAGCAGAAATGTATTCAAAGAACTACATCTTTTATGCTTCCGTAGTCAGCAAGGCAAAACACTTTTCTGCCTTTCTGTCCATCAGAAATGACTCACTGTCAGATCCAGTAGGCATACATATTCCAAATTCAAGGTCTGTTCATGTGAGTTTTCAGTTCCAGAGTCTTTTCACTATGAATTAGAGCCTGATGTGGTTATACTGTTACTGGCAGAAGCGTTTCCAACTAAATATTCAAAACTAGTGCGGGATCAACACTGCAGAAGGTGTTGGAATAATCAGTGGGCTTCGAGCACAATATGCAGACTACATGTTTGAATTTTGTAAATGTTACCCGAGGATTTAATTTTGAAGAGAGACTAAATCATGACAGAAAAACAGAGGAAAACATGTAGCGTGTTGTTTCGACGCCAAATGGCAGATTTGTGTGAAATTGAAAGAATATTATCTGAATGCCATTATAAAAGAGTCTGCAGAATTTCATTCACCCAGGCATGTGTCGGCTCTGGATGTTTGATTGGTTAGTCACTAGTGGAACACGTGAGCAAATGAAGTGTGCTGAGATGTTGAAATGTGTCAGATGCAGCTCTCCCGCATATCTCATATATCTAACCAGACATATCAGGCTACACATGCTTTTCATTTGGATTTGTGAAGTCTAAGTATATGAAATCATTGAACAAAAACACTATATGATCGTCATAATAATGTGGAAGCACACTGTGATTCACTACCATTGAAATATATAACAGCAACACAGGCTGGTGAATATAAAAAGCACTGCCTGATTCACTTGCGTGTACACTGTAGCCTCCTTAAAGTGTTCATATATGACATAATACCATACTTTTTCAGAAACCACTTTTGATTTCTTAACTTGATGTTGTTTTGCACAGTTTGCCAAGCTGACGTTGATAACCTTATATTACTTGTTAGCTACTTCAGACTCTGAACATGCCTTGACTGATCGATTGCCTTTGGGGGAAAGGGAAAACTATGTACATTTGAATTTTGTCCAAACCGTCCTTTTTAATTGAAAAGTAGCAGAGAACATCAAACATCTCAGTCGGTGTTCCAAAACTTTGACAGGTGATGTTTTATAAATGAGCCCATGAACCCAGCATCCTCTTCTTTCTGTTTTCAGTGTACCCCGCTGATCCAGATTACTTTGGGCGCCCAGCCGTGCAGGAATTTCCTCAGTTTGACATTGTAGAGAGCACTTACCCCACCATGTCGTCCACAGACTCTCGTAGGAACTCTCGCTTCGGGGGCTTCCCATTTCCTTTGGACCGCAATGACCGGCGGGCACCACTGCCCCCTTGCTACAGCAACCAGAACCTTGATGATTTCTTGGGGCCAGATGGCCTGCCCCTGCCCAGCTCGCAGTGTCCAAATGAGTACACAGCCATTAGCTACTACCCCACCCAGCACACACGCAGCATGGACAACGTGTCTGCAGGCTACAAGCGGCTCAGCGTGCGACTGAGCGTGGCCCAGCCTTCATATGCGGACTGCGGCTCCAGCAGCCACACGTCCCCCTCCAGGCGTCCCCGCAGCCGTGCAGACTCGGACATGATGGAGAGTGACTATGGCAGCTGCGAAGAGGTCATGTTTTAGCCTCAGAAGACGTGCCAGAAACTATGCTCAAAAGACTCAAGAAGAGGTTAAACCCCTTAAACTCCAGACTTATTATTCATTTCAAAACGTATTGTCCGGTTACCAAGGCCGTATTAACTCAATAGGCTTTAGGATCTGCAAAGAGCTCCTACAAACAGGGGTTGTTCTGAGTATTGCAAATTGAATAATTGCAAAAAGAACTGGAACATAAGCATACGTTTGAGATTGTCCTTGTAGTTTATCTGTATCTTCACAAAAATGTCTACGTCCTACAAACCCATTAAGTTACCATTAGTCAAATTTAGTCTATGTTTGTTTTGCTTTAAACAGTGCTAAAGAAGACAGGCCATCTGTCGATATGGCATTTATTCTGGTGGGTGTCAATGTTAAATGGTCTTTAGCTGTTTTTTGTGATGAATGTGTTGGTGCAAGTTACCCCAAAGCCTTAGATTGCATTAATACAGCCTTGAGAGTAAATACTATGAACTGTTTAGCAACTGTGCTCAGACATTAATGTCTAAGATAAGTAGTGAGGGACAGAACTGTGGACCCCTGTCTGGTCCTTAAGAGTTTAAGGGGTTAAGAGATGAATGTGATTGATACATTTCAGGGAGCTTGATGGCAGAGTCATTGAAACGCCAGAGCTCCCTGTTTCAAACAGTATTACTTTTTATTTTCAAGGCAACGCAAAATGCCAGTCTCAGTCGTGACCCACTGTCCCCTCGCACGGAGAAATGGATGAGGATGTGCGGTAAATAATGCTCTTCTGCCTGCTGTTTGAGAAGATGGCTCCTGAGCACAGCTGCACAGTTTTCATGGCTCAGAAGCGTTTCATCGTGCTGTTTACAATTCGTCCTCATGTGCTGGAGTATTTGTTGCATGACTTTATAAAGAAGTCTTAAATGTGGTTAGAAGTGACATCTTCCAGGTTTCCAGCTGCAAATAGTGCTCTAGTCTATTGTCAGTTTTGTCCCCTTGGTAAGCAGCAGAGAGGGGTACACCAATGTGGAGATTTAGATTTTGATGTTGCAATAATGTCAGATATCAAAATGGAAGCACTACAGCGAGACAATGAAGCCAAAACTTGTTGCTGCAAAAAGTGGATGATACGTGTTGAGCATGTGCCAAGAAAGTGAGAGAAAAGGCAGGCGTTTAAACCATGAGGAGTACGTTGTCACTGTCATATAAAAATCCTGTTTGTTTTATGAATATCGTGCGAACATTTCATGAAATGGTCCATTTCAAAGATTCTGTTACAAAAATTACTATAAATATTAAATAGATCCATTATGGTCAGATCCCAGCTCTACCACATACCGTCCATAACAGAGAGCGTCAGTGTCCTAATTAACACAAGCCTGATTTATTGTAGGACTCTACAGTTCTCTGTCATTCAGTTATTGGCTTGTTTAGACATTTAGTGTTCTCCTCTGAGCATGTTAAAGCACTTTCACAATACTGTTTGGCGAATGAATTCACCTTCATGTGTATCACCCGTGTGTTAGCTTTCATCCGCCATATTGGTGGTACAGATATCCACTACATAGGGAGCAGACCACACCTAAAAAATGGACGGTGAATTCAAAATTGTTGGTAAAAATTGTAAGTTAAATATATTTAGACTGAAGCTGAGGCTGGTCCTTTGCTATTTCCATGCGTTGTTAGCAGAAATGTATTATATATTAAGAAAAGATGCCAAAAGTTCTTGTAAAACAGATATATTTTCACAAGCATGGAAAACATCCGGGTGGCAGTGCTTTGTGAATAGTAATGCATTAGATGCAGTATTTTTGGAATGTGCACTGTTATTTTCCGAATATTGTAAGTGAGTGAGTTTGATGAGCAAAGATAATTATATTAGAAAAGGTGATGCAAAATCTTCCATGCAAAAAGATAAAACGATTAAAAAAAAGATAAAAAACAGAAAACAACTAGAGATGTGGGAATGGATCATTTGCCATATACTGACTTCTTTGTATTATAGATTCTTTAAAAAAATGGTATTTGCTCATTCTGCCCACAATGTGTGTTTATGGTCTCATCCTTACTGGCTTGTTTACATTTGAAAATATGATCAGTAGAAACTTGGTGGGTGGCATGATCACTGGCTTTTAAGTATGTAATGAGGACATGAGAACATGTGGAATTCCTATAAAAGCTATACACACACAGGTACATGCTCAGGGCTAAGCCATTGAAACGAGTGCATGTACTGCCCCTCTCTCCTACTGATCGATTGTTATGTCCTTGTGGTGTATAGTGCTTAGTGTTTGGAGAAAAAATAACGAACCTTTGTAGTCTTGTGTACGGCAGCTGGTTGAAGTATTTCTGGAGTATCTCTGTCATTTAGGTTGGCCACATGAACTCTTGTTGTAGGTACAGTGAATACAGTGGTCCAGTGTGTTCAAGAAAGAATGTATTTTTGCTTGTTTGGTTATATTTTTGAAATTCAATGTGGGATGCATCCCATGCTTTAAATCAAATGTATTCCTCTGTGAGTGAATCATTTGCTGTGAGTCTTCATAATTGCTGTAAATATTCTGAAATAGTACTATATAAATAAAAGTATGTGGTTAATGTTGCACTGACTCGTGAAATCAGCCGCTTTTTCAGCGTGTGAAAATGTGTATCACTGTAACTGCTTGATTCCTTTGCCTACCAAACGCATGCCCTGTCATTTCATTGCATCATAAAGCTCCAGCTGAGACTGCAACTGCTCATGTCACATCGTTATTTTATTTTTGAATTTATTATGGAGTTGGTTTTAAGCAGTGTAACTGCACAGAGAGGTGAGCAAGCTTTTTCATTAGGTGCCACTTGACACGTCCCCTTTTCCACTGCTGGAGAATCGAAGGTATTACATTAACGGCTGAACATAATGGAGTGGGGTCATAAATCAGGACAGTGGAACATCTGAGTCAGCACCATTTGAGAGAGGCTAGAGGTCAATGCCATTTTCCCACATTTACTCCTGCCCAAAGTACACAGTGATGATATCGGAATGTTCAACATTTGGAGTACAGCTGAGGATCCTGAGACACCTGAGGGGATTTTGGTGCAACTTAAAAACCACTTGAGCACAAATAGGCCATCATCATATTTACATTTGTTCTGACTGCAAATTCAAGGCAAAGCTTTCATAGCCACTTTACTTCAGCTGCATATACACTATATGGACAAAGTATTAGGACACCTTACCATTACACCAATGACTTGCATTCAAATACATAGACTTTAATATAGAGTTGGTTGCCCTAGAACAGCTTCCACTCTTCTTGGAAGGTTTTCCACAAGATTTTGGAGTTTATGTGTGAATTTGTACCCATTCATTCTGTAGAGCATTTATTAGGCCAGACACTGATGTTGGACGAAAAGACCTGGCTCACAATCTCTGTTCCAGTTCATCCCAAAGGTGTTGGATGGTGTTGAGGTCAGGGCTCTCTGCGGGTCAGTCAAGTTCATTTGCCAGTCTTTAAGGACCTTGCTTTGTGCACTGGAGCACAGTCATGCTGGAATAGAAAAGGTTCTTCCTTAAAAACCATGTCCAGTTGGAAGCTTGGCGCTGTCCAAAATGTCTTGGTCTGCTGAAGCATTAAGATTAAACCCTTCAACTCAACCCACACCCTAAAAAAAATTGTGTTCCAATACTTTTGTAAATACAGTATCTATCTAATCTGTAAGCACCCATCCCCACCCCCCCGGACAAAAACTGAGACGTGCACATTGTTCGATCATTGAACGATCAAAGGATCTGATCGCCTTCATCCACAAGAGTATTAGTGACTAGATGCTACTTTTTGTTACCAATGAAAAATGGCTAGCTGTGATCAACTGTACATATGTTTAACATCTAACCTCTATATCAGTGATGAGCTGCTTTTTGTTGAGATAAATCTGGTGCCAATAATGCTGTAGATGTTATAAATATTTCAAGCCTCATGGTATTTTAGAACACCAAAGGGTATTTCTATATTGCATTTATATTGTAACATCTTTATTGGTAATTTCCTCTGAATACTGAAATGTGTGATTATGAAAGCTCAGTTGTCCATATGGAAGGATATTGGATTGGGGGGAGGAATTTATTACCACATCAGCATCTTTTTATTCACATTAGCTATGGCCCATAGAAACACTGGCTCTATAATGATAAATTACAGGCATCACTGGTGCCAGTGCAGCATCAGTGGACGATTTTCTAATTACATGTGTTCTAACAGAGTTGCATTTCAAAGAAAACAGTAAAATTCGCCGTGCCAGATTAATTCTTCTCTCAGTTAAACCCAGAGTAAACACTGCACAGAGTAAAACCTGAGGCGTGGCAGTAATTTGAACTCAGCAGGAGTTCATTTAACTTTGAACACTTTTATTTTTTTATGTTACAGCTCTCTTGTGTATTATAGCCATGATCATTGACAATAAAAAGCTATAAAAGTTTTTGAAAAACTTGTTTTACTATGTGCAGTGTCCCAAATACCTGGTGGCAGTAGGGGGGCCCGTACCTGTCAGCTTCCGAGATGGTGGTTTGGGGTCATTTTTTGAAGGTGGGGGTCATTAATCCTAGAGCAAGACTTGAGGAAGGACACAAAATGCCCCAAAATATTGTTCACTGGAAGGAACTTATTTACTGATCATGGTTCTGTCCAGTTATGCACTAGACCCTAATATTATGACGTGTTAGTGCTAGCCTTAAGAGTGTGAGTTTGGCAGGTTTAGTGCACTAAAATATTAATATGCTGCACCATTTCCTACTAACAAATAGTTATGTAGTGTTGCTATGCCAAAGCAAGTCATACCAAACTACAGCTCTGAAGGCTACTTTAGAGAAGACGCTTTGGACACAAATGAACTAAACAGTGCTCTTTCCATTCTGTACAGCACTGTGGGACAACAGTGTCCATCAAACCAATTTTAACTCGACACTGTGGATATTTGGATATACTTGCATACACTTGCATACTGCGCACTCAACAGTAGTTACTATTATGGTTAAGTCTTCTGCAAGCTCATCCTGTAAGCACATGGCTTGGCTGAAAAACACAGACACATTTAAACAGACAGACTTTTATGAAGAGAACCCTGTTCTTGAATAACTCCTGTCTCTGCGCTAAAAATGGAATACACATCACTTGTTTTAAGGAGAACACTAAATTATATACTTATTAAATTATATGTTATATACTAAAGTTATACTTAAAATATATGGTCTACCTAAACATACTCAAATATACACTTAAAATAGCCTACATTTTTAATTCTGTTGTGCATCTGAATCAGTGATTCTGTTGCTTCTTCATCTCCGTCTACAATCTTTACATCTTTAGCTTCTGTCTTCTTATGTTTTTATCTCATATTGTCTGCCCAGGGATCAGGTGAAGTATTTATTGTTCCTTTTCCGTACTGAAGTACTACAGGCTGGAGGCTGGATGCTGCAGTGACTGTGCAGAGATTTGTCTGGTGCATTATTTGTCTATTGACCCATCCATTGCAAATCTTGTTGGACTGAAGCTGGGGGCAGAAAATGATGTTTCACTTGAAGTAGCAAAGTGTTCAAACTCAGCAAAACACACTTGTGTAAAACTTTTCGATCAGGATCAGGATATTTTGTGATGCTCTCAGCTTCTCTGTGATATTTGTGTTAAACACATTACGAATATATTTTTCATGACGATTGTAAGTTTTAAAGGTCCCATGACATGCTGATTTTGAGTGCTTTTATATATCTTAGTGGTCCCCTAATACTGTATCTGAAGTCTCTTTCCGAAATTCAGCCTTGGTGCAGAATCAGTCACTTAGAGCCAGTCCTACAATGAGATTTCCAGAGGACGCACCGTTTCTGTGTCTGTAGCTTTAAATGATAAAGAGAAGCAGAGAGGCGGGGCAAGGGGGTGAAAGGCAGGGTGAGGAGGACACAGGCGGAGCACAGTTCTATGCACTAATGTTTACAGTGTATAGCAATGGCTACTGCGGTCTCGTAGCTGGTAAAAGACAGTTGTATCCGTCTGTAGTGAGATTCGAGACATTTCCTTGATAGCCAAGCAGTTGAGATGCCAATAGCCCCGTTGCTGTAAGACTCATCAAATTTGACCTGTTCTCATCTGATCACCCTGGTCTGCAGAGGTGCTCACTCATAGTCATTACAGTGAGGGGAAAGGCAGATATTGTGTGCGCCATCACACTAATAACAAATAAGTACAACACTTGCATTAATGTGTGTATTCACACACCACTCACACACATACCGGATGCTATCTACCTTTACATTTGCAACAGTAGCATGCTAACTGGGCTGTTAGCTGCAGAGCTAATATTACAGACACATTCTAAGAACAAAATACAGGTAACCATATACAACAAAGCAACAAAATTATACAGCGTTAAGTTGACTTACTTGTCTGAGGTTTATAGCTGAGCCAGGGAGATTTGAATCCAGACTTTATATTCAGCCATTCAGAAAGACCAGCTCTGCATTATGTCGCCACATTTCCAGAGAATAAATATATTTTTTAGTTCACATAAAGGAACTAAAACAATACAATTGTGCTCATTTGTACATCTAAGCACCAAGCAACTGCCGTGCTTTACTTGTTTGGTCTCTCACACATATCATAGTGTGGAGCTGATTTTATAGGGGAGGGGGCGAAATTCTCTGGACGGGCAAATCATGTGAAAGGGGAGGTAACCTTTCTCCGTATGATGACATACGGGGCCAAGTTCCAGATCGGGCCTCTGAGCTGTCCTTTCTTTCTTTCAACGGCGCAGTATAGCAATTTCTAGCCACTGCAGGACTACAGGCAGGCTAGGGGAACTCATATTAATGTTAAATTACATAAAGTTAAATTTTCATGTCATGAAACGTTTTTTTCCTGAGAGCTCCCAAAATTTTGTTGTCAATGATGGGATCTTGGACCCCAAAACCTCTCATATGCCACATCCAGACTCATGATAATTGCTTTAGCTGTGGTCCTGAGATTTAAAACAGTCAATAATTTACATAACACAAAGTTACATAACACAATGACTGAAAACAATGACAGCTTTGCATGAGTGAGGTATTCTAAAAGCCAATATATACAATCACAATCGAGAACTTGACAAATGTGTTTTAAAGTTCATACATTTACAAACAAGGCAACATACCTCAGCTGCGTTTTCTGCGGAATCAGCGCAGGTCAAAAAACTGTATGGGATTAAAAGTGGATGACTGCTATCACTAACAACAACATCCACAAAAGCTTATGCTGCATCATTTCAAAGAGGATTTCAAGCTGAAGCAGGATGTCTGTAATAACTTGGGAAAGTCTGATTACCAGTGAATGCTAAAAGTTAAAGTTCCAAGCATATCCTTCACTTCCCAGTCCATATGGAAACTAAGCTAACTATTTTGAATATGTTGCTTTTGTGATGTCACATATCCACCTACTCAACCCTTTTATGCTGGAGTTATAAGGAATGTTTCATCCTGGAGTGCTTTTTGATAAATAACTATACAGAGCAGCCAGTCAGAGCAGGATCCATACATAGAGATTAATACATATTAATCTTAAAGGGACAGTAGCAACAAAAGCCAGTTTAATTAAAAGAGGCTGAACATGGTCATTCTACATAAATCATTGCCAAACCATCACAATCATTTTTATCTAGTTATATAGGACCAAATGTTAGATTTGAAATGTTTTTGGAATTGCAATTTTTAAATTGCAGTTAAGTGGTTAGTGGTTTGTGGTTAACAACACTTTGGTTCAAAAATAGGCTGAATCCAAGTCTTTAAAACCCTCCACAGTGTTTTGACAGGCCAAAACAAACTTACCTCATTCGAAACATGAAGGCCTAAGACTTCTGCTCAGTTCTGCAGCGTCTACCAGAGAGGTTATATATTGCATTTGAGAGTAAATCCACCGAACAGAGACTGTGCTCTCCAGCATGTGTTCCACCCCTTAGAGATTTATAATGATCTCTGTCACTGAGCACTTTAAGGCCTACCAGACAGACCACTGTGGCAAAACAGACCCACAGCATGTCTATGAGTAGCTGCATTCTCTCTCTCTCTCTCTCTCTCTCTCTCTCTCTCTCTCTCTCTCTCTCTCTCTCTCTCTCTCTCTCTCTC
>JBBJLR010000034.1:6697323-6708052 GCA_037577145.1 Brachypetersius gabonensis
CCCCCCCCCCCCCCCCCCCCCCCCCCCCCCCCCCCCCCCCCCCCCCCCCCCCCCCCCCCCCCCCCCCCCCAAAAACAAACACGCTTTAGACAAAAACCTCTTATGAGGAAATTTGTTTACAGGGTGCAAAAGGTTCCCCCAAATGACATGTGTCTGCTTCTGCTTGGTACACAGCTTTCTGAAATGATCAGTTTGAGGCCTTCATTAGAACGCAAGCATAATCACAGCTGCACGCCGGCATTGGAGAAGATAAATCAGAAGCCCTCAATTTCATGAATCGAGCTGTGGGAAAGAAGCCAGTGGCTCCCTGTCAATGGAACCCCGCACTGTACAGCTATAATAAAGGCTAAGTGCACTGCTACAATATCTAATAAATACGTACCTTGAGTTCCAAGCAAATAACAAAAAACAGACAAGAACTGAGAAATACGGAACTTTTTAAGGCAATACGTAAGCAACAACCTGCCTGACCTGCTAGCACTTACTTGAAATGCTGTTTAAATGGACAGCAGTTTAAAATCCTGGCTATTTACAGTGAGATAATTGGTGCTATTATTCTAATGTCAATGCAGTGATGTGCAGAGAACGCATCAATAAGGCTAAAGGTGAAGTTCAATACATCATAATACTTCATTCATGTCATAGACCTCTGACATTATGCGGCATGCTGTAGTCAATCACACAAGCAAATTAGGAACCAACGGAAAAGAGCATTGAATGTACACCAAGGTAGAGTAAAATGTTAAAAAGCTGATTTTTTTTAGTAAAATGAACATGCTTAATAGCCAGAAATATAATGTATATGTTGCTATATATACTGTGCTATTGCTGCCACATTGTACATACATACATATGCTTACACACGTTTATATTTACACACACACACACACACAATAAATATACTCTACAACACTACAATGTTACTTGTAGTATTATTCCCAGTTTCACAACCTTGCAATTCAAAGCACTCAAAAGTAGGACAAAATATAAGGCATTTTAACCACAGAGCAGGGTACGAAAAGGTAGTAGATGGCTCATAGCCAGGGCTTGTCCAGATGTGGACAAGTCATAAAATCACCATACATCCTCAGAGGCCTCTAGCACCATATAGAATGTGTGTGTGGTACATGCGTCCTCAGAAGTGCATTAGAAATATGACAAACTTTTTAAAATCGGACAAAATTATTTTGCCAACCTTCAGCGCTATAGCATGGAGGTCCTGAGTTGCTGAGTCCCTCAACCGTGTTTCATCCCTTGATGTTCTATACTACTTTTGATGTTTAATGCTGACCATCTTTCTAGTGCTACCTCTGATTACTCTATTCAGTAGTGGGTGATCCTCTTTAAAATAATGACCCGTTAAGGGCAAGCTATTGATGGCAGCTTACTACTTTCAATAATAGTTTAAACAGAATTCTTCAGGAAAGTCAACATCAAGGCACATAGCATCAATAAGGACCACAGCCACGCAGCACACAAACAGTTGTCTTTGTCACCATCTGGCAGACGATACAGAAGTGGGGCTGCACACACTACAAGACTCAAAACGAGAAATTGTCACCCGGCCATCATGCCTCTCTGCTCACAAACCACAAAATCAACCAAGACTACAGCAAACCTGCTAAATACCCAGTGTGCAATACTTGTATACACACTGGTTACTTCATTTCATTGGGCAATACTTTTGTTGGCCACTTTACACATGAATCATCTTTTTCTGACATTTATAACTCTTACCATTTTATTTAAATAATTTTAAATAAAATGGGGCAGCTGGTGGCCTAGTGGTTCAGGCATTCGCCCTGTGATCAGAAAGTCCAGGTTCGATCGCCAAGACCGCTAGGCACCTCTGAGGGTACTACCCCACACACTGCTCCCCGGGCGCCGTGTTCCTGGCTGCTCCCTGCTTCACTTGGTGAATGGGTTAAATGCAGAGGAAGAATTTCGTGCTGTTCACACTGTGTGCAGTGGTGTGTTCACGTATGACAGAATGATCACTTTCACTTTCATTTATCGTACACCATGTTATATCTTGCACTCTTCTGATTGAGTTAACCTGTTTCTCACATCCAACAAATCTAACTTATTTGTGACTAATAAAACTAAACCACACTTTCCAAGCACTGAAAACAGTCTTTATATCATACAGCTCTAAATCAGACAATGTATTAGTATCATGATCATACTGCTACATATTGCACTTGCAGTACTGTTCAATGTATTACAGGGCCCATTACATGATTATTCTGGAATTTAAATAGGGCATAGTTTGCATGCCTCAAACTATGTTCAGAAACAGTTTCTACCCCTCAGACTGTTAAGAATAACATATGGAACACCTGCACTGACACTTTTCCTTATTCTTGCACTGACCCCTCCCACACGGTCACTTCGTACAGACATGTTGTGTAGTGTTGCTGCTGTTCTTATATTTCTTGCTGTATACCCTCCCTCAACAACACTCTGCTGCTAACTGTTATATGGTTGTACTTGTATTTGACTTGTTGCACTGTTAATGTGGCACACAGTATATGTGTATACCTAATGTAGAAAACCAAACATTTACATATATTTAGCCTGCAGCACTTTGTCACCCTCCCAGTCATTCACTTTTCATGCTGAAGTTCTAAGGAGTGTTTCAGCCCTGTGCTGCATTTTGAGCTGCAATACTGCAATACACAGTAGCCAGTCAGAAAAAAAATCACATATATGATATACAAGGCCATAGTGTAAAACACACACACATATATATATATATATATATACACACACACACACACATTCATATATGCATACACACATTTTTTATATATATAATAGATGGCTGGCTCCCTCTCCTCTCCTCCCCCCCTGTCCAAACTTATACATATGTCAAGAAATGGAATGGACTTTAGCAGTTAACACTCACTTTGAGCAATCATTGGTCAACCTGTCAAAAACACTGGTTACCAACTCATTTGCATATTGCAAACTTCTGAACAGCATTGTGCAGACCAGTCTTGCAATAATGGTTAACTGCTGATATACCGAGGAGTCCTACGTTTATTAGGCTTTTATTCTTGGTGATCCAGAAATTTAATTTGAACTAATTAAATGTTTGTTTAAAAGTGCTCACACAAGGCAGGGTACACTTATAAACCACAGAGTCTTTACTTTATTTCACAGGTACAGCCACAGTAACCTGTCATGTCCTTTTAAAGGAAACAGGTTAACAGAGATGTAAAAATGCTTTGATCTGAAAGAGGTTAATTCAAGCAGAATCCATTACAATAATATAAAATACAATGTTCAATCATCTCAGCTAAATTCTCATGATCATAATGAATCACATCAAAGTGATCAAACTGTAGAGAAATCTGAGATTTCAAGGACACAAGTCAACAAATCAGACCCATGTCATATGATCAGTGACTCAACACTGGATTCACTTGTGAATTAGGACAGGCAAATGTAATGCAGTGAATAAAGGTCTACCTCAGGTTTTGGAAAAAGTGAAGTGGTAAAAATGGTGTTCTGAAGGAAGTTATAAGGAAAGGCTCCTGATATACACACACAGCTGGAAGGCAGAAATCACGCAGTGATTAACAAAACAACACAGGTAAAACCATTAACAGCTATATTAGATAAAATTGTCAGTTCACCCTTAGAACTAGTAAAATCTAATTTTAACAAATAAATGATGTTTCTAATACCTAAACGAAAAGAAGTGGTTATTATTACATGTTTCATAAATTACAATAACTTTAGTTCTCTGTGACATAGGAACACCAAACATAGTTCAGGATGACGTCTGACACCTCAAGCAACAAACCGGGGGAACTTTCATATTAGGAGTTTTGCAGTGTGATGACGATTTACCATTTGTTGCTTTGTATGCATGAATCCAGGTCACTCACATTCTAGGGTTAATCTTCTGAGATCTAGAGACTCCACTCAGGCTCACATTCCACAGAACCAAGACTCAACTTGTGACCCAGATATTAAACTTGGACTTGCACCCTGAAACATGAGATTCGACTCCAAGAGACCAAGACTCGATTTGAACTTGCACTTCAGAAACTCCTTTTCCACTGCACTGGTTCCACTTGCCGGTTCCGTGCCGGTTCCCAATTTTGGAACCAGTGCTGCGCTTTTCCAAAGAAAAAAAGTGGTGCCGGTCCCTAAAACAAGCACCGAACCGATGCCTAAACTGGTCTCGTAGCGAGAGCCCGTAACGTCACGAGCGGTGGGTGGAGTCTCGCACATATTCATTGTCTATGTGGATCTCTTTAACGGTAATAATCCGCAGAATAAGCTGCATTTGGATTCTGAAATAAATTCTCAAAGTTTGGAGAATAACCAGCAAGCAGAAACTGAGTTCGGAGAGGTTTGTTTCTGTTTAGTGGGCGTGGCCTGTCCCGTATTCTCATGTGGCGCCGCTAAGCTCCTGTCTAGTGTAAATGCGAGCCGGGTCTCGGCTGGTTCCCGGTGCAGCACCGGCCGAACACCAGAACAGGCTCCTGGCACCAGCACCAGGGTAGTGGAAAAGGGGTAATCCTAACCCCCAAAGACCTGGACTCAACTACAGACTCAGACCCACAATCCAGAGAAATCGGACTTGACTCCCCTTGCACTGCAGAGACTCTGAACTAGTACTCACCCCAGAGAATCACTTGATGAGTACATCTCTGGCAACTTCAGAACTCCAGGGAATAAAAGGCAAGTAAATGTGACGACCGAGAGATGAAACCCTTCACCAGTGATTCCAAATGAATTGCAACAATGCATTAACAAAACACATTTCAACTTCAAACAATGAGAGAAAACTAGCCAATTCTCTAAGGCTATGTCCACATGTACACGGGTATTTCTGAAAACTGAGATCTTCCGTTTTCGTTTTTTTTAAAAATCGCGTCCACACAAGCACGTTTTCAAAAATATCTCCGTCCACACGCAATCGCAAAAAACGCTGTCAAGAGCATGCCAAGGCAGCAAGTGCCGATATAACCTTAAACCGTGTAGCATTGGTGACCAATCAGAAGCCTTGGATGGGGAGCGTCATTACCTGTTTCTGGTAGACAAACAACCACCAACCACTGTTCCGACCGGGGGGTTATTCCATGAAACAGGATTAAGGGAAAGTCTGGCTTACTTTCCCTTACTTTCCTTTGAAATAAGACAGACTTTCCCTTAATCCTGTTTCATGGAATACCCCCCAGGTCTCGTCCAAAACCGGTGCTGACGTTGGCGGTGGTCGCTGGGCAGAGACAGTGTCTGTGTTGAATGTAATAGCATCCAAAGCTGACTCTGACGTCTCTGCCCTTCATACTGGATGGACAGCAGCTCCGCGCATGAGTATAAACATACCAACACTTCTAACGCGGTTGAGAGCCGTGTTTTGTGGACGTCAGGCATTGTAGACGACAACCAAGGCGCGGCGATGACGTTATATGAGTGGCGCACAGTTTAACGCGAAACGGTCCGTTTTTCAAAATCTTCGTTTTTCTTGTTCACACGTGAACGCAGAAACAGCGTTTTCAAAAACCTACGTTTTCACCGACCCAAAACGCCGTTAACGTCTTGACGAAAGGCCAGAATAGAAAAACCGTTTCAGAAATACCCGTGTACGTGTGGACAGGGCCTGAGGCCTAGCTGCTACTTTAAAACAAGTTAGATGAAATAAGAGAAGATGTTTATACGACTTCAATCAAACAGCTTATTAATAATCACTGCACTAGGTAGAGGCAGTCCATTTGAAACCAATGAATTTGAATCCACTGTGAGAAGAGTCATGTCACACTCCTCAGTTGCATTAAAATTTCCTTAGACTCAGGCTAAGTAATTGAATGGAACAAAACAATCTCATTTAATGAAATGGAAACTGAAATGTGTCTTTGGGGCACTCGTGTATGAGGAGTCCAGTTACAGCTGCTCAGAACTGCGTTCATTATACTGTAGCACAACATTCGACAGTGTGTTCATAGCTGTAGGAGGTGCAGGGAGAGAACTTGCTCTTTTGATATGGTTTAATCGAGCTCATGTTTCATCCGCTTTGGAACATGATATTGCCTCTGACTGGAATGAAATGCGTAAAGGCAGATGTTTAAAAATAAAAAGCTGCTTCGAGTGGTACTTATTCGTATCAGGAAAAATAGTCTGGGGGTGATGGAATGTGAAATTGCCCACGTACCTGAGGAACACAGACTCTAAATCAAAGCTTGACAGAAACAAACTACCATTTCTGTCTTGGCATTAATATTCCACACTCTGCCTCTTATTTTTTGGTTTGTGAGGTCCAGATCTAATAATAATTCTCCGGTCTAATTCCAGGAATGAGAAAAGTCCCCCACCCCTCACATGCAAACACACAGTCTAAAGGTGACCAGCACGTGATTGCTGCATAATCCCATCCTGAAGCTGTTCACCCTTTATCAGCTGGCATTCTTGGAGACCCTGCGAACCTCCTGGCTCGGGTGTCTGCTTTAGTTGCACACAGGAGCTGGTTTGTGAGGAGATGAAGGGGAGGGGCAGTCTGCAGGAGGTCAGTTTCAGCAGCTCCAGGGCAGTGCCTGAGGGTCTGGCACGCACCACGATCCCTGGCGCTCACCTGTCACTGTTCTACCAGCGGTGACAGTGCACTCGCAGACAAAGTACAGGACCAGAGGGGGCACACGAACTGTCCTTTCCACTTTAGATCAACAGCTCACACACACACCACACATGCACGCATGCACAGGTCTTTGTGAGACCAGCGGATACCTTATTTTCCCCCTATACCAAGAGCTTCCAGTTCTCTAACTCGCACGTGCCTTTCATACACAGGAAACATAAACGGCCTAATGAAAGAAATGTAGCTTCACACCAACTGCAAGGTCTTTCTTTCATGGCCAATTAAGGTTCTTTGAACCTTTAAAAAAAAAAAAAAGAAAAAGCAAACAATGAAGGCGTCCACATCTCCTTCTAAAGAAATGAGGATTAGCCCAGAGACCATTTAATCGTATTCTCACTCCCAAATCCTTTGTCCAAAACAAGAATAGGGACTTTCGATTTGTTTGCCAGGGTGTGCAGTGAGTGAAATTACAAAAAGCACAACTTTCCAGGAAAGAAAATCAACAGATAAATGCAAATTGCCACGTGGCAGAAACACAGTATTTTGTAATACAAGAAATTTTCATGATCTCAATTTTTGGTTCTACTGCTGATGTCTGAAGTTAAAATGAACAAATCATGCCACATTTAGAAAACACTCTCAAAAGGAGTAGGAGTACAATGATGTCCATTCAACGTTTTACATAACTGATGTTATAAATCCAGATAAACAGGCCTGATTACCCCTTCCCTAGTGAGGGTGACTGTGGGTGTACCAGTATTGATGGGATCAGTATTGGTCAAAATAAAAATAAAATGCTGGATCAGATTTCAGATGGGAAACGAGAATGAATCTGACCCAATCCTGTAACAAATCTAGCCTGAAATGGCACACGCTCGCACTGAACGATGTGGAGTCTTTGAGTAGTTTGAGTATGATAGGCTGCTTTTAGAAAGAAGTGCTTTTTTTACAGCCCTGTATTGTCATCTGTTTTGGTCTTTGTTAAAAGCTCTTCTGGAAAAATATACTATTGTGCTAATAATGCTTTGTATTATACACGAAGAAAAATCACTGTGCGACGTGACATAATTTGTCATGATAACAATAGATATTGTCTCCCAGCCCTATGAACAGTATTAGGCTAAACCAAGTCAGGAGCTAGAAATGCTTTACAACACTGCAGTCAGTTACAAGAAAATAATTCATGCCTGTCTGAGCGCAAGACAAATAAAACCTGTCAGCAATAAAGAGCCTGTCTGCAGTAAAGAGGTTCCAAAGTGGTTATGAGGGTTCATAACTCGGGACCTCCGAATGCTTAAAAAACTAAAAAAAAACTAAAAAAAACCCATTTTTTTACATACCAATAACAAAAAGAGGGATCAGGCCCATCACTGAATGTCCTGTTGACCGTGATTCAGTCAAGTCAATAAAGATCTAAGACAAGTCTACAAACAGTCTGATGTAGCTGTTTGAATAGTTAGAAAAATAAAACAAAAAACAAACAAATTTAAGGTAGTCAGCCCTGTAATGCTCTGCATCCAGTCATGCCGAGGCCTGCTGCACTGATATGAAACATTTTTTTATCTTTTAAAAAGCCAGTCGTCTTGGCTTTGAAGTCATGTTCTATTGGGCCGATTAATGAGCAGTCATTGAAAAGCTGTCATCCGCACTTGTGAGGATAGTGCAGCAGTACTTTATAATGCTGCACAGCTCTCATCTTGTGCACTTCACATAGGATGAAGCAGCTGCTGAATGAATGCCCTATGCTAATCTTTGGCCCATTGCGGTGTGTTACTGTCGGAATCGCAGCCTTGTACCAACAGAACGCTAAGTGTACATGACATTTATTTGTGTCAGTTGGAAGCGCACTAAAACACTAGAAAAGACTAATAGGGCACGCTTCATATAGAATACAGCACAATCTAATTTTCTATAGCTTTGCAATCAGAGTTGGTAAATCTAATGGAAGCTTAATATAAGATGCATGTAATTGCAACATGCAAGAGAAACTGTGTGCCAATCAATGTAAAGCTTCCAAGAGAAAACTAGATCAACATAAAAGTGCTCTGGCATCACAGGCAAGCCATATGTTGTTGGGTCAGGAAATAACCTTCTTTGTTTGCCTAATGAGAATATATGTATCTTATGACAGCATGAAATGGTCGGGGGAAAAAATCTAAAGTTGTTTCTGTTGCTTTACACTATCAAGGCAAAACAAATACAAATAAACAACTCAATACAATCACAAATATGTGAACGGCAGGCTTGCCTTGACAACCGCACCACAGGTCCAAAAGCCATTTTTCAATATGCATTTCTGCATTTCATCACGGTCCATTTCCCTAGCATGCTTCACTTCCTCAGAACAACGTCTCCTGCATTTTTAGAAAGTTTTAAGCTTCGAGTATATGAATTTATGAGACAGAGACCCTGGAGCTCCAATTATTAGCCACTTTTGGGAATCGCAGTAATTTGCAAGCATGCACAGTTATCAGTCTTCACCGTTTCTTCTTTCCCTATGGTAGCCTTTTGAAAACCCCCTTTAAGGTACTGGTACGAGTCAGATTAAATACTCACATGCAAAGAATGGCTAATAAAGTGCTTTATTTACTTTATATATTCCAATAATATTAGGTTTTATAGATGGAGACATGCATAAACCCTCATGTATATAAAGTTTGAGAAGTTTAGAGGACTTCCTTATGGTTTCCTTAGGCCCCTTACAGACTGGCCAGCTACGAAACATTGTGGCGCCTCCGGCTCTTAATGTAACTTTTTTGTATCTAGTTGATGAGATTGTTTTGCATTTATGCATTTGCTAGATGCTCTTAATCAGAGCAACCTACAATTTTAATCATGTTACAGCTGCAGACAGTGAACTATGAATGTGGTCTTGCTCATGTGGGTGTAGCATGGTGTGCTTACAAGGACAGGGAAATCAGACCCTATTCTGTAGTTTGGGGAGGTAGTCGGGTAACCCACTACTCTGCAAAACCTGCACATTTTCAAGACATACACAAAATCATAGTGACCTATCTAGGTTAGACCAATTCGCTCTTAGCTCTCAGCCTACAAGGAAGATCATATGTCTGATACTGTAAGAGTCTTATCAACAATGGAGCTCCATGTGATCCATACAAATCTGGGCTTCTGTTCCTTGGTCTGGGTCCCCTGACCTCTCAACAGGCTTTACTGCATATTGTTGCTAAATTGTACTTAGGTTGGATGTACAGTTTTAGACCTATAACTGGTGCAGAACCTTTAGTGTATGTAGAGCTTCTGTAAAAACACAAACGATTGTTCATAAGGACTCGTCTCAAACTCCAAGTGAGCTCTACACTGGTTTATAAAAGCACTTTTTTTGGTGTCTTTATTTTTTAAAAGCACATGAAGGGCTTTAATGAAGATGAAGGGTGATGTTATCTGTAGTGTGCAGATGATATTTCTTGTCGTCATTGCCAAAGTTCACACTGAACCTTTCACATCATCACTCTGTTCAAATGTACTTCAGTGAGGACATTGGCAACTGCTGGAGGAACACATATTTGCCACAGCCATCCACTAATCCATAAGCCTTAAACTGGATCAACTTCAGAGCGCCGAAGTGACGGGATGAATGGTAAACTCAGCCTTTTGCCCATCTCCCGCTGTGCATTCCCCGAAGCTCTGGGCTGCACTGTATGTACAGAGAAGGATATGGAGGAGTGCGGAGATGTATTTGTTCATTTATCTGAAGTGATAAACCACCACATTCCCAGCTGACATACCAATTAGAGTTAGCGGCAAGCTACAGAGATTCAAAGAACAGTAGAGAACCTTGAGAAACATCCATTAGTTATGGGAGCAAACAAGTTGACTGACAAGCTCTAGTCTCTAGCAAAAGCCACATGAGGAGAGAACAGCAGACGAAGGAATGTTAATTGATCTGCTTGACATGCAGTTGAGGCTGTAGCTACTAGGTGTATGAAAGAGAAGCTGATCAAACAAAACTTTAGATAAATCTAATTTTATTCAACTTGAGTGTGCTTTTAAGAAAAAGATACTTTTAAGAAAAAGATACAAATTTTTCTAATAGTAGCGTATTTCTCTCACACACACACACACACACACACACACACACACACACACACACACACACACACACACACACACACACACACA
>JBBJLR010000034.1:6719851-6739112 GCA_037577145.1 Brachypetersius gabonensis
TATATATATATAATTTTTATTTTTATTATTTTGTTTTGTTATTGTAAATTTTATGCCGGACCTGGGGACAGGAAAAAGGGGTTAGGGGAACAAAACAACAAGGGATAGAGCACAATAAAAAAAGTACAACATATTGCCAACTGCTGCACCTACAAACAAACGACCGTAAACAGCAGGAGAAGAAAGGCACAGATACACTAAAAACACCAGTTAACTATATTATTGTGTATATTATTGTGTAACTATAACTATATGTATTGTGTCCCTGTGTGTAAATGCGCATGCAAGTGTGTGTATGTGAGTGTGTGAGTGAGTGTGTGTGTGCGCGTGCATGTGCGCGCATGTCACAGTCATGAAATATATTTGTTAATGAGGGTGAGAAGACACAATCACACCCCCCCACAGATGCAAGGACAGACAAAAAGGGAGATCTTGGAGACCAAGGCAATCCGCCGCTCCCCAGAGCAACGGAGACCCGAGGCGCCTCTTCCAAACAACTGTAGAGCGTTTATAAGGTCAGGAACTAATGTTGGACAAGAAGGTCTGGATCACAATCTCTGTTCCAGTTCATCCCAAAGGTGCTGGATGGAGTAGAGGTCAGGGCTGTGTGTGGGTCTTCCACATGAACTCATCCAGCCAAGCTTCCGCAAACATGTTGGAAGCATGATGTTGTCCAAAATGTCTTGGTCTGCTGAAACATTATGATTGCCCTTCACTGGAAGTAAAGAGCCTAACGCAAACCCTGAAAAACAGACACGCCCCACAACTTTTGTCCATATAATGTACATTAGCAATGACGGAAGGGGGTCTCTCCTCTGCTTCTATAGTGTACAGAGTGCGTTTGCAGAAGGCCAGTACTTACAGATCTAAGATTGTGTGTTGCAATATAAACAGACAGACCTTTACAGAGGTGCTTTAAGGCCACATAGAGAGTTAAAACCAAATGAAAGGGCTTTCAAATCGATCCTGAAAGGCACATGCAACAAGTGCAGCTCTTTTTGCATTTCATGCTGCTGCATTTTGTACTTTGTTACCCATAAAGACATTCCTATAACAAATTCATTACAAAAATGAGTTTTGCTTGTAACAAATACACATACAGGTATTTCTGCATCACTCTGGTATAAGAAATCTTAACTTCAGCAATATTTCTTATTTGATAAAAGGTTAAATCAAATGAAAGATAAAACAGAAAAATGGGTCTAAATCTAGGCAGCGCAGGAGTTAGCGCTGTTGCCTCACAGCGAGAAGGTCCTGGGTTCGACTCCCGGGTTGGGCGCAGGGTCTTTCTGTGTGGAGTTTGCATGTTCTCCCCGTGACCGCGGGGGTTTTCTCTGGGGCCTCCAGTTTCCTCCCACCGCCAAAAACATGCGTGCTTTGGGGACTAGGTAAATGGAGCACTCTAAAGTTCCCTTAGGTGTGAATGTGAGCGTGAATGGTTGCATAGCCACCCAAAAAGTGAGTAGTTGCTTCCCTGTCAACACCAAAAACATTTAGACATTTATTTTCTGAGATTAAAATACTTGAAAATGACAACTTTATAAATGTATGTGTATGTTTATGTCATGAAAGGTTCATATGGGTTTAATGTAGGCTTGTAAGTAAGGGTCTTCGGTAAGGTGTTACCTTAAACACCGCTATTATGAGGTGAAATTAAAACTGATATACCAAAACAAACAATACAGCATCCTGCAGGGGGGGGGGGGTGTCCAATTGATTCGTTGTCTTCTAGACTGTCTGCAGGGTCTTTGGACTGAAAGATAAAAAAGGCAAGGAATGCTCACCCATCCAGGCTGGAAATGTGATGCAACTGGACAAGCCTTTGTAGGTGTTACAGAGAGCGAATAGGCCTTCGCACGCTCCCCCAGGCTGCACCAGCCACTGAGGGGCACACAGGCACACAGTGTACAGCAGGAATTCCACACAGACAAGTGCGCTCAACACCTTCACCGAACTCTTCATGACAGTCCTTCTTTTTGCCCCAGTAGTCCTGCAGTGTGGATTCTTGATCACTGCATTTATATTGCTCCTGAAAAGAGCTCTCTTGGCTTAGATGTCGTTGATCTCAGCGGCTTCTTCATGGACTATCCGTGGAAAAGAGACATAGTGCTGTTTTGGCCTTTGAAAGGGAAATGCTGGCCTGTCCTGTTTACACTGTGATAATTCAGGGGAGCTTTCAGTGATGATGGTCTTCCTAGACAAGTCGTTATCCAAATGCCATGGTCAGCACAGGGACAACCATATAAAAAAAACGAAAGCCTCAAACAGAGAATGTTTGC
Source organism: Brachypetersius gabonensis (assembly GCA_037577145.1). Taxonomy (NCBI): domain Eukaryota; kingdom Metazoa; phylum Chordata; class Actinopteri; order Characiformes; family Alestidae; genus Brachypetersius; species Brachypetersius gabonensis. The sequence goes on from JBBJLR010000034.1 coordinate 6,722,131, forward strand.
TTGCGAGGTTTTTAGCAAACAGACCCCACCAGATAGGCACACAGCAAATACACACACATGAAGAGAGGCAGCAGGCATGCGGCTCAGTAGCCTTTTTCCATCATCTGGGTAAGAAGAATGGCTCCATGCTTATCAGGTAAAATGGTTATTACACACCATTAGACATAGTAAACATATGAATGTTTCCCATCCACAAAATGTGTACGGCTGAAAAACACAACAAACTGAACTAAAGCAGAAACTGTTGATGTTGATACATGATGTTATTAGCTTAGTTGTGGTCTTTAATTATAACTCTAAAACTGGAGGGCCAGTGTCCAGCACAGTTTGATGGTTCTCCTCCTCAAACACATTCCCAAAACCTGACACTTAACTGGTGTTTCTGAGCAGGGAAATCACTGAAACATGCTGGAGTTCCACAGCCCTGCTCTAAAAAATGACAACAATAATAGTTCTGTAGGAACATGCCTATGAAAAAATGACGAAAGCCCTCAAACACAAATAACAGCCTGCCATCTTTAAGAAAAGAGTTTTTTAAACTATCTGGACAACCAACCAGCTGCTGGCATCATTTCTTCTCTAATGCTTGGTTAAGCATCCCTTTGCATTTATAACAGCATCAGTGCTGTCAGGTGAGGCTTAAATCCCTTGAGTTCCTGTCCATTTAAGCCCACTCTTCCACCAACTGTATGCTTAATTCCCAAACCGAACACACTGACACTCCCACACTCTAGGATGAAAACTGTAGAAAGTTTGAAAGTCATAGAATACTGCATTTTTGACTGACCAGCAAAATCACCAGAATCTCAATTCTCAATCTAGGACAGCAGGAAAAAGGCAGAAATAGACACACTGTGCTAAAACTGTGATAAATGAATTTCGAGAGACTGATGCTGTTAAGTTTAAGAGCTCTTAGAGAATATGTTGTTTCTTTTTCATATGAAGCAAAGATGTGTTCAAAGCTTCTGACTGTTTACTGTCCTCCTCCGACCAGCAGGCTGCAGTGTAGCCAAAAGAAAACAGTTCCGTTTACAGCCTGTGTGCACTGGCACAGAAGGACATACTGTGCCTGCGTTGATAAGGACAAACATGTAGCATAAATCATTTCTGCTTTGTCACTAGATCGTGTGCCGTAGATACACAGAGAGTAGAAACGACTGTACATCATGTAGATCATATTTATATGAATGCATTCGCATTCAAGTTTGAAAACCACTGGTCAAATGACAAAATTTGATGATTTTTCAAGTGAAAATAGGTAAACATATCTTTTACAGGGAACTTAAATATAACATTTTCTGCAAACGTTGGTGCATGTATTTTTTATTTTATATTTTTTAGTACATATGGCCATATATTCGAATACCTCTGTGAACATATCTTTTGCTATGAACCTCAGTGCTGGCTTAGATCTCAAGGTTCTGATGTTTTACTCATTCCCAGAATTATGACAGCCACAGCAGGGGGATCCTTTTCAGATTAAGCTTCGGAATACTCTTCCAAATAACATTCGAGACAGTTTAGGCTGAAACTCTACTTGTTTAGTCAGGATTTCTGTAGTGATTTTTTACTGCCAGATAAAGAGTATGGAGTATAGAGTGGTGTTAAACTGGGATGGTGGTGCTGTTGTCGCACTACTCTTCACGTTCACTCAGGTTAGTTGATGGCGAAGTGGGGGGTCGCAAGTGTCTCAGGGTGCTCTCATATCTATCATACCCCTCGGCTCTCCACTTTCTAGCTAGATTTTTATAACAAGGTCTCCTGTAAACTATTCCCTGTGAACTTAAACAGAACTATCTCTGTTTTCAGAGGGGAACCCAAGTGAGCCCCAGGTCACCATCTCATCCTGGGTCTGCAATCAATAGGGCCCCTTCCTCAAGTGTCCTCAACTGGTTCGGCTGCTTTTGGCTGCCCATGTGCTCCTCCCCCATTCAAGGGCAACTGCTGTTCAAAGCTCCAGTGGAGCTCAAACTACTCATTACTCAGTCTCCAACAAAAACTACCTCTACTGACTCTTAACTGCACCTACTCTGTTAGCCGTGGATATCCAATCTGTCCAACAGTGTTTAAGCTGTACACAAAGGCCTTCTATCGTTAGTTTCACCAATAGAGACTCTCTTTCTGTCTCTCTGCAGGTCAACCAGAGAAGGATGGGCTCCCCTTTTGAGTGTTGGTTCCTCCCAAGGTTTCTTCAATCAGTTTTAGGGAATTTTTCCTCACCCCTGTCACCTTTGGTTCACTAGGGGCTCAAACCTGGATTCTGGATAGCTGCTATGTGACAACTTTGGTTGAAAAACTTTGGTTAAAGTTGAATTGAATTGAATTCTTTTCTATTTAGTTGCTGTAAATGAAATTTCACAGTGCACACTGTAGAAATACTGGTTGATTTAACATGAAATTAATCTGGTTGTCTTTAAACTGGTCAAATGTTAAAATCTGGTTTTACATTCAGTTGCATTCTGTTACCAAAAGATCATTTGAGGGGTGACCAAACTTTTGCATATGACTCTCTCTTGTTTTATGTGTGTGTGTACATGGGTTTGTGTGCGTGAAACATCTCCTTTTCGGATCTAAATTTGTACACAGAACAGTCTGGGCACGCAAGCGTTTGTTAATATATGGCATTCAGATGGATGTGATCAGATGTATTCCAGCAAGCGAAAGAGTCAACAGGAGCTTGTTTAGACTGCCCTCTGCTCCACTGTAATCAGCTCTCCATATCCGAAAAAATACTGATAGACTGGCTACCTGCAGACATGCTAGAACAGGGCTTTCTCTGTCAAACAGGAAATCACGGCTTTCATGAGGTGAGAATTAGGCTTCAGCATCAGGCCAGGAAAACGAAGCAGAGGGGAATGAATTCGAGACAGTTCACACGACCCTATCAGCAGAAGCAGCTGGCGTAAGCAAGCATGGTAAATGGCATCAAGCATTGTAAACTGGAGGAAAATTTCAGCAGTTGTATTAACAGTGGAGTAATCTGGCACAGAGTACTGGGGAGACATCAGATATGTCATGGCTCAGGGACACAAAGAAACATTCCTTCTTCCTTTTTTGAGTGAGCAGAGTGTGCAAAATGAGTGCCGTGCAGGTAGAGGCAAGTGTAATCAGGCGAGACCATCAAAAAGAAGACTTCTTTACAAAGTACACACTCCATTCCTCAGCATGGAAAGCTGCCAGTCCTCTCTCCACAACTCCTCACTGTCAAGACTTTAAAAGCAACAGGGACACAGTCATAGATACACAGTAATATGTAAGCATGATTAATTTCAAGTGTTTCGAGTGAACTGATACCTACACACAGGCATTCACTGATTCAGCCTACAGCAGTGTTACTCCACCCAGTCACCCTGAAGTCCTAAAGAATCTTTCGGCCTGGACCTTTTCTTGAATGAGTCACAACACAAATTCCATACAAGTACAAATGTACTCTTAAAGGCACAGTGACCCAAAAAAAATCCTGGGATAAAGAAAACTATCATTTAAAAATAAATTTGAGCTGGTTGTGGCACATATGCAAAAAACATAAGGGGGAAACATTAACTGCAAGGAAAACGAAGGAAATGGACCCTTTTAAAGAGTATCGTCCATCCACAACATTAAAGCCACTGAAAGGTGAAGTGAATAAAATTCAAGATTGTTTAATTAATTTTGGGGGTGGAGGTAGCTCAGTGGGTAGGATACTTGCCTCTGGACCATGAGGTCATGGGTTCGAATCCTACCTTCAGCACCACCACTGGGTCCCTGAGCAAGACCCGTAACACCGAGTTGCTCCAGGGAGAGACTGCCCCTGTAGTTAGGGAATGGAAGTCGCTTTGGATAAAAGCGTCTGATAAATGCCGTAAATGTAAATGTAAATTACAGTCAGTTGTTGAATTCAAGACATTGAATGTAGCTACTGTAGCTCACATTTCTGAAAAAGTTCATGCTGGCTACAATAGAGAGGAGACAGACCACACAGTGAATCACTGCTATATTAAGGGGCTGTATAGCTGCAGCATGGTCAGAGTGCCCATGTTACCTTTAGCTACAATGGTCATGGTCGGCACATACCTGGGTAAGATGCACTATGGGAAGAAGGCCAACCAGTGGAGGCAGTCTGATGCTCTGTGGGATGTGCTGGACAAACTAGTCTGATCCATGGAAGCCCCACCTGACAACTTACAGGCCTTACAGGATCTGCTGCTAATATTGTGGTGTCAGATTCCCCTGCACACCTTCAGGGGTCTTGTGGGGTTAATAACTGAGTGGGTCAGAGCTGTTCTGGCAACGTGAGGAGGATCCAATACACTATTGAAAGTGAAAGTGACAATTCGGTCATACGTGAACACACCACAGCACGAAATACTTCCTCTGCATTTAACCCATTCACCAAGTGAAGCAGCGGGCAGCCAGGAACACGGTGCCCGGGGAGCAGTGTGTGGGGACGGTACCTTGCTCAGGGTCCCTCAGAGGTGCCTAGCGGTATTGGGAATCGAACCCATGACTTCCTGATCAAAGGGCGAATGCCCTAACCACTAGGCAAGAGGTTGTAATGTTATGTCTGATTGGTGTAGTTGTATGTAGCTTTATAATAGATTCAATGTTACAGAAATTTTATTCAAATAATGCTTCTATGAAACACTGCACCCCATAATTCGAAGGTATTCTTCTTTAAATGTCACTGGTTGGGCAGATGGACTTGCTGGGTCCGTAATTAAATGCAAATTAGGCCTTTGAGGTAAAAACTGATGATGTGGCAAAATACGGACATTAATGGGATATCATATTTTGCTCTTTTATATTCTAATCACCAACCCATTAAAGCATTTTAATCTTCCCAGTGGCTTTTCCGTCGAGGAACAAATGAAGATGAGTGAAGACTGCGGGGTTGTTTTTCAGGGCAGCTGAGCCACCGGTGGCCAAAACGAAATATTAGAAATGCATCACTGTGACACTTTCAGAAAGAAAAATGCAGGGAATATAGACGCCTCATGGAGGAAAATGGATTAATCTAAAAACAGATGAAACTATAAAAGAGGAAGTGAATTATTTCCTGTCACTAGCGATCATCGAAGCTCAAAAAGAATTAGACCTTCAGGATAGTGCAGCAGCTTTTAGCCATACTGTACATTTTCATTGAATAAATCACTGATTCTTACCAAAATGTAAAGTTCTTCCCATCCTAGGAGGCCAGTAAAGCCTCTTCAGAGGCAACAAATGCAGAGCACTATAAAACTGATCATTCTGCCCATTTTCAGGCAGTCACTGAACCTTTTGAACCATGGCTTCTTCTGATAATGATGTTTCATCAGCTGCCTGCGGACAGCCAGCCAGAACAGAATGTGCAGCAGTAGCTGCAGTTGCCACTGTACACGTCACCTCCTCTCTAGGAGTCAGGCGAACGCCGCCACTGGGATACATCTCGCAGGAGAGCGCCCCCCTCTACCCCCCTCCGTCCTGCCCTGCTGCCATTACACCCATTTAACAGCTGCGGGAGAAAGTTACAGACAATGCAACCTTGCCATGCCCACTATTCCATTCACTCTCTCCATCTGTCTCTTAGTCATTATCTTCTGCCTTGATTGATCCCTCACATGTTTTCATTTTGGTTCTGTCACTCTCCGAGGGAAGTAAGAGGAGGAAGGAAAAGATGAGCAGCCATTGTGTTTCTCGGACATGCATCCTGCTCAAGGGCTTCTTTCCTTCATTCTCTTAACAGCGCTCAAGATTCAGCCCAAAGAAACTCCACTGCATCCTCCTCACAGCATTTACCAGCAGCTCTTGTTAACACAGAGGATGACCAATGTATAATCACAAAGACTATGAAAAGAAATTCCCAGTGCAGCTGTAAGATATAGATTCATACATGACTGTAAAGACTTGGCTCCGTTTTCCCAATAAGGCCCTTTTCCCCATCTTTTCAATCACCATCTCGGAATGCAAAGTATTGTGGTAATTTTCATCTGGAAATGAAGTGGTCCATTCTGGACAGATGGTTTCCACGTGACACTAAATTTGATTTGGCCATTAACTGCAGAAAATAAACCAATACTTCTAAATTAAATATTTCAATTAAATATTTATTTACAGATTTATTTTGCTATTTTCCATCTAACACACACCTCCCACACACCAGAAATAGAAGCCTGGATTTTGTTTGAAGCTTTGTCCTTGTTTAAGAGTCCAGCCTCCTGCAGTTTCAGAAACCACACCAGCCCGTCTATTCGAGCTTACATAACAACTTGCGGTGGCCTTGTGGGAGCTCCACACCAAGACTAAAGAGGCAAACCCAGGACACCAGATAGGTCATAGTCGACATGCAACATTTGGAGTTAGGGGAAAACTGCAAAACTTCTCTATTTGCCACATTATTATTGTGATCCCCTCCCAGTCTTAATTAGTGTCCTGGAATCTTATCTTATACCATCTTATATTGTGTTTAATTATTCTAATTAAAACAAGAAATACTTTTAAGGCAGAACATAAACTGCAGTTATTTCACTGTGACTTGAATTACATGAAAACCCATTATTTTGAGCAAAGTCTTGCTTTGAGAAGAAAAACAAACAAACTTTTTCTACAGAGGCCTTCCCCATTCACATGTTACTGTCAACACGGGGAGGGTAAAGGCTAGCATGTGCTTGGTCCGAGTCACATGAAGCACCACTGCATATTTTTGAACTGCACCTTTGAACTGAACATTATTAGACAGCTCAACACGCTTGTAGGAGAAAACTAATCACCAACCCTGTTCAGTCAAATAACAGATGCATAGTGCTGACTAGCATCATTTTAAATGAATGGGGGAGAGAGAGAGAGAAAGAGAGAGACAGAGAGAGAGAGAGAGAGAGAGAGATCCTAGAGAAAAAAACTGTTTCTTTGGATATCCGACCACAGATAGATGTGGCATCACTGGGATCAAACTCAGGATGTTCTGCAGAAGATCCTGAGTTATCACTCTGGAACCCAGTTATCCTCTCTAGCATCAAAACAAAATGAAACAAAAATGCAGAATCAAATGTGTTCATACAAAATATAAACTGAACACAAGCGTTAACCCGCAACCCTAGTCAGGATTACAGAAAATTAATCGATGAATGGTACAAGCAACATAGTAATTCATTATGTAATTTTTTAATTAAATAAAACAGTTCATTGTGTAATTATGCAATTGCCTGAATATGTTCAAGTAGTAAAGCTAGGCAACAAGCACAAGTCTAAGACCACAAAGGGTTAACTGCAGTTAGAATGACCAGCACTGACCTGCTTATTGCAAAATTACACACAGAGACCAATAATCTGAGACAGTGATGAGCCTTATGCTCAAAAAGGCTCTTGCTCTTTATTGTTTTGTGTGGCCGGCCTCTGAGGTGATGTAATGAGAGAAAATCTGGGATGTACTGTGGTTGTTTGCCATGCTTTTTTTATGGAAAATGCCCCATTAACACAAAGCTTACATCTTAATCCCACTCTTTTTAGCACCTCCCAGAGGTTGGAGGCGAAACTATATTGCTGTTTACAGAAACGGAGGCGTGGTGCGTCTGGTTTATCTCCACTGTAAACTCAGGTGCTGTAATTTATTCCAGTCCCATGTTTAATATTATTTGCTATTGCAGGGTTCAGTGTGCCCAGTAGTTTACACAGAGGCAAAACAGGAAGGAGAATGAATAGAGGCCTTGTGTCCCCCTCCGAGGCCACGATCCTTTTAAGAGTTTGTGGAGCTTTATTGAGGAAACGATGGTCAAAATCATACTGTCTGCTGCGTGATTCTGAGTCAGACTATTTTCAGGCAGGGGCCCAGCAGAGGTATTTCCCATAAACCAGCCAGAGAAAGGGTGCCGTCCAATAAATCTCACTTAACCACATTTGTGATGCAATATATAGAAGCTGCATACCAAAGCAAATATAAAACTTTTTGGTATGGAGAAAAGTATGGCAATAAAGTAAATGTAAAAATCAAAAAGTGCAGTTTTTGCATGTTAGTGACTTTAAATGTATGAAATGAAATGCTTTACCCTTCAGACTAAACGAACTCGATCAACCAATGAGATGTTTTCTGTTCTCCTTTTTAGCTTTGCCCTAGGGCAACAATGCTAATGTAGTTACAAATAATGGGAGCTTAGTTCCTATAGCTAATAATCAATAGGTGTATTGGGTGCCCATTCACAACTGTCTGGCAATGTATGATATACTGTTAACTGTAAAAATGAACATTGTATGTGTGGTGTCAGAATGTGCTTCTTTAGTTTTGCACTGGAGCAATGAGTTCAATGTAGCTAACAAGTCATGGAAGCTCATATCTTTTAAGGAAAGAGATGTGAGGATTTAGGAGTTGACCTGATGCTAACGAGATGTTTCCATGACATTAGCTGTGCGACCCAAGTGCAAAAACAAAGAAGCAAACTTCAGACACCAAACATGTCTTGGCTGGTGGACTAAGAGTGAAATAATTGCATAAATGTGAATAAATGTGCATAAGTGTGCGTAAACGTGAATAAATGTTCATAAGTGTGCGTAAACGTGAATAAATGTGCATACTGTGCATAAACGTGAATAAATGTTTATAAGTGTGCATAAATGTGAATAAATGTGCATAAGTGTGCAAAATGCATTGTTGGCTAAACTAACCTAAGTATGCACCAATGTCTGCAAAAGTATCTGATAAGGTATAAGCTGAGTTGTCTCAGGTGTGTCTACCTGTGATCTGCGGATGGAAGGCGGTATAATTAGGCCTAATTGTTATTAGATAGGGGGTTCCAGTGAGCCAATGGCCATGTGAAGACTTGATCGGCTTCGTAGACAGCGCCACGTCTGCAGCTCGAGAGCGGCTGAGTAATTACACCTCCTCCACCACGGCTTCTCCCGTTCCGGCCAGAATGGAAAATGCCACGTTGCAGAGCTGCTGTTTTTTCCAGCCTTTTCTCATCCAGATGTTTCTCTCTTTACTCCTCTATGGTCTGGGAGGGTACAGACATTAACAATCCATAGCAGAGAGTCTGTGCTTGTCTCTGAGGAAAAGAGGCCTAAAGCTGAACAGAACAGCTGGCCTGATTACTCTAGCCTGATGTACTTTCAGCAAGTCAAAGCATGTACAGACACAGACATGGACGCAGACACACACACACACACACACTCCTACACACACATACACAGATGGAGTAGTAAGAAATGGAAATCTGACTCTGTGACTAGGCTTTTAAATATGTTATATATATTAAATACATTTTATATTACTATAAGATGAAATGATCAGAAAAGGAAATGCCAAATTTTATTCACAGATGAATCGCATGACGTAAGAAGTTTATTCTTATTTCCATGCCTCACCAGCAATGTGGTCAGTTAGTGCAGTACATTTTAGCCTGACTGGACAAGTTCCAAAAGACCTCTTTTATTAGTTCTGTTCTTCTTATTATAGAAGTCATAAGATATTCATTCTCCTCGGCATTAAGACTGTTTTCTGGAAAAGGTACACAACTGTTCTGTCATCTAAACCTACTGCTCTTTTACATGATTGTCCTGGCTTGCACTTAACTGACCATATTTCACACATTCTGTTGTTTCATCTGTGTTTGCAAATGTAGCTGCATCGGTTATGAACACCACAAACTTTGTTATGTGACGAAAAATGATCTAGTATCTTTATAATATAAAGTGATGTTAGACAATCTGTGGGATCCTAGCACTAGAAGGTATAGTATGCAATATACTAAGACTTTTTGTGTTGGCTTATTTCAGTAGCATTTCCATGACTTTCCTTGTGGGACAAAACCTTGCATCTCATTTTTTAATTGAATTTGAAAATGCAAGCCACACTTTATATTGTGTGAAAATCTAGTGATCACTGGACCAATAGAAACAATCAAAAATATACAGGAATAAAATCTTGTCATATTATCTTCCATTAAAAGTAACAAATGTTTTTTCCTTTTTCTAAAAGTTACTATTTTGGACATACAATCCGTGCAACCTTGAGTTTTGCTAGCAACAGCTGTTTAAACTAAGCATATAGCATTAAAAGCATTCATGTCTTTTTAGTTAATATCATTGTAAATTGAATTTGGATAGTCATTGACAGTGATCCACAACCATATGACAATCCAACCAGGCTAGAATTACTAGGCAGTTTCTGTTAATAACTGAAAAATTAACACAAAAATGGTCCTGTGTGAATTTATTTAGCTAATTGTGAGTACAGTACAATCCCTGAAGAGATATATAACTTCCCCCATTTATAAAAACCCATAGCAGGCCAGATTTGCCTGATCTGATGCGATACACAAACCTTCAGCTGGATACATAGAGTTAACTGTGAGACGTCCCACTCCAGTGGAGCGAGGGGGGTTTGACTGAGCCGGCCCACTGCAAATGTCTTCTGTGTGAACTTCTGTTGCTGTTAGATAGTTCCAGACCCCCGCACCAGCTGACTTCTCGCTTTGGCTTCTCAGCTTGCCGAACAGAAGGTAAGAATACTGCACCACATCTTCTATTCTCTCCAAACTTCACCTCCACCTCAACCTCTGAACCTCTTCCTGAGGCGTTTTTCTTTTTTCAAACTGTGAAGGCAAATGTCAGTTATTGTAGATCACTGACTTTGGATATTCAAGTTTTTAAAGACACTAACATTTGTTTTAGCCAGAAAAACTTTCCTTGACTCTTTTATTTAGTTGCTTCATAGTTTAGAGTTCAGTGGGCTAAAGGTGAAAGAGTTTATTTGTTTATTTAAACATTATAATATGTTGCTTCCTATTATAAAAGGCATTATTCAAGAAGTTCAGCTTTTTGTTGCAAAGCACACCTCAATGTAACAGTGATATTCAATTTCAAAGCAGCACAATGTTAAAAGTTTTGTGCCACATAGGCACACAGGCAATAGAGGAGTGGGACTCAGGTGGGGGAGGAGGGGGGGAGGGGAGATTGAGCCACAAACCCTTACAGAGACAGAGAGAGAGAGAGAGAAAGAGAAAGAGAGAGAGAGAGTGTCAGTTTTCACACACATCCCTCCCCTCCTACTTACTCCCATCAAAAGGAATGCGAGTTGCCATGGCAGTTCTCACCAGCTGTTGGGGCTCGCATTAAGATTGTACAGATGTCTATTCTCTTGACAGACAAGAACTTCGTGAGAACGTGCAGTGCATCCACATCTGCCGGATAGTTCGATAAAGACAGCTGGCTAGTGCCAAAGAAAAAAAAAACCACACAGTCACGTTCCATGCTGTTTAATCTAGGGACGCCTAATTATTTATTTACTTATTTGGGAGAAAACATGATGTGAGTTTTAGTTGTTGTGCTGCCTGCTGAGTCGTTTTTTGCAGAGCAGATGGAGAGATTTCATCTTTCACCCAAAATCTTTTCCTTTTTTCTCCCTTTGTTCCTTTTTGTAACACTATGATTGGTTGAAAAGACGATTTGATCTGTTTAACAATAAGGCCTTTGCTTAAACTCTAACATGTTTTAAAAGCTGCATAAGGCTCCACACATCCCAGAAATAACAAAAGCTTTTGGGTTGTTTGCTCACATGCCATCAGTGCTCCATCTGGGCGACACTGACACGTGAACCAAGACGTTAAGTTTGCTCTCGAGCAGCAACAGGTTGAATAAGAGCACACAGGGGATAACAGCTTCAGCCAGGAGGGAAAAGACCCTCAGGGCTGCAATGGAAGGCTGGGTGAGAGCGAGGAGAGTTGCTGGGGTATGGTTTAAAGATGCCTAACAAGAATGTGGATTAGTAGCAGTCTGTCTTTAATCCAATTTTTGATCCCTCTACTCAACAGCTTAAACCTGGACAGCAGGGTCAAACTCCTTTAGAGACACTACAGTTAGTAGTTGACTGAAAATGGACTGAACCAGCCTGAACTTCAGTGAAATAAAGTCTTTCAAAACGACTTAGGTATTAATCTACAATTATTAAGTAGCTCAAAACCCCATCTATCAACATTGGAACTAAAGTTCTCATCTTTCTGGACACTGGGCTAAAATAAAACAATTAACCTCAGACTTGTGACCAATCACAAACAACAGAACTAATCACCAATATAAAATAAGAAAGCCTTTATATTAATGGCTATAATGTAACAGTAGAAAGTAGATTCTTTTCCTAATGAATATACTAGAGTAGAAGTAAAAAAAAATATTACTCCGAATGAAATCCTGAAAAGTGTAAAGGCTCAGCTGGTATTTCTCCAAAGAAAAGTTCCATTTCCACAGACAGCTTTGTTCTTCTGGCTCGTCTTGGGGAACAGGATGGAGATGGAACAGAGTAATCACACAGAGCTTTGCTGGGGGATGGGCAAGAGGGCTTTGAAAGGTCAGGTGACTACAAACTCAGGTTACACAGATTCCACCACTCTGCTTTGACTCTCTTTTGTCCACCTTCAAGCTCCCTTCATGCGTCTCAATGGCATCCTTTTCAGCAGTGGATGGGGTTTCACAGTGTGGCTACTTCATTCTCCCAACTTTTCTCTTTATAATGAAATGGAGGCGTAGTACCTGAGGGGCCCTTCAAAGTTTAAAACGAGAGGGTTTGAGGTTATGTGGTGAGAGAAATGCTCATTTCCTGCAGACCGCAGACCATCAAAGACAGCCTATGACCAACACACCTTGGGTGTTTGTGGACAGAACACCCAGCATGCTTTTTATGGTCTTTTTATGCATGCCAGTTTGAAAGTTGACTGTTTTTTTTGGATCATTTCATTCCCATGCGTCTGCCCTGCTGGCACATTTCTTGTTTATTTCGTGTGACGAGATGGGGCCTGTTTTTTTGCTCCGTGCTGAACGCTGCCCAGACCCAGGGGAGTAATTGCATGGTAATGGACAGGTGGTTCATGCAAAAGTTTACTTTTTTTATGCCAGGTGGCTTCCTGCCCCGTAAATCAATGGGAATGGGTTGGTAACTGATTATGGTGCTCAGCGTTTGCCTACGAGGCTATATGATAGCTTGAATCTTGCCAGTTCCAGTCATGCAAGATTTCTAGATTTTTCTAGATGTGTTGAACAGTTCTGAGAATAAACATAGATCAATTGTACATATATCTGGATGCAGCAAACTCAAGCAATGGGCAAAAAGTGGTTGCACTTATTTGTGGCTGCAGTGTTGCAGCTCCTCTGTTTTTCTAGTCTCCAAGCCACCTGTTAAGTCACCCCAGAAAAGCAGAAAGAATTCCTTAATCCTTTGCCTGAAAAAAAAAGCAAAAGCAGGGCTGTGTGTTTCTGTTTTCCTCCCTGTTGACGCCCCAGAGCTTGCTTGCCTGGCTAACCCCTAAATCAAATAGCGAGTGAAGAAGACGGCCTTTATGCCACTGCCGTCAACTAATTTCAGCCCTGTTTGATTATGAGTACGACTTTCCAAATAAAACAGCTTGTTTTGCTGTTACGTCAGCAAAGTCCACCCTAGCTAACAGCCTTGTGCCTCTTTGGGGAAAAGAAATAACGTGCAAATATGTAGAAGCATCTCTCAGATGGAAAGGAGTGACCTCTCCTGGCTAAACACAGGAGACGTTCCTAAGTCATTTCCTTCGCTCTCTTGCCAAGGTTTAAACTCGTCTGCCTAAACAGACCCAGCTCCTGGAGAACTGACACCTTTTTCCGCTCCCTGAGCAGCTGGAGAGAAGCTTTCCTGTGTGCCACGTTTAGAGACGTCAACTTTTGGCAGGGCAAGCCAGGGCTTCTGTATTTTTCCACATCTAAAAGTCCTTCAGAGCTGAAGGCTGTCTGCCTGACAGTAGCTTCTGTGCACAAGCTCATTTTTAGTGAAAACAGAAAAGAGGAAGAGGCCTGGCCTGATCTTGTCTTGGACTTGGATGGTCTTTTGTGCCAACAACCCAACCCAGTTTGGCAAATTTCCCCTAGCAGCTCAAAGGCTTGTGCCACATCAACCCAGCAGCGAGCATCTGCAGCTAAAGGACTGGCCTAGGCACAGCGTTCATCATCTGACCAGCATCATAATGACATTCCCTCTTAATGATGGGCTACTCCCCAGAGATTCGTAACAGCATGTGAATACATGTGCCTGTTTTTCAGTTCCAGGTAACTCGTGAGCTGAATAAAGGCTTCTGGTTCTCTCAAGAGCCTTTCACTTTAGTAAAGAACTTCAGTAAACCTCTGCATGATGTAAAAGTTCAATGCCATGCTTTTCCAGGGACCATTCTGATAGTACAGCCTAAAGCAGCAACATCATTTATAATTGTTTCATGATATGTGACATTCATCATATCACAGTCCGAACAATGCTGGATTCATGTCAAGAATCTCGTTGAAGAACTTCGGTTGAAGAATGTGGGGAGCGCTATGAGCTCTTTGTTAGAGCCACAAGAATCCCTCCATCCCAAAATGTGGCAGGGAGCCAAGAGAGTTTTTCAGTTAGTTGCTGGGCAAATTGTTCATGGGTCAGTGCTTTCAAGGAGCCTATAAATCCCCCCAAGAACGCTACAGCTGGGCCAATTATGAACGTACAGATAAAGCGCAATAATCCCTCTCCATATTCAATCATGTGATAACACATCCATCACAGCTTGAGGAGTGGCGAATAATTGTGGTGCTCACCACATAAGAGCTTCCCAGGCATAAAAAAACACAATGCGATCGTACTGGACGGCCTTTCAGCATTCAGAATGAAGTCCGGCTGCCAGTGAATGCTTCTCTTGTTCGCGCTGACACTTGATTCTTGCCGTCTCAGACACAGATACACTGGTCACTTCATTTAAAGGCGAGCCTTTGTTTAATGCGCATAAATGGCAGGGCGTCTCATTGTGTTTCCCCAGCAGTCATGTATGCATAGATACAAGGCAAAACAAAGAGCAGCTGGCTTTCATCTACACTGTGTTTTAGACATCTAGCGCCAATCATTTGATACCATCACTGAAATGACAGCAGGCTCGTGGCTTCTTTGAACATCCAGCCATAAACAAAGACTGCCAGTGTTTATGAGGGCTCTGAGCAGGAGGGAAAATGTGTGCTGGAGAAGAAAAAAGACTAATCTGGGCTGGAAAAAGAGAGGGCAGAGGAGTGTGCTTTCAGTCAAAGAGCCTTATCGACCAGCAGGGAAGTGCAGTTTGCAGCTCCTCTTGGAGGGACCGTCTGAAGCAGAGGCAGATAGAAGAGCTCCAGCAGTACAAAAACATTCAAAGCAGTTTTCACAATCAGCTGCTGCACCTGGCCTCCCTGTAGATGCGAGTGTTGAGCAGGCTCACTGCTGGCCGTGCGGTGGGCTGCCAAGTCAAGACTATACATGACAGGTCTGATGGGAAAATTCTAGCTGTCTCTCAAAGGCCACTATAAGTGTGAAATTTGAGGTGTGATTGATTCCACAGCACAAACAGACTAGAGCAGGAATGGGGTATAATAACAGCAACCAGGTTTGGCCTTCAAGCCTCAGGAAACACATCATATTCCAGGCTTGATTTGAGGATAGATGGCAAAATCATCCCCCTTGTAGCTTCAACATAACTTCCAACATCCTCCAATTGTTTCAAAACTCCAATAACTGTGGAATTGCAAACCATTGTAAAGAGGGGTTTAAAATCACAGTATTTCACAGAAAAAGAATTTTCTAGTGGTAGAAAAGTAAAAATGTAAGGATACTAATAGTAATAGTCAAGCAACAACGTCATTAGACTAGACAAGGTCATTGCCTACAATGCAGTAACAGAAAAAACAGCAGTGTATATCCAGGAGCAAAGTTCAGAAAACTGTGCTACACACAATTCCAACTACACAAAATAAGATTTGACTGTCGGTAACCTGGCCAAGACTGTGTAGTTGGCAAACACACAATTTCTAGCTATATTGTAGAATGATTTTTAAAAAACAGGAGAGTTTGTAAGAACTATGATTTTTTTCAGCCTAATAACTATTTTTCAATCAGAAGGGTTCAACGCTCTTAGCTGTGCAGGAATTATATGTTTACTACATTTAGGTTGTTACCCAACCAGTCTCTTTAAAGCACTCATGGGCGCATGAGTGGCCATCAACTGTTTAACTTTATGAGAATATCTGAAATCTGAACAAATCCTCTCCTGTAATGCATCTCTCACACATCAAAAGTAAAATGTTTGCTTTTTTGGGACTTCTATAAGTACATTTTTCATAAAATGATTACACAGAGGAAAAATAACAAAACACTAAATAAATGGAGCAATGAAGCTGGCTTATGACAGCAAAGATGTGAAAAAACACTCACCTATAATGTACATTAAGATATGATATCATGTAACTGCTAGATGTACAGGCATGACTGCTTTGTGAGTTGTATGGGGTAAGTTAAATGTTTTTTTTTTTCGTTTCTTTGCAGGTGGAATCCCAACATGAGGGTGTGGATTGTCTTCCTTTTGTGCCTGGCTGGAAAGGCCCTGGCTGCTCCAGTAAGTTCACAACCATCCCTGAGCACACGTGTGTCTTTCTATAGCTGTGTTGCCACCAGCATATACAGTGTGTGTGTGTGGGTGGATGTGTTTGGACGATTTAATAAAAGCAAACATGATGATTCAGTAGTTTTACAAGCGGCTTTGTTTGTTTAAGCTAATTAAATTGATCTGAAGTTTCTACTCCTTTGGTGGCTGAAGTCAGCGAAAAAAAGGATGCAGACAAAAGTAAGCATCTAATCATGCCGAAACAGTTCACAAGCAACTGATGTTTCTTTTGATCCATTTAATTTGCAGGCAGAGGAGGAGCCAGTTGTTGACGAGGTAAGACCCATTCAATTTGTGTATAAATTAGATGAATTTGTCTTAGATGAATTACTTAAGGATCTAATAAGACATGCAAGGCATTTCCTACCAAGGCTTAGAATCAGCCACAGGGAATGGACTTTCCTGTATACTTACCTGTATAAGTATTTTGGGGGCATATGCCAGAGATGGGGACTCGAGTCGCACTTAAGTTGCACAAACAAAGACTTGTGACTTGACTTTAGACTTTCCTCAACGACTCGAGACTTGACTCGGACTCGGTGCTGTGACTCATGAGTCAAAACTCGTAAACCATGTTCATTTCATGGAATTATT
>JBBJLR010000034.1:6740080-6759709 GCA_037577145.1 Brachypetersius gabonensis
ATTTAGAGTGAGAGATATATTTTTCATATTTAACATTTAGATTTAAGATCATTTAAGGCAAATCCTCCATGTTGGTGGGGGCAGATCACAGCACACAGCCCCACCCCCTGCTAAGCAACAGCCAATTGTAATCGCAGGGCGTGGCCAATTAGCACATTTTCTAAACGTTTAGAGCACAACATTTAGAGCTCAAAAATCCCACATTTAGAGTCGCAGTTTGTAAACATTGGCACTCAAAGAATTGAGACTTGAGAAATGACTTGTGAACATCTCTGGCATTTGCACAGCCTCAAGTCCTTATGGGCCTGAAATCCCCAATAGTAAATTAGTAAATAGGTAAATATGCGTGCCTGATCAAAGATGTAGGACATCTACACTGGTTGGTTTGCATTTGACATCGTCTGGTGATTTTTTTTAGCATGTGCAGTGAGAAATCACGATGGGCAGTCTGTGCTGTTTCAATAGGTCTTTGCTTTCTCCTCACCCAGGAGGCAGAAGTGGGTGCCAACCCAGTCCAAGTGGAGACCGGAGAGTTTGATGAGGCCTTTGAGGCTGAGGAGGATGCTGAAGAGGTTCCAGAGAGTATGTTCAAATATTATTCAAAATGGCAGATTTTGTCAAAGGCCATGTCCAACATGTCATAGTTCACTTTTATATGACGGCTTTTAGATGTTTTAATCCTTACAATTAAACAGGACGTTTTTGGTACTGTGCCTTTAAGAATAATGTATAGAAAGTTCTCTCCTAACTGGTACTGGAGATATGCAAATCTGTTTATAACATCACAAAAACAAGGAATTCAAAAGGTCTCGGTGGCCAGAGGAGTAACTGGTGTGTTTAGAAAATTCAATAACATCTACGTTCTGCATCTGACTGTTTTATTTATGTATGAAATGATGTAATATGGGCACCAGCACATCATGTAAGCAATGGAGGGTTTGACTATGAGGACAGCTTTAAAATGCTTTACTTTAGAAGGATTTAATCATGGCCAGTTACTCGGCTATTGCTATTTTCTCTGTGTGCCACCATGTTGTGTTAGTAGCAGTAAATGATACAGCTGCAGGCTTGTAAAGCCTCTGGTAATGACAGACTGCACGTAAGTCAAAACTAGACTGCTATAATTATGGGTTGCCAAGGATACAGTCTTAGAAAACCAAGTTTAAGTGCCACACATCCAGTAAGCAGCCACTGAATCGTTTAAACAGAAAGAGTGGGTTGAGAAAAGAAGGAAAAGCTCAGTTTACAATTCAGATAAACTGACATATGTCCTTTTTTAGATCCCTGCCTTAACCATCACTGCAAGAAGGGCAAGGTGTGTGAGGTGGATGACAGTAACCAGCCCATGTGTGTGTGCCAGGATCCTCTGACATGCCCTCCCCCCGTCGGAGACTTTGAGCATGTAAGTTTTTAAATGTTAGCTGCTATGAAAATGGGCGTTTTGCTGCCCGGGGTACCTACCTTTTTGACGAATAGCAATCTAAATCTGTCAGGTTGTAAACTGTGGCATTTAGAGTTGCCTTCTTGCCCTTTATAGGTCTGTGGCACTGACAACAAGACCTACGACTCCTCCTGCCACTTCTTCGCCACCAAGTGCGCCCTGGAGGGCACCAAGAAGGGCCACAAGCTGCACATGGACTACATCGGACCCTGCAAATGTGAGGGCACCTCGCTGGAGTTCTGCGGATTGTAAAAAAAAAAAAAAGAATTTGATTAAGTGAAAGTGCAGGGTGTTTGCCGTAGAGGATGTTTAACATTTAAGTCAGTCATGGTGTGGACCATAAAAGCCAGGGCGAAGCCGACTGCAGTGATTGATGAGCTCCAGCCTGGAGGCTTCCCTCGCAGGGCTCTGCTTACACTGAGCATGGGGCAGGCCCTAGCAAGCCTGTGTTACTCTACTCGGCAAAGCAGAGAGAATCCCCTTTTAAATCTCCCTGGGCTGGGCCAACACTCTGGACTGAAGGGTTCAGATGGAGCTCCTGCTGCGGTTATAGCCATGCAGCAAAGCAAACAAAGCAGGATGCCTGAGCCTCCGATGAACCAGGAAAAATGTGTTTTGACACCAGTGAATTAGCTTATAGCTCTAGCATCACTGTAAGCTTCAGGGCAAGTCGTTCTTCAAGGATAGATTTACCACCAACGGCAGCACACGGTTTCATGACAGACTTTCGTATACAGTCTGCTGAGAGGTTTATTATATATAATGTGTGTTAAAATGCATACCGGTATTTATGTTTGGGGTTTTTTTGCTTCCACTGATCGTCTCTACTG
This sequence comes from Brachypetersius gabonensis, assembly GCA_037577145.1. Classification (NCBI taxonomy): domain Eukaryota; kingdom Metazoa; phylum Chordata; class Actinopteri; order Characiformes; family Alestidae; genus Brachypetersius; species Brachypetersius gabonensis. The sequence continues at coordinate 6,742,352 of JBBJLR010000034.1, forward strand.
GCCCTTTTTTCCAGACATTCCTGCCTGCCTGGAGAACGAGCTGAACGAATTCCCCCTGCGTATGAGGGACTGGCTGAAGAACGTGATGGTCACTCTGTACGAGCGCGATGATGACAACAACATGCTTAATGAGAAGCAGAAGCTGAGGGTCCGTCTTTACCTCTCTCTGACTTCAGTCCCATAATCTTTTGTTCCAATGCATTTCTTGATGTACCAAAATAGGACGGGTACATTACCAGCCTGCAATCTGCAGTCAATAAACAGCATAGTTCAATTTCCAATGAGGCGCTATACACTCCTCACAATAAAAATGCCCAAAAGCGTTCTTTGGAGTGATGCCATTGAAGAGGTTCACTAAAGAACTTTTCAGAGGGTGGTTCCTTGGAGAAAAACCTAAAACCATACATCCAAGTCGAGAAGCCTTTAAGACCATTTATTTTTAACTGTGACTTGCGTGAACTGCAATAAACCATGAAATTGCAACAAAAAATATTTTTAGCATTGAAATCAGAAGTGGCTTCTATGCTCTGAAACAAACGTGTTCCTTTTTCAGGTGAAGAAGATTTTCGAGAATGAGAAGAGACTGCAGGCTGGTGACCACTCTCTGGACCTGCTGGCCCTGGACTTCGAGAAGAACTACAACATGTACATCTTCCCTGTGCACTGGCAGTTCGGCCAGCTGGACCAGCACCCCGTGGATGGGTATGTTCACAGCTAGCAAAAGATGTTAGCTTGTGTTGCAGCTGTTTTCTTCTTTGTTCAAGGGCACACCTGTTTGAACCAATGGAACAAACAGTTCTCTGCCATTGTTGAGATTTATTTCTGGTTTCCATTGTGAGTGTGTTCCATGTGTTTTCAGGTTCCTGTCCCACACTGAGCTGGCTCCCCTGCGTGCCCCTCTGATCCCAATGGAACACTGTACCACCACCTTTTTTGAGCAGTGCGACGCCGACCAGGATAAGTACATCGCACTGGAGGAGTGGGCCAGCTGCTTCGGCCTCAAAGAGCGTATGTCACCATCCCTCACCTGCTTTTACAGTTGGTTTGCTCCTGCAGAATACATTTCTTCACTAATTCTTCTTTTTTGCTTGTTTCTGCTTACAGAGGATGTCGACAAGGACCTTGTCATCTAAACCGTGGCCGCCATGAACGCTTCCTAGTTAGTCTACTATTGGGATGAGGTGCTAACCATTAAATTAAAATCACGTTAATGGTGCTAATTGCGATTTCCAGTAACCTATGTATACCACTAAAATTCAAACTGTAAAAAGAAAATGCACAGCCCACACTAACCATCACAGTAAGTGATAACTTCTCTTGTTCTTTGGTTTCAATATTGTGCAAATGCTCAAGCTGGCTGACGGAACTGAGTAGACGCTTGAAAGGCCCGAGCAGGGCGATGCTGGGAATGCCGTGATGGACTTTGTACGTCGAAAGGCTTTTTGGGTTGTTTTTTTTTTTTACAGAAGAGTTACATATTTTTCAAGGAATCAGGGCTTGAATTTAATGTCAATTCGGAGTTACTGAGGTGAACTTGTAAAAAAAAAAAAAAATAAAGTTTCCAAATAAATATTCTTTCTGCTTGCTTTCTAAACCTTTTTAGTTTTGTTTTGTTGGTGGAGGATACACTGTTTTCGGTGGTTAGGTTAGAAGCTCCTTTAAATTTGAGCCCTGAATACTTCTAATCGTAATAATAAGAATAATTAAAAAGTCTGTTTTGTTTATTTGCACCATGTTGAGTGTTGAGAAACCTGAGCAACACGAGGAAATATTATTTGAACTCGAAGGGGAAAGAATCTCGCCGGAAGAGACATTCCTCCCTCTAACCTGTTCACGTACGTTTGCAGTATTTGCCACAATGTGAGCACTATGAACCTCTTTAACTGAATAAAGCTACTGAGATTTCCAAACCCAAGCATTGCATGCATTCTCTCAATGTTTCATCTTTCTGCTCTGCTTCTCCAACTCGTCGCATCTTCGTTCCCATTCAGCAAAGCTCGCAGAACTGAGCTGAGCAGTAGTGCAGCCTGGTCGAGTCAGATCTGGATCAGTTCCATGTTAAATATTTCTTACTGAACGCTAAGTATTAATGGACGCATCATTAGCCCTGAAAGGTGCATGAAAGTGGGCTACCATATAAACATGAAGAATGCATGTGCTAAGAAAGAAATAACAAGAGCTCCGGTTGAGATCCGCAGCACACGTGTTTGCAATTTCCCTGAGGGTGGAGTGGGCATCTAGGTCCTGTGCTTTGGCATGAGAGGACATTTCTTTACCCTATACTTAAGAGGTTATTTTTACAAACCATAAACGCAGGCCTGCATGAGCCGCAACTTGTGCATTCATGTGTAACGCAGGGTGTGTTAAAAAGGAAAGGCCACAGGGGCATTTTGAAGCTTTTTTTTTTGTTTGTTTGATTGTTTGTTTAAGGTTCATGCTGGAGACAGAGGTCTGCAACTGTAACTATAAAAAAACAAAAAATAAATATAGAATACAGTAGGAAATAGAAAGAAATGGATACTTCTTCGATAATAAAATGAAATTCTGATCTTGGAAAAGACATCTCTGTTATATCAATAGCAATGGGATTCTATGGTGCATTTTAAATATATAATATATAATAGACAAAAAAATTCCCAGTGTGTTATAACATATACAATTCTACGCATCCACCTTTGGTACAATCTCTCTGTATCACAATAGAAATAGTCTATTATCCAAATAGAAATCAATAGTCTATCTACAGTCTAATAGTAATCTGTAATACTTAATAACCCATAGTAAACTGCAGTCATTACCTCAATATTATTTGTATGTTTTCAGATCATTTTTATTTCCAAATGTTTCTTATGCACAAAGAGAAGCAAAACATTGACGTACGAATAAGATTTCTGGGGTTATTCGACAGAAATCTATGAGAATAGTACTTTTTCACAAAGGCATTCCTAAACTCTTGAGCTAAATCCAAAGGCAGGGGTTTTTTTTACACTTGCTGAACACGTGTGTGTTGCTCGGGATGCTGGGAAAATGAGCTGTTGGTCCCTGTGGAGTGGGGAGCTATGGTGCAGGCATGGGAAAAGCTGTGCTGCACTGAGCTGATTTCACCCATTCACCAGCGATACCCTTCCAGCCAGACACTCTGGTCAGGAATCTCAAACAATGGCAGAGCTCCAAGCACAAAGAGACGGAGCGGGCCAGCCCTCTCCACAACAGGGAGGAGGAGAAAACCTCAAGTTTCCAAATCTGCCAGGACAGATAACCCTGCACGGAAAAATCAGGAACATGTGCATGTATGCAAGCCCATATGTTTAGCATGTATTTTAAAAGAGTATTGCTAAAAAAATGTTGGTCTGGTCAGACATGTTCTAAAAAAAAAAAAAAGTGCTTATCAACCTTCTAATAACTCTGGACTCAAAACATTAAATGCTGAAGCTCAGTTCAGTTCATAGGAAAAATTTTGTATTCAGGTAAAATTAGGTAATTAGGTTTTTAAAAAATATAACATTTGAAGGAGGCTGACCTCCTTAAACGAGAATGCCTTCTCAGTGGCCCAAATCATGTCCTCCTGAATGGTAAGTAGCGCCCCCTAGTGGACTAACACCGTGCACTACAGGTGTTTCAGGGTGTTTACTATTCTTGGTTTTGGAGTACCTCTGCCTTTTACATTTTTTTTACTCTAACACATCAATCTCGATTCAGGCAGGGTTGTTCATTAGCTGAGCTGTGGGCCTTGACGAGTTATGGCCCACATTTTCACCAATATTTTGCAATCCTGGTCAATGATCCTGTACATTTTAGTGTTTTCCCTGCTCCAACACATCTTGTCAGCTAATACACAAATGTGTCCTGAGATCAACTGGGTGTATTATAGGGGAAATAATAAATAATGCAGGGCATCAATCAGACCTTCCTGAGCAACCTAAAGCAACCCTCCAGTGTTTTTCATCCTAATCTCTGTGTTTTTTACAGCAAATTACAGCATGTTTTCCTTTACTTACAAAGAACTGAAAGCCTGTTCACTCTACACTCATTTTGCAGTTGTTGAATAAAATTTTGCAAATTCAATTCCAGCCATTGCACTTTAACAATGCAGGTTTCAGGGTGAGATTTCTCAAAACTATTCTTTGGTTTTGTCTTTCTGAAGCTATGAGGCATCACAGTAAAGTGGCAATACTGATTGCATTTGGTTTCTGTAAGGCTTCATGAATAAAAGCTGACCTACTGGGAGTCTCTCTGCTGCACTGGTCCATGTATCATACAGTATCAGTATAACACTAATGTTTTGGGTCCATGTTAGTGTGGTTTTGTGCAGGACTGCTGTAATCTGTGACGTGCGGACTGGTGCTGGCATGCATTCATGTAAACACGGTCACGGTTTCAGTGCTACAGAATAACAGTGGTGTTTTTCTTCATGTATGGGATGCTGACATTTTATCACTAATGAGTTTCCAAAAAAAAATAAGCATCTGATTTAATCCACCACCGCAGCCGACGGCAAGGGTTGGGACGTTTTAACGTGTGACAGAAAATTGCACTGACCGCTGTGGTACACTCTGATTCCCACGGCAGAATTTTCCATTGGTGCTCTGTTAAAAAATGTGAAATGTGTTTTGCCACTATTTCTACTGTCATAATGCAAAAACAACACTGATATAGCTCCTAGGCCCTTAGTGTTGCGGTGTTGTAGTGTTTTTTAATCTTGCACCTGGAGATTTACACCAAATTTCAGCTCTTTCTTGTCTCCAAACATCTGATACAGGTCCTCAACTGGTTATCAAGCCATTTATGAGCTGAATCAGGTGTGTTGAGGCAGGGAGCTGTTGAAACTGGGAAGAACTGTGGGTCTTCAGAGGCTGGATTAAACAATGAATCTAACCTAGTTTATATAATATTCACATTAAGTTTTAATAAGGGCTACAGATAAATCATTCCACCACGCTTTAGATTAGAAACCAACAAAAATGTTTTTCTTCAGTATTAAATCTATGGTATTAAGTCTATGGTAGTAAGTGCTTGGAGATGGGAGAAGCTGTTTAAATTTTCACCAGAAAGTAGAAAGTATTTTACAGTGTTTTTGTCCACATTCTCTACTTTCTCATGCAGATTTAGTTTAAATTCATATGATTCTTGACTGCAGTAGCAACAAGAAGCTCAGGGTGTATTGTGCTTCCAGGACCAGGAAAATGAGAATGAGCACAAACCATTTGTATGGATACACTTTTTCCAAATCAGACTGACGAAGATGAAACGACCTCAGTTTTGCTACTGCAGTAAAACAGAACACCTATTTACATTTGAATGTAATTTTGCCGTTTGATTAGAGTTGCAATGTATAAGACTAAATTCAGATTATGGTAGGCATGATCTAATCTTGCTTTTATAGCACTATTTTTAAATTATAGGATTGTATAGCAGACCACTGCTTTTGGATGGTATTCATCATTCAGTATGTTGCTACCATTTGATTGCAGGCTTCCATTACCATTTCAAATCCTGTTTTATAATACATTGTATGGACAAATGTATTGGGATTAGTGATGTGTCATGAGCAAAAGCAGCGGCTCTAAGAGTCGATGCTTTGTAGTGAATCAGAAGAGCCGACTCTAATCGAGTGAGAGACGGCTCCCCACTTTATTTCCTTTCGCTGCTCCGCTAACGGCAGAACTTCCTTTAATTTAGCAGCAATCACATGTGAGCATATAGGATCATACCATTATGTGAAAACAGAGAGGACAAGAGACGTGACAGTCAGGTCTGTCCGTCCGTCCGTAGATACTGAGGAGAAACCGCATCAGCCCGTCCAGCCTGAGGCATTTGATTTTTCTGAATGGCAGCCTGCACCGTGGACACACTGTTCGTCCTGCACCGTGGACACACTGTTCGTCCTGCACCGTGGACATACTGTTCGTCCTGCACTGAGGACATACTGTTCGTCCTGCACTGAGGACACACTGTTCGTCCTGCACCGAGGACATACTGTTCGTCCTGTTCGTACTGTGACGGTACCTTGCTCAGGGTACCTCAGAAGTGCCTAGCGGTTTTGGGAATCGAACCTGGACTTTCTGACCACAGGGCGAATGCCTTAACCACTAGGCCACCAGCTGCCATAGTGGGGCATGCCATAGCTTCAATTGGGGCATCTTTAGGCCTTGTGGTCATGGCGTTGCCCCTGCAATCAATAGGTTGTGGGTTTTAATCTCAGGACTGCTAGTGGCATCACTGAGGTATCCTTGATCAAGGTACTGTCCCCACAGTCTGCTTCCCACAGTTGGTGAACGGGTTAAATGCGCAGAAAGATTTTTACATTGTTCACACTGTGTGCTCTGTATAAGGGGCCACTATACTTTACTTTAAATTAGCACTGTTTATTATAATTGAGAAACATCGTGGGAAGGGGCTGTTCGACTGCTCGGTTCCTGATTGGTCGGCCCGATGCCGTGCCGTGAGCCTATTGGTCACTATTAATCGGCCGTAGCTGCGGTTGAAGAGAATTCGAAACCGGCTCAGCACGCGCTGCCATTCTCACTCCACCCGGCGAGGGAGGCGATTACATAAACCACCGAGACCCAAAATACACGGAGTTTATAATATCTTCCCTCCTGGTGAGCAGATTGACTACGAGTGAACTAAAGAAACATTTTCTTCGTTTAAGTAACCGTACCTATTTAATTTGGCTTGTTCTTTAGCCAGAAAGGGTTCATTTAGCTTAGCATGCTTAGTTAATTTGAGTTGATTAATGGCTCCTCGCGTTAGTCTAATCGCGTTAATGTTTCCTTGTCCGTTCCGTGTTCAGTGCATACCGAGTTTAATAAGATATTTTGATGGTGTAAAGCGAACAAGGACGCATGGAGTTGAATAGAAAAGAGGTGTCGTTTGTTAGCGTGCTAGGCTAATAGCTTCATCCACTTATCCTGCTAGTTTAGCATAGCAACAACGATAGATGAACGGCAAAAATGCAATAATGCGACGGAACTTCGATGTATACTTTTGTCGTTTGTGGTTTCTAAGCAGATTTGATTGTAGTTTGTAATTTCTTTTATTTGAGTCGTATCTTTTATGGCACAAAGCCTCATCCACTTAGTCTGCTAGTCGTAGCATAGCAACAAGGTGAAAGCAACGGCAAAACTGAGAATACAACGAAATTTCGATGCATATTCTATCGTGTTTGGTTCAAGAGTGGGTTGTCTTGTTTTTTCTTTTATTTTAACTCGTATCTATCACGCTACGCATGATGTAAAAACTCACTTTGTTAGCTACCTAGCCTTTTGCTAACATGAAATAATGGAACACGTGCTTGTTTCTGAAATGTACACGTCTAATACTCTGGAAACGCGGTTAAGGGATGGTATCAGTCGGCGTATTCGCGGCTATAGAGATCATTATTTAACAGATTGATAATCCGTTAGTGGGGGTAGAACAAAGCACCTAAAGTTGGCAACGAGGCATCACTGAGCGAGTCTTAATCACATGGGCCTCGTTAGCGTCTCGGCTAGCAGCGTCTCAGGTTAGCTTGTGAAGGGCTGAAAGGGTGTGCCTTGGAAACGAAACAATACTGATATAAAAACAAATCGAGCCCAATAGATCGGTTATTTAGTAGAAAGACAAAGCAACACGCCTCCATCTTTATTGGTGCTGTTGGTGGCCTAGTAGGTGTAGATATTCCCCCCTACAATCACAAGGCTGTGGGTTCAAATCCCGGGATTGCTAGTGGCCTCACTGAGACCCTTCAGCAAGGTTCACGTTGCTCCCTGGGTGCTGCATCACTGGCTGTTTGATGCTTCACTTGAGTGACTGGATTAAATGCAGAAAAATAATTTCATGCGTATTCTTTATCTTTATGCAGGTAGCGAAGAAGGGTGACTTATTTTTTATTGTAATGCACGTTGCTTAAGTTTTAACTGTTTTGTTTTAGTTGAAACCAGCTGACCAAAGAAATGGTGATGGAGAAGCCAAGTGCCCAGCTTGTCGGGCGAGAGTTTGTCCGGCAGTATTACACCCTTCTGAACCAGGCTCCTGACTATCTGCACAGGTAAAATGCAATGTTTTTTTTTTTTTCTCAATTGCTTTTAAGGCTGGAGGTTTATAGACACTTATGAAATAAAGAAAATGCACACTTAAATGAATGTAACTGCATATTAGCCAATCAATTTATTCAGTGAAAGTCAAATGCTGGTTTCTGATTTCATAGGTTTTATGGGAAGAACTCGTCTTATGTGCATGGAGGTCTGGACAACAATGGCAAGCCAGCGGAGGCAGTCTATGGACAGTCTGTATGTGCATGGGCTCATTGTGCTCCCCTCATTCATGTCATGCTTACAAGGCAGCATTTGTAAATGTTAAGGCTTTGACATTTAATTCCTCTGTACAGGAAATTCATAAAAAAGTGATGGCACTGAGCTTCCGGGACTGCCACACTAAAATCAGACATGTTGATGCCCATGCAACCCTGAATGAAGGAGTTGTGGTGCAGGTGATGGGAGAGCTGTCCAACAACATGCAGCCCATGAGGAAATTCATGCAGACCTTTGTTTTGGCTCCTGAGGTATGTTCTCGGACTCGCCTAACATGCAGCTATTGGAGTTTGAAAATAACACGTCATACTAAAATGGCTCAGCTTGTGAAAATTTTTGTGAATTTCTTACTGTGCCCTTATATTACTGAAGTGTTTGTTGTAGAGTAATCCTGGTATTTCATTGTAATACCTTCAATTTCAGGGCACTGTTGCTAACAAGTTTTACGTACACAACGACATATTCCGCTATCAGGATGAGGTCTTTGGGGACTCAGACTCTGAACCTCCTGAGGGTGAGTCCAGTGTTCTTTAAACGGTCCTTAGTGTAAGCAGCCTTAGTGCATCACAGATGGTCATTCTTCTCATGCTTTTGCAGAATCTGAGGAAGAAGTGGAGGACCTGGAGGAGAGGGTGAACTCACCTGAGGTGGCACAGGAAGAGACTGCTGCATTCTACGAACAGACTCCTTGGTACTGCCATCTCTCTTCTGTACATGTGAAACGCTGTAAACTCTTACATCTGGTGGAAGCAGCCATGTTTTTGCTCTAAACATTTTTAAAATAAATGTTTGTTTTATATGAAGCAGCACAACATTCAAAATGTAGACTCTGACAGAGTAATTTTTCAAATGGAGATCTGAGGCGGCTGTAACAGTGTTTGCATGCTATTGCAGCCCTGACCCAGAGGCCCCTCAAGAGGAAGTAGTTGTAACCCCAGAGCCCCAGGCTGAGCCAGAGGTTGAGCCGGAGCCTGAGCCAGCTGTAGTAGAGCTGAAACAGGAACCAGTCAGTCAAGCAGAGCCTCATCCTTTGGAAAAGGCCCAGAGAGCTCCCCCCTCACCCACACCTGCTGATCCTGCGCCTGCCGCACCCGAGGACAACCGAGTACGTCTGCATTTCTTATTGTGGGTCTTATTTACATAAAGATGTGAGGGAGCTTAAACATGTAGATTTAGTTTTATTGGGTTGAATTAAATAACTAAGCTGTAGCCTGAAGTTAGACCGCCGGAGTTATTCCAATAAGGTAAAAACTATTATTTGGCATTGATTGATTAGTTGAGCAGAATGGGATTGAGGCTTTCATATTCTCCCTCTTCTCTCAGCCTTTCTCATGGGCTTTAGTCACCAGTAAGAATCTCCCCCAAGGAGGAGTGGTGCCGCCTTCAGGAATTCCCCCTCATGTAGTCAAAGCTCCAGCAACTCAGGTATGCTGTCATAAACGGCTCTTTAATCCTATCATGTCCTTTTGTTTGTTTTGTGTGGACACCTAGTGGTTTTGATAAGTAGCATTTCTGGTAGTAGTAAATTTAAGTTGAAGTTTAGGCTTTAATGTTCTGTACTCTGTTGACTGATGGGCACCCCCCCCAAACTTTAGCCTCGTGTGGAAGTAAAAGCAGAAACCCAGACCACAGCACAGAGACCTCAAAGAGACCAGAGACCACGTGACCAAAGACCAGGGCCGTCTCCAGCACAGAGAGCTCCAAGACCTGGAGGTATGCCATATTGTCTATTTGCTGTATGTTAAAGTATGTATGTTTAAGTGTAGCATGTATTAAGAGCATGGAAACTATTAAATGTGAAGACAAGTCTTGCTCCAACAAATATTTACCAGTACAACTAATCTTTCATATAGCTGAACAATCCGTCTAGGACAGGGGTGTCAAACCTAACCAGAAAGGGTTAGCAGGAGGCACACCTGATTCCACCTCTGTAATCAGTTGCTCTTGGTTTTCAGTTACTCGGCTGTGGCTTTTTTTTGGTTTGAACAAAAACCTGCACCCACAGTGTCCCTTCCCAGACAAGTTTAACACCCCTGGTCTAGGATGATTGCAGTAACCAATACTGTAGTATTTAAGTACTTGCACATGTTAAAAGAAGAATGGTTTACCCATGAGGCTGTGCTGCAACCTTGTTGCTTTGTCCCCTGACTAGAATGTACAGCAGTCTGAGCTGAAGAGTGCATCTTATTTTTTCCTTTTTGGAAAAGGGATGCCCTTGGGAAGTAATGAGGTCTTTTTTTAATCAAAGTAATTACCGAAGACCCACACATGAATGGCTTTTTTTTTTTTTTGCGACTTAATTTTAGTTTCTCTGTATGAAGTGAGCCTGCCTGCAGCATGTTTTTAGCTGCGTGAAATACCCTTCGTCTGTCCTCGCTAAACAAATAGCATCTCTTCCAATCAAAATTAAAAGTTCTTTGTAATGTAAATTGACAGGGTTAATATGCAGATCATGGCTTCATTTCTGAAATTGTAATTTGCATTGACATTTGCAGTTCGGGAAGGTGAGAGTGGAGAGTCTGAAGTGAGAAGGGTGGTCAGGTATCCTGACAGCCAGCAGCTCTTCGTAGGAAATGTACCGCATGACGTGGACAAAGCTGAGCTGAAGGAGTTCTTTGAGCGTGAGTATGAACTTACTGTCCACATCCCTTGCATGATGCCTACATGATCTGCTGAGTTGGTGTTAACATTGAAACTTGTCTGCTTTCAGAGTATGGCACAGTATTAGAGTTGAGGATCAACAGCGGCGGTAAACTGCCCAACTTTGGATTTGTTGTATTTGATGATTCTGAACCAGTACAGAAGATCCTGAGCAACCGGGTGCGTTCAACGTTTAGATATCGCTTTGTAGCTGACATGATGCATGCTTGGTTAAATACTTGAAGCTATTTTCTAATGCTGGTCGTCTTTCGTTATAGCCTATTAAGCTACGAGGTGACGTGCGTCTGAACGTGGAGGAAAAGAAGACTCGTTCGGCCCGTGAAGGAGACCGCAGGGACATCCGCCCCAGAGGCCCCGGGGGTCCTCGAGACAGGATAGGAGGACCGAGAGGTCCACCACCCAGAGGTGGCATGGCCCAGAAGCCGAGCTTTGGTGCCGGCCGTGGAGCAGGATCTAGCGAGGGGCGCTACGCAGGACCACGCCAGTGAAGCAGCTCTCATGTCAAATCACTGCTGATGCAAGTCACCCTGAATAACAAATGGCTTCCCTCATCCCTGTTTCCGTGCTACTCCAGGGCATAGGAGTGGCTTCCCCCTTTTATCTGGACTCCTCGTATTTGAGTTTGAACTTGAATTTGTTGTAGACAAACAAAACTACTTGAATTGTGGAAAAGATAAAACCCAACGTTTTTTGGTTTTAGCGTTCTCTCCCTGTTTCTTAAAGGAACGTGTTTTTACTGCTCGGGCAATCCTGTGTATTGCTAGCGCCCGCTGTCAGGTCAAAGTGCAAGTATGGTTTTATTTGGAATTGTTGCCAAGTCAAATCATGGTTGTGTATGAGTGACTATCTAGCATGTAAAGAATCCTGTTTGCCTTCTACTGTTGCACTTCATCAAGAATGACGACATATTTTAACAACTCTGCTGATGAGAGAACAAAAATAAACTTGATGTACTGTTTTGAATGGTGTCTGTTCTGTGTTAAGTGCACTGCTCAGGATGTTCGTTCAAAACAACATCCTCCCCACGTGCAGATTGGCCAGAGCAAAGGAAAGAAAACTGTACATGCAATCGACCTGATGAAGGCATATGTTTGATTTGTTATACACAAATGAGATTTTTCCATCATTACTTCCGGAGTGGTCTTGGTCACAATGCAAGAGTCAGCATTGCCCACGTCGCCTTGACTGCAACCATCCTGCTGCCACTGCCAACCAGATAATGTTGAACACAGTGGGCAGTTTTCTTTTAAGTATCTAAATGCATTTTGCTTGTGGTTTTGGAATTTTAACAGGTAATTTTGTTTCTGTATGAGGGGGGAATGTCATGATTCATAGCCCTGTGTGCTTTCCTGCAGGATTTTGTGTGTTTTTAACACTGATTTTAAGAGCCAGACTGAACACATGTCAGTCCCAGTAAGTGCATTCAATATTTAAAAAAACCTGCAAATAAAATTGATCTAGTGCTTCATATTACATGTTTGTCTTTGCTGTAATTGCAGCCTTATTATTGCTGCTTTCATAGAAGCTGTCGGTCAAGCTGAACAGGTTGGAGATGTTTCTAGCACCAGTCATTGTGGGGTGCAAAGCTTTCATAGGCTTTAGTGTAAAAAAAAAAAAAAAAGACCTTTTGGTCATTGTCTTGCGGCCCAGTCCAAGTGTATTAACAGCCTCGAGGTTTTTCATGCTAAATTCTTCGGAAAGGATTCTTGTTTTTGAGGAGGTCAAGCAGACCTGGGTTTTTAATGCAGCAAATTATCTCCAGTACTATCCTGGAATGTGAAGGCTTTTGCCCTGGATTCTTTTCTTTTCTGTATTTTAAGTGTTTTTCTGTCAAAAAAAGTTCTATTTTGGTTCTTCTGAGAGTCATTATTAGGTGTTTTTCTGGCAGCCTTGACCTCAGCCTGTTCTTGATTGACGGGTGTTCGGGGAGGAAGGCCTGTCCTTGCTATTTTGGTGAGATGTTCACTGTTAAGGTTCCCTAAAAATAAATAATAGTTGCCACCCATGGAGGGCAGTCTGGTCATACACTCCCTAATGTGAAGCTGCCTAAATGGCTCTTATCACAGAACCTAACCTCTAATGGTTTCCACTGAAATAATTTGTATGTTTTCATGGTTAAAGTCCATATATACCAATTAAAAATTCTTTAGGTTAGAATGAAGTCAAGGCCAAGAACCATTCTATAATGTAGAACCCAGCAGAGGACCAATATTAGTGGAACTGATCACTATATCAGTAGGGTCTAGGACTGTAGTGTTTTGCATAATTTGGACTATTGAATGTGGGTTAGAAACCACAGCCTCTTTTATTTATATCTCCTACACCATACAGTTGCGGGAAAAATAATCACTTGTGACACCATTTGACAACTAGCATTCCTGAGAAATCCCGACTCTGCATAAACAAAGAGTCTCGCCAAAGGTCTCACCTGAGAAACTGGATTAGGAGCGAGGGGCTGCATGCTGATGGCCCGCTGTAGGTGGGTGGTGTGCCAGCAGGCGGTCCAGCACTATTAGTCCTACATGACATGGCCTCCCTCCCTCTCTCTAGTGTAGGCCTGACCTTGATAACCCAAAGATGTCCTAAAGCTGGAAGCAAATCTGTCTGAAAGACACAAAACCCCTAGAACTGCAAAGCCTACAGCACAACATACTGCACCCCAGATGCCTTGGTAAGCTCTTGTTTACCTTTTCGGTTTAGAGGCTTCTTTCCCAATGCCTTAAAGATTCTCCTGCTGAAGGAACACTGAGTTTTTCAGCCAAATCACTACCTGGTGCATCATCAGGATGATCACCACATTTATTTTATGATGTATTTAGTTTAAAAATGGCCATAAAATACAGAAAAAACCTCTTTACTTTTTTATCCACATGCAAAACACAGAAGCAACCAAAGGCCAATATAAAGCCCCCCTCTGGAGGTCCAGTGCCATATCTGACAGAACAAATTATACAGCGTTACAGCTTGATTCACGTTCCAACAAAGGCATTCCTGAGTTCTACAGAAACGTGTTTAGCACACACTCCTACTGAGGTCAGCGTCTGCCCTTATTATAATTGGGTTTTGAGTAAATTAGCTTTCAGTTCTTTCCTAATACACTAAAAAATAACTGTCCAGAGTAATCAATGTTATGATAAAGACCGATGGGACTTAAAATTGGGTTGAAAAACTCTAGTATTCCTTTAATCGAGAAGTACATGTAGGATCAAGTCAAGCAAAGAAGTCAATCAAAGATGTCATTGATAGAATGGCCATTTTGTTCTTAACCAAATGACTTCAGGAAATGTTAGATGGTAAAATCTGTCTTTTTTTTTTTTGCTGCTAATTACGCCCCATACAAGAAGAGAAGTGCTGCAGTGCCTGAGCGAGGATGACAAATATTCATATTTCATACACAGGGAAAACAAATTTCTGTCCCAGCCTTCATGTTTCAGTGGCTCCGGGCCCCGGGGTGATTTTGGATGTCAGCTGTAATGTAATTCTACTGGCAGTGCAGCGGAGTGCAGTGCGGTCAGAGGGACCGGGTGGTCTGGAAGAATGGGGGGAGGGCGGCCTCTTCCACGCTACTCAAGCAAGGAAAGAGAAATTGATTGAGCGAGTCCTTTGTGAGTCATAATCCACTTGCATAATTTCAAAGCCATGGCGAAGGAGAGCCAGGAGACAAAGAGGCCCATTTCGCTTTTGGTCAAACTCTGTGTCAAATTCGGTTCAGTTTGGGACGTCCCATCAGAGGCAGCTCTTTAATTGACTTTCCATGGTTTGTATGAAGTGAGTTTTTATATTAGGCAAAAAATAATAATAGACAAAAGCTCTAAAACTGCAAGTAACATTCAATTCTACTGCATTGAGATTCAATTAAGCACAGAATGGTATTAACCTAGTACTGATATTAAGCTTGCATTAATGCAGCTGCATGATTAAGCTTCGTTTACAAATAAAAACAAAAATGTACGTGCATTCTTTTATATTAGATAGCAAAACGGTGTCAATAAAAAAGGAACAGGATGACATGGATGGTCAGACAGAGGTCTAAAGGTTAAATACTGAAACTGGAAGAAGGAACAGCAGCCAAGTGAAAGGTATGTTTGCTGCCTGTATGGAGACTGGGCTGCTCTGTGCAAAAATTATGACTGTGACCAAAATATGTGCACCCTGTGCTCCTGAGCCCTGTGACCAAAACAAGATGGTAGGAGTGCTTGGTTTTAATGAAATGGAGAAATGGTTAATTTTAGAAAATATTTAACAGTTTTTCATGGCCTTTCCTGTCCTTTATAATCAAAGTTTCTCTAGAACAGTCTGGCCTATGCTACGTCAGAATCAAAAGTTTGGACACCCATGAACCAAAGATGTGTTTGGTTTATTATATACATGTACATATGAACATCCACACATTTTAATCACTGCTTATTTGCTGAATTTGACATTTAAAATAAAAATAATTTAGTCTGTTAAAGTAATTTCACACAATATCCTGTGTGCCGTTAAGTGTATTTACTGTTTTATAAATTATTATTCACCAAAATAAATGTAATTTAAACTTTTCCAGACGAATCCAAATGTAGAGCCTTGTTTTCTCATAAACATTCACTTTTAACTTTATATTTATATAATAATATTTAACGATTACAGAGATCCTTGAAAGCAACCGTCCAAGAACAACAACCTTTACAGTTTTCAAAAACAGTTTAGAGATTTTGTTTGTTCAGAAAACCTTTAATAGTAGAATTAGCTTTAGCATAATGACATATTTCAATAAATATGTAATTATATACAGATACAGCAGAAATGGTACATTCCTTTTTTTTTTCTTCAAATTGCTCTCATTTCTGTACAAGCCAAAAATATCCATAATATGCCATTGTAATTTAATATTCATGCAAAATATTCCATGTTTTAGATTTAGAAATCAAAACGAAAAGAAAATAATAAAGAAAAAAAAAGATGAAGGAACCGCTGAAATTTTCGCTGCTCGGAAGTGCACCTTCGGGTCATGAGAATTAGCGAATGAGGAGGTGCACTTTGTGCCAAATACACGATTTAAGCAAGTAAACCAAACAAATTAAGGCCATACCAGCTTGTGCAAAAAACAAAACCTTCTCCAGAGTTTTGTGTACGGAGATCATGTGGCGGGGCCACGCCCACAGTCAGTCTCAGTGAATCCTTTCATTTCTTGGAAAGTTAACAATAAAATGTCAAAAAAAAACCCCCAAAAACAACCAAAAAAACCCCCAAAAATAAACGATGATACTATAAAATCATACAGAGGTAAATCAAACGAACATATCATGCCTCATAAATCGAACACGTGAAGAACCGATTTTGCAAAAGGTTCACTGTTGAGCGTTCCTAGATGTTGCACATTGCATTGTCCTCTTCAGGATTAGTTTCCCACCAACTCGGACCTCCAAAGTTCCTCCAGTCTAATACCGTAGCTAGCGGCAAGGGCAGTGGGGGGTTCTGGCTGTGGCCATACACACAGAGGACAACACAGCAGCATAGTCATGATAGGTGGGCTCTAAACAGTGTTCATCATTGGGGTGGGGGGGGGGGGGGGTGTACGGCAACACCGAGACGTTTGAAGTTATTCACTTCAAATTTGTTTCACAGCTGGCATGAATGATCACTAAATGTAAAAATGTAAAAAGCAAATACTGCAAATTCCAAATGTACAACATACATCCCACGCCTCCCCCATTTGGAATGGATCATATCCCTTCACTGAAATGGATGAGTGCAAGAACACTTGGAATGAATGAGCGAAATGACTATGAGCTGGCAAATTATATAACTGAGGCCGAGTCAGGATCGACACCTCCATCACTCCACTAATGCTGCAGCTGCCAGTGTCAGGGTTGAGCATGAATGGCAATGGGTTGCTGCAGTAATTAATAGGTATAACGAGTACAAACAGGTAGTTACAAAGCATGTTCCATGTCATCTTTTTACAAATGGCCCAGTATTGTGTAAAGGATTTTTTTTATGATCTGCACATTTGAATGGCACAGAGTAGGGTTTTTTTTAACCATTAAAACAAACCAAATTCAAGTCTAGCACTAATGATCTTTCAAAAAGGTGGATTGCTAAAGTACTAATCTGTGCAATTGTGTGGACGATCAGGGCTGCTGTTGGTTTACCCCACTTTAACGCAGGACGGACTGATCTTTAAATGCTGAATAAAGTCAAAGAAACGGAGGCGCACCTGTTCCTAGTTTTAAAATAGCCCTTCAAATTGAACTCAAGCCTATTTCAAGGACACGGAAAAATGTTTTTTATTTTTCACAGCTCCTCTACTGACAAACCTAAAGCATGAAATATGAGAGAATGTGTGCCAAGCCACACACACACACACACACACACACACACACACACACACACACACACACACACACACACACACACACACACA
>JBBJLR010000034.1:6760172-6770636 GCA_037577145.1 Brachypetersius gabonensis
CACACACACACACACACACACACACACACACACACACACACACACACACACACACACACACACACACACACAAACAGCTCATATGAAAGAAACCAGCCAAAACCCCACGATTCATCAGTATATTATCACTAATGCGATTTTCTTCCTTTCGTCTTGGTAGTTCCATCTCATGTTTACCAAGGCAATGGCACCGAAACACATGAGCGTATTCCGTACAAAGAAGAGATGTGAAAACATTTTGGGCGTTCTACCAATTTTCGACCAAATTTTCTCAACAGGTGAGGACAGTAGCACAAAAATGTCCAGATGAAAAAGTCTGCATATTTATCATAAACAGATGAAGCTATTACAGCAGGTACTTGGTTCCAAACCCGAAAGGCAATGGCAAGATTACTACACAAATACTCTTTGGCTCTGGAAAACAAAATCAAGTGGACAGACACAGTTTGGTCTGCAATGAAACACCAATCGTCAGCATTCGCCGCATTCCTTGCGTGGAAAACACACTCTCAGGCTTGTGCGCGTTGCAGGAATTCTGAGTGGAACCTTAGAGAAGTGAAAAATGCCAAAAGAATAACGTGCACCACGTGAAGAAGCTACCCTTGCCATGCATAGTTGGGTTTTTATAAAGACTGGGAGTGTGTCAAATAAATAAATAAATAAATAGATAGATAAATAAATAAATAAATAGTTCGATATATAGACAGATCAATACAAAAATGGATAAATAAATACATAATATGGATAATAGGCGTGTGCTATTGGCCGCTTACAGCAAGTATCAAATAATCGTATTTACGTCTTTAATGGCAACTAATGAAAATAATTGCATATATTGTTCTTGCATAGAGAAGCCAGATGAGGGTGAATTCCATCAAAGCATGACGAAACCTAAATCAGTGTTTAAGTACATTGTGAATGGTTTACTCTGCTGCACAATACATAGCTTGTTTTATAGGTAAAAGACATAGTAATACACATTAGGTCAATATATTTTGTTGTTAAATATATTTTAGGTGTGTGATGGCACTGGTTGCTTATAAAAATAACGCTTTCTGAGGTTGGTTCATAAAACATGAATGCTAAAGGGGTAGGCAATGATCCCTTTTTTCTTCTCCATCTCCAGTCTGTTCATTTCTTTTCCTGGCAAATATGGGATATGCAAACCAAAGGAGCTCCTATTTTCACAGCATACTTGTATTAAATCTCCCCTGTTCAGTACAGAGCAATTTCAAAATAAGCCCATGGAGGAAAAAAAAACAATGAAGGGGTGCAAATGCATTTTTCTTCTTTTTCTTTTTTGACTGTTGACCCCAAAAGCTGAGGAAAATGTAACAGCAATATGCTGTTTGCTTGGCACATGAGTAAATGGCATGAAAAGAAAACAAAGAAAACAAAGAAAATAAAAAAACATCTGCAGGACAGACAGAGGAACACATTGACCACAGTTTTTTATAAACAATAAATTTTTGACTGGCACTCATCAAGCTTCCGTCAGTAATTTTGACATCGTGACAGGAATTCATCATGTCAGCGCCATTCATAAATGTATATATTATCAATGGCCCTTGCTTTATTATGGAAGCACCAAACTGTAATCTTTCCATTTCCAGACGCGCCTCTTGAAGACATTTCAGTTTTAAATATATGATATATTACAGTGCTGCATGTCTCTCCTTCATTTTCTAGTAATGCAGAATGTCTTCCAAAAAAACCCAAAACAAACAAAGTAACCCCCCTTTGAATTTCTTCCATCTGTTCAGAAGTTCAGATGTGTCTGTAAAAGTCTAATATTTATTTAATAGTCATTTTGATTTTTTTTTCCCTTTTTTTTTTTATTAAATATATTGCCACATTCATATATCATGCATTTTACTGCATTGCTATTGCACAGGTCCGGATGACTCTGGAGAACAAGGGCAAAAAGAAAACAAACAAAAAAAGAACGAAAGAGAGATAATTAATCAGTAAATACCTCTGCCAAGCACCTGCTGTTGAAAGCAAGTGAGTGTTGAGGAGGGGGGCTGGGCACTGGGGCCAGGGGGTACTGGTGGGGAGGGCAGGGAGGCGGTGGGCGGCGACAGCGGCGGCTTTTTCGGTCAGGACTCGCCCTTCTTGCGGGTCAGTTTTACTGCTTGTGAACATCCTCGCTGCGAATGATCTTGTAAGTGATCCAGTAGAAAATGTTAAAAATGAGGAAGACGAGGGGGAAGGCCACGCGGGACACGGTGTCAATGCGCTTGGCACGGCTGATGAACAGCTTACGCATCTCCTCCACGGTCTTCTCGGGCGGGATGCTGGAGGTGGGGGCGTTGTTGTTGTTGCCCTTGATGGCCATGCCGTCCTTGGCCTGCAGACAAGCCGGGCCCATGCCGTACGCAGCGAAGCTGAAACGGCCTTCTCCTGCCTCGTCCTCCTGCAACACACACACACACAGTCGTTATTAGTTTTTCTATATTTTCATTTTCCATTTTGCTGAACAGATATTAGTTTTAACTAAACTGCATTTCTGTGAGAAACTTATGCTTGGTTGCTATAAAACCAGATTTTGGAGAAACCCAGTGATTGGTTTTATAGCCAAAAAATTAAAAAAAAATTTGCCCACAGAGGGGCATCGAACTGAGGCCCTTTTGACTCTCTTCAAGCCAGTTAGTGTTATGGAGGTCTGAAAGCAGCTGGAGTGAACTGCTCTCATCTACAAATGTGTGGTTAAAACAACTGCATTCATGGGCTGATTATTTTTAATTAAACCACCACAGATAGTGGTGTTTTTTTTTTATAACTGAGCTTTAGTGTCTTGAAGTCTGTTTTTTGTGTTTAGCTCCACAAGACTGATTTGTTGCTTCACGTTTTGTTGCTTTCCAGCTGTTACAGCCGTGATGTTACAGCCCCTCCGCTCTCTCTCCCCATACATTAAGAAGGCGACTCGACCACAAAAATCGTTTTTTTAAACGATTAGCAATCAGCCCCTGATCAACCGATTAAAAATCTGAATACACATGTGCTACACCAGATATTAACAGACATTTTGGCATCAGAAGAGGTGGAGAGGCTATATATATACAAAAAAAGAACAACAATTGCAATCAGACTAATATTTCACCACACCTAATATAAATGAACTGGCTGTAATCAATTATCACTGTGTGAAACATGTTGGTTTGAAGGCCTACTTAAAACATGAATCTTTTGTCTATAGTCACAATTCAGTCAAGTGTCATGCAACTAACCCTTTCTATGCACTGTTAGGCTTTAACTCAATGAAAAGAACAGGCCTTTGTGCCTTTTATCTATGGGCAACACCTACCACTCTTGGAGGCTGTATTCAGATGACATGACTTTATGGGAATGAATTATTGATGGCAGCTATGAGAGAGAGCAGGGGACAGGCAGAGGTTACAGTTTTTCAGGTGAGTTAATGTAATGACCTCACTGTTTTCACCAAACTTAATGAACACCTATATTAATGAAAGCACAAGCAAAGCAAGCACAAAGAGTAATTACACTGGAGTATACATCAATATTTCAGCATAATCAAACTCACAGAAGCAAAAAGTCAGAGTAGGCCAATTACTTATCTTTATGGAAAGTGTCTCAGATTTAGTGGGCAACTCTTTAAACCAGGCTTACAGCAGTGTCTCGCACTTTAACATCAAGTGTGGTGATTTGTTCTTTTTCCAATCAGCCCTCTTTGCTGTTTTAGATCAAAACAGTGCCTGAGACACTGACACTTGAGTTTTATGTTTTGTGTTATATCAGAAAGTGGACCGTGGACCTTCACAGCATTCTTTGTGGTTTGCTGATTTCTGTTTACTTACTATTTTTCGGATTTACTGTTTATTGATTCTTCATCTTTCTTACAATTATTTATTGAACTAGATCTTTTGTTCTTATATTCTTACATTTTCTTATGTATTTATGTTTAGTTTATGAACTATTTAAGTATTGTTTTGTGAGTTTTGTGTTGTAGTTCCAGCCAGTATCACTAATGTAAAGAGTTGCTTGTGGCCTGTCATCAGCTTCTGATTAGACATAAAAACCACAAAACCTGTGGGATGTCCTGAAATTAGTGATTCTGATTGTTTTGTGGCTCATTTTTGTTATTATTGAAGTAATCCAATAATACTCCCACGTTTTCTGTGACACTAGTGTTCATGTAGTGTCATCAGTCACCAGTTTATTAGCACCAAAGCAGAAATGTTAATGTTGCTTACATGTTGATATTGTATATCATAATACGTATTTGATATATTTATACTTAGTAGCACTCATTTCATGCAATCGCCACAATGCCACATTTAATTTGCTGCCACAAAAATTTCCGTAGTGACTCATAATTTGGAGTTTCAATTACTTTGACTTTATTGCAAACTATTTTATAATGGGAATAAAATAGTTTGAGTTGCATCAGTGGATATAGATAAGAATCACCCCCTTTACAATATTCACATTTTGTTGCTTTGCAGCCTGAAAAGATCACACACACACATATAATAGAATTTTCCTGTTATATATTTACTCGATTAACTTATTTCAACCAAGTGCAAAAATACAAAAAATGAAAAAAAAAACCCCGAAAACTATCACCAAGATATTTACAGTTACGGCATTTAGCAGACGCTTTTATCCAAAGCGACTTCCATTCTCTAACTACAGGGGACAGTCTCCCTGGAGCAACTTGGGGTTAAGGATCTTGCTCAGGAACCCAGTGGTGGTGTGCTGAAGGTAGGACTCAAACTCAGGACCTCTTGGTCTGGAGGCAAGCATCCTACCCACTGAGCTACCGCCACCCCTCAAAATAAGGAACGCTTCATGATTTTGCATGTCATCCTTGTGCAGGGGCCATGCTAATCTTCTCTGTATGCCGTAGATATATAAAGCTTCACACCCTGACTCGGTCCTTGTTGGAACCACTTTTAGCTTGAACTGTCTTGGGTCTGTTGGGATACTTCCCTTCTAACTTTGCACAACTAGACTGTGCAATATTTGCCCGCTGCTCTGTATAGAACTGCTCAAGCCTAGTCCAATAGGATGGTGGCCATTAATGGACTGCACCCTTCAAGCCATTCCACAGGTTTTCGATGGTGTTCTCAGACACTCTGTGGTCAATTCTGCTGTGTCCTTTGCTCACTGTCATATTGGAAAGTGAATCGTTTTCCCATTTTTCTTTCTTTAATCCAGTCTCTGCTGTAGAGAAACCCTCCCAGAACAGGATGCTACCACCTGCTTTACTGCAGGTTTGGTGTTCTTTTCTGCTGCCTGAAATATTTGGTGATGAGGCTGATTTTGGTCTTTTCTGACTGTAACACCTTTTCCCACTTGGCGTCTTCAATCTGAGGTAAGACATGATGTGGTCTTACTTGAGGAGAAGCTTTTTTGCAGCCTCCCATTCAAGCCACATATGTGGAGCACTTGTGATGTTGTTACATTCATGCAATGACAATTCTTTATCATGCATTCCTGCAACTGCTCCAAAGTTATCAAATAGCCTCTTGGTAGTCTATCTGACCAGTTTCCCCCTTAATCTTCCATCCAGTTTAAAGGGATGGTCTGATGCAAGGGGGTCCTAGTAATACAAAACAATCTCCGCTTCTTAAATATATTAATTATAGGCTTTATTGTGCTTTTTGTGTCCATCTTTTGACTTGTATCTGTCCACAACTTTATCCTTGAGGTATTTTGACAGTGCCTTGCCACCCATAGCTGACTGTTTGTTTTCAGTTGCCCTGCCAAGCACTTGAATGCTCCAGGAATTGCTGTTTTTAATCAAAACGATTTGTTACAACTGATTAAGTTTACAAGGATTGTTTAGGAGTGGGGGTGATTCTTTATCCATTTCAGTGATTCTAGTTTTCTAGTCTTCACTTCAGGCTGCAATGCGATAAAACGTAAAGACTTTGAATAGAGATTATTTTCTATATCCACTGTCCTTCAGCTCTCAGACCTCTTGCAGAGACATTATCTGTGTAATTATGTCACATTTAATGAATGGAGTGGAATGTTTTGGGGAGAACATTTAACACCTTTTAAACCCCTTGCCTCATTAGAACAGTACAATTAGTAGGCGGTCCTTTGTGCAATCTGCATGATTAGCTACAACCATAGTAGCTCCATTGCCTCATCAAGGCTTATTATTCTCTGAATCTTCTCACATATGTAACATCTGGCACTGAGAATGCAGATGTGATAAGAGAGGAGGCAGCATCTGATTAGGGAGAGAGCAGCCATTCTCTTTAAACGGCTCCATTTTTAGACACTTCGCCCTCCTTCCGTCCTTGTCTTTTTGCCATCCCATTTATAACTGTTAATGCGTGCAAGGGTACGCGGAGGAACACACTGGGATGCGTCTGTGTCTCAGTGAGAATGAAGGAAAAGTCTCCCCACCCCCCCCTCGCCATCTCCCCTCTGTTTAGTACGCAGCACCCTTTGCAACACTGGGGTGCCGTGACCTTCACGCGTCCTCCAGCGCTGTACCCGCACGCCATTTGTAAGTATTACGGATGTTCCACTTTTTTTTCCTCGCTGTCAAATGATTAATGTGGTGGCGTGGGGATGTGACGTGGAGCTGCAAAGAGGAGTAAGTGCTGCGAGGCTTCGGTTCTGCGTCATCCCCAACCCCCGCCCTTCCCCCTCACCCGCCCCAGCCCAGCCTGATTCATTACCTCCTTCTCTAATTAAAACGCTGCCATTACTGCACATCACAGTGTGCCAAGCACACTCCCCCTGCCTCTCTGGCCGATGAAAGGAAAGAAACAACGGCGCAAAAAAACAGTCGCCCGTGTCCTTAAGAGTTTCCTAGTAAAACACAGCCCCACAGCTGGCCATCAGAATGCAGCTCACTCCGGCGTTTCATCGGCATGGCGACATACCTCTCGGCTCTTTCATCCATCAAGGCTTTTTGCGCGCGGCTGATGCGTCCGTGGCCTCCGTCAAGCCCACATGATTAATGTCACATATTAAACGGCTCACTCTGTGACAGTCAGTCCTGATTTTTTATCTCTTATATACCAAATATTTTTATACTGGGTGCAGATGCTCCTCTTTAGAACGGCTTGATTCCTGAATGTCACCTTTTAGCATTATCGGCATCGAGGCCAGGATGATGCATTACGCTCTTCCATTTATCTCCGTACCCTCGGCCTGTATTCCATTACAATGCATTACATTTACATAACATCACTCGCCTTGGAGATTTCTATCAGCTATTTGGAGACTCTGTATGATTGGAATACGTTTACAAGCAAGAAAGAGCAAAGAACATGCAAGCATTACGCAAATTGCTCCGAAAATATGTTGGAAAAATGAGCTGCAATTTGGTTTAAGTGGGCTCGGTTCAACACGAAGCCAGTGCCTTAAACATATCATTTCAATTATGGTGTAAAAAAGAAACACACCACCTGCCCAGTGTGCTGTGCAAAATCAAACTCCATCTCACACTTCGGTAGAGAACGGCACTTCCCTTCTTTAGCCCTTCAGCACACAACACACTACACCTAATCCCTCTCCACTCATTATTACCTGCTCTTATCGACCAAAAGGTAGATTTTCACAAACCTTACATGACGCAACTACACTTTCCTGCTCTCAAGCTGCCCACAAAAACACGAAGCAAAGCACTCCTGCTGTTTAGAGCAAAATCCTTAAAAGTGGCTTAGTTATCTCTCCCTGCTTATTTACATAGATAATCCTCGCCCTTATCAGCTGTGCTTACGGTTGGAAGGGTGCGTCTAGGCCCGAGAAGGGAGCCGGTCTCTTGCGAGTGATCTACCCATGCAGCAATCAGTCTTAACAAGCTGATTAATCTCCATCAGTAAAATACTCCCTAATCCGCTCCTGTTGTTTTTTTACACAACAAAACAGCATCTGCAGTCAAGAGGTTGCAGCGTTTCAGCTGGTTATTTACAAAGCTCTCGACAACTCGGAGAAAAATAGAAAGAACACCGGCTGAAACTCCTGTGTATAGACTGTGTGCCCTTCTGTAGACAGCCACAACAGACCCCGCTGTTTCCAGCTCCGGCTACTCGCGTTAAAGCAGATGCCGCAGAACATCTGGTATAATGTTACTTCAGAGAGAGGTCTAGCAAAAAAAATCATTTGCACATGTGGTAAAACATCAATAAAAGACAAAATCAAGGCTTTAACATGGCACCTATTGTTCTTAGTTACAAAAGGAATTCTACATGTTTTGTGGCAAGAGCATTATTTGCAGAAGGCTAAAAAGTGGTGTATCAGCTTTGTATTACTTGTGAGCTCCATTAGCCTCATAGCCCCAGGAGTAAATTAAAAAACCTAACTTTTGCAATTTCATTGTTGATACCCATCTCATTGTTGATAGGGCAAAACCTGTTTAAATGTATTTTTGGGAACCATACCTTCAAATTGGGATCTTTGTATTTTAGATTATAGAAGATCCTTTTGTCTTTTAGGCATAATCTTGATTTTGTCTTTTAATTGTACCCTAGCAAAATAACAATTTTGACTACCTTTACTTTTTTGATTACTTCATTATGTGGGCAAATGATTGCAGTGCAGTTACTGCCAATTGTAATTGCACTCTGTAATTGTACATGCACTGCTGCACTGCTTTGTTTATTTAGCCAGTCTTCGTCAGCTCTTTCAAATGAATCTCCTTTCCTTCGGCCCACTGGCCATTGGTCTCCCTGCTGTCCAGCAGGGGGAATCCTGCTTCTGCTCTTTGCCTGCCTGGTTCTCTGAGGCAGTGAGAGGTGGAGGGGGTCAATAAGCTCCTGTGCCGATGCTGGGGAATTGTTTTATTGTGGAGTGCGGGGCGGTGACAGCGCTGGGCTTCGGCGGTGGCTGAGTGATGGCCCCTGCGAGGCAGGATGGAGGATCAGAGCCCAGCTGTGGATCACCATGGCCAGGGAGCTTCATTAGCTCGGGTGGTGATACTGCAGCAGCCCTGCTGCTTCCTCTCAGCCTGCTAAACATTGATCAGCTCTCTGCGTCCCACTGGAGGACCGCAATACACAGCCATTTTCTCCCTCATTGCTAACACTGAGCCATGATACTATACTAGAGCAGCACGACTACCTGCATTTGAGCTGGTGCTTTAATTTCAACACAGTATTGAAATAACAATAATGCTCAAATAGTGCATAAAAAGCTAGAAGTGTATTGATATTTCAGTTTTGGGAGGCTAAAAAACGAGACATGCTACATAAGGATTATACGAGGCAGTTTGGATTCATGCAACTGGCAGACACTCTTATCCAGAGCGACGTACAATTTAATCATGTTACAGATTACAAGAGTACATGATACAATAGTCCTGCCCAGTGACTGTTATGGGTGTAGAACAGTCTGCTTGCCTAGACAAGGATTCAAACCCTAGTCTGCTGTGTGGAGGGCAGCGGTGTCACAGTCACGCTCCACCAGCCACTATTTACATGTGGCAACTGCCATTTACACTCAGTAAAGACTCTTATCTACAGCAACTTACAGTTTAATTAAGTCACAGAGGTAGGCAAATGTAGCATAAGGGACTGTTGTTGGTCTTAGAAGACAGAAGGTTTTAAAAGGCACAGTGGTTTTGTCTACACTCAGGTTTCTGTGTGGTTCATAGTTTAGTTGTACTATTTTATAAGATCACTTCTTCACACAAGGACTTGCTTTGCAATTGTTTGATTTTAATGTCAATTTAAAGACCTGTTTAGCATAAAATACTGAAAACCTAACTGAATCTTGACCACAGGATAAAATAAAAAACATGCACATCGTTACACCCTTAGCCGTCGTGATGTTTGGCTCCATCTTTTGATTAAATGTAAAACAGTTGTAAAAGTGTTTTGCTAACTAATTTATATAATGTCAAACTTTTATGAATTAATATAATGTTTATGTATGCATGTACTTGATAAATGTGTCTTATTTCGATTCAAACATTAATACATTTGATGGAATGTCAATAGTTCATTTAGATTAAAAATGGCAAATTAGAAAACTTCTTAAATTGCATGGCTAATTGGCTTCATAATGCTTTACACGGTTTTCCTCACTGAAATAGTAGCAAGACTGCATGTGCATGTTGTTTTCTCATCGTACTGCTGCACCTCCTGTGCTGGGCACTAGGACCATTTGCCTGAGCCTAACATGCCTAAAGATTAGTCGGCAGTTCTGCTAAAACGCAGGCTAATGTTTTTAATCATTTTTCCAGCGATATCATCTGGAATCCCACAAACTTATTCATGACTTAGCGTCCCATAGTGGACAGGGGAATTTGGGGCATTCTTGCCAAACAGTTGGATTTGCAGGCTGTGCGGTTTGCAGTGGGCTACTGAATGGCAGAGGGTGCTATCAGCGTGGACTGTGTAATTTTCTGTGAGTTGGATTTACCTGGAGAGAGCTGGGGGGGGGGGGGGGGGGGAGAGGACCCTACTCTTTCCACCCCCACTGGCCTTAGGCTTCCAAAAGTGGGGTTCCGGCTTTCTTCTGCGTTTATTTTTA
>JBBJLR010000034.1:6775578-6785859 GCA_037577145.1 Brachypetersius gabonensis
GAATGTGTGTGTTTGTGTGTTTTTGGGTGTGTGTGTGTGTGTGTGTGTGGGTGGGGGTGTGTGGGAGAGAGAGAGAGAGAGAGAGAGAGAGAGAGAGAGATGGTAGTTAAATGTTAAATGTGGTGTCTGTGGACCAGGCTGACCTTAGGCAGAGAGGCTCTGGACCCTGAGCTCTGGGTGGTCATGGTCAGCACGGTGGTGATGCCCAGACCGACCCTAGCAGGGGCGGCATCCATGTTGATCCAGAAGGACACCCATGACAAGATGACAATCAGCAGGCTGGGGATGTACATCTGAATCAGGTAGTAACCCATCTGCCTCTCCAGATGGAAGCGAGCCTCGATGCACGTGAACTTCCCTGAAACACAAATCATACAAATACAGTGGACACTGGGCAAAGGGGGATTCCCTTTTACAAAAACTAGTTCTATAATAAATGAATATACAGCTCTGGAATAAAAAGAACAGTTCAGTTCTTCAGGTTTTATCTTTTCTGGGTGCAAGTATAGAAATGAAAAAATCAAGCTTTGCCTCAGTTTTTAAGAACTTCCAAATAAAAAATATTCTTTAAAGCATCATTTTAAAGGAAATGCCAACTTGAATAATTTAAAGAACACAAATCTCTTGTTCGCTCTTAAAAAAATGGCAATAATGACCTTGATACTTCTAGTAGTGTTTTACCATCCAACTGGTCTCAGTGTGAGAGGAGAGAGTCGATTACAGCAGTGTTTTATATTTTTCCTCATTGAATAAGATGTGATTCAGCTGATCACTAATCAGTTCCTCATAAAGCAGAATGAGGTGCTTGTGTTAACAGACACTGGACTGGAATGGCTGTCATACTCATAGAGTTGCTGCTTAAAAAATAAATTGTAGCAGTCTCTTATTTTTTCTCTTTTATTTTTTTCTCTTTTAAGAGATAAAAACAAAAACCTAAATAAAAGTCCTAGAGTCGCAGCTTATAAAATATACAAAGCAATATGATATAGTTATGCTCTTTATGTAATGATACTGAGGTCCTTTGATGGTTCATTTCTCTAATAAAGATGGTATTAATCACAATATGGCACTGATTGCTTTTTGCACATGTAAAGCCCACTAACAAAAATGAATGGTGGAAAAAAGACACTTCTAAAACTATGATGTCCGTCATATACGCACCACAGTTAAATAAAGGAAGCTCAGCAAGCACTGCAGACACTACACTTTGGGTCTAGTTAACTTTGCTTCCACCACTTAAGCAAGTGAAGCGTCGTTGTTGAGTCTGTAGCAGAGCTCAGTCAGCTCAGCCTAGTATTCCAGTCATCTATGTTCATCAGCAAGACCGTGTATTTAGCTGCTATAATAATGCATACCACATTCTTATAATGGAAGTCCATGCATATACTAATAAACAATGTTTGGGTGTTTATAGCTACCGAAGACAAATAGGAAAACAGAAAGTTAATAGTGGGCTACATAAAATAATCACTAAGGGCCATAAACAACTGTGTGAGCAGAAAGTGAGAGGATACAATTGTTGCAAAACAACAACTACCACAATAATTAAAAT
Organism: Brachypetersius gabonensis; assembly: GCA_037577145.1. NCBI lineage: Eukaryota > Metazoa > Chordata > Actinopteri > Characiformes > Alestidae > Brachypetersius > Brachypetersius gabonensis. The sequence goes on from JBBJLR010000034.1 coordinate 6,777,131, forward strand.
TACATCCAGGGGCTGGCCTCTCCACAGGGACCCCGGAGGGACGGAGAGGCGTAAAAGAAAACAAAGACAATCTAAACAGATTCCAGAGCACAAGCCAGCAGAGACACAAACGATCAAACCCAATTTCAGTGAATCAATTTGAGATAAACACAATAAAGGAATACATCAGAGAAAAAAATCTAAATGATTATATTTTTGTCCATTTATAGTGATAACATTGTTACTTATTGTACTCCTGGATATACAGTAAGCATTGAGAGATAGATGGAGATACAGATCGTGAGCCAAGGCTGCTATTAACTTATTGTTTTTAAACTACAGCAATTTTAAAGACTACATATCCCAAGATGGAGTGCATTATTAGAGTACCAGTACTATTAAAGTGTCAATGCATATCAAAATACATCACAAGCTTGCTATGAAGTCTAACTGAGATTATGCTACTACAGTGACTTGAGGCAAGTTGATTAGGCATGCAGTCTGCATGATATGAAATGATTGGTATTAGACTTGTATGCTAATAAATCCAGTTGTAGTCTACAGAAGCAAAATACACTATATGGACAATAGTATTGGGACACATCTGTTTTTCTGGGTTGGTGCTAGGCCCCTTACTTCCTGTGAAGGGGGTTCTTAATGCTTCAACATATCAAGACATTCTGGACAGCGCCATGCTTCCAATGTTGTGGACACAGTTTGGGGAAGAACCTTTTCTATTCCAGCATGACTGTGCCCCAGTGTTGTTTTTGGTGGCCTGTCATCATTTTAGTTTTAGTCTAGTATTTGCATCAATTGAGTAATTTTGGTCACGTCCGAACTCTTTTTAGTCTAGTCAAGTTTCAGTCGACTAAATTTCTGAGCATTTTAGTCTTATTTTAGTCAGAATTATCCACAACTACTTTCGTCTAGTTTTAGTCGATGTAAACTGATGACATTTTAGTCTAGTATTAGTCAATGAATGTTTTATTTTAGTCTCTTTTTTCATAATGCAATTTTATTTAACCCAGTCAATGTAGTAGCATATTAAATAGTATATAGTAGAATAGACAAAATCTAAATTTTCTTTAAGTGAATTTATGACATTCACGTCTATTGCCATAAAACCCACATTTGTAAAACTGCTAAAAGTCTTCACCTTCAGTGTGTTGGCCTGAACTTACTCCTACACTACCAAATCAAAACAATTTAGAATCAGTTTTTTTGTATGGATATGGGAAAGGCTGCTTATCAAAATGCTGTGTGTGTGTGTGTGTGTCTGTCTGTGAGACTTTGTGTGTGTGTGATTACTCTCTCTCTGGCACTATATTGGCCCTGCGTCCCAAAACTTTTGTGCATTCTAGATAGATTTAATTCACAGTACCTCTCAATGCACAAAAGTACTGGGACGTAACGCTGTTCAGCTCTAAGGTCGTGTGTCCCAATACTTTTTTCTTTCCTCTTATCGTACAGGAAATAATGTCTCGTCCTATTTTAGTCAAAATGAGACATTTTAGCATAGTTTTATTTTGTAAACCACATTTGGTCTTGTTCTTATTCGTCAACAATATTCCATGATATATTTTGTTATAGTTATCGTCACATGACCAGCATTTACGTTGCGTCTCGTCTCGTTTTTGTCACATGATAAATGTTCGTAGATGACAATACTTAGTCATAATTTTTGTTGACGAAAGCAACACTACTGTGCCCCAGTGCTATAGCTTTGATTTGACTTTGGTTTACCGGTTAATCTTAAGCAATGTTTAATAGATATAAACCCTAAGGAGTCACACTCATCACAACTAATAATATATTACATATTTCTCTTACTGAAAAAGCAGAGAAAACATACTCATTCTAAACTGCTGCAAAGGGGGACCAACTCCATATTAAAGTCTAAGTATTTAAATGCAATGTCATTAAAGTCCCTGTCAGTGTAAGTGTCTGACGTCCCAATACTTTTGTCTATCTGAGGTAACGTCCCAATACTTTTGTCCATCTGAGTTAGGTACATGGATACAAAACATCTTGACCAACAGACTACATCATGGGGAAAGTAAGAACTGTGTATGTTATAATGAGTTACTCTTTTAACATCAGTAGTTTATGGTGTAGCACAACAACAGGCTGAAAGAATGGCAGTTCAGGTCTAACACGGGGGACGCGTGCCCTTGAAGAGTGCATTCATGTCAGGGGAAGGAGAGAGGAGGGGTTGGGGTGGGGGGCTTAGAAAGACCCTCAGGGTTCTAGCTGGTTTATTCACCACCGAGCTTAAACGGAGAGGTGACAAGGCCACAAGCGGAGACACACTGGAGTAATATTCCTCACCTAGGGATGGACATTTTCAATCTTCCTCAGTAATCGAATGGGAAAGGAAACTGATTAACATTCCAGTGGCCTGAGGAAATTTCAGCAGAGCCAACAAAAGCAACCAATCACACACATATAACATGAAAATATATTCAAATGACTTTTGGTTCTCACAGCAGCTAGTAATTATATAACATGAGAATGGCCATTAAAATTCACAGCATTAAAATTCACTGCAACTCCAAAGTAGACAATAGTTCTGGTTCCATTCAACAAGAAATCATGAAGACCGTTTAACAATGTCTTAAACAAAAACATTACCTAAACAAAAACAGCCTAAAACTACACAATGCTCAACTTGTACTTCATTTTGACTAATCAAACAGTGGTCTGTTCCATGTCCATGCCTACCCCACCCGTTAATAAGAAGCATGGTAGAGTGGGATAGAGGGAAAGAAAGGAAAAAGAAAGATTTGAGAAGGTCCAACTTCAGAGAGAGTTTATTCTATGCATGTCCACGCGCTCGGCTTATTCTAATCTGTTTTATTATGCTGGAGACGAAGCCTGCGGTGAGAGAGAGAGTGCAGCAGTCGGGTTTAGTTCCGCCACCGACAGACGGACAGATAGACAGACGGACAGATAGACAGACAGACGGACAGATAGACAGACAGATAGGTCGACGCATGCACGCCTCCTGACAGCCAGCTCTGTCATTTGAGCTCTGTCAAGCTGAGCTCGGCCATTATTTGGGGAATGGAAAAATAGATACAGATATGGTGTTGGAATGGACAGATATGGATTTGAACATTCAATTTATTTGAGCTGGCAAATATAGGAGTGCCTGTGAAACAAACTCCATGCTTTTCTATAAGCTGAGTAGGACTTAAACGTCTGCTACAGTCATGTGTGAGTGCATTTTACACATGAAAGAACACAGAAATCACCCCGACGACCTTCATCTTCACACTCCACTCCACACTTCTTAATTCCTGAGGAAACAACAATGGAGCCACACTCCCCGTGTCCCTTCTGTTTTGGCCTGTTCTATTTTAGATCCTGACTAGATTGGCCTTCAGCCTTTTTCCCCACTTTATCTGGAGGGTAACAAATCCTGACTGGCGAGGATGACCGGACAGATGGTTTTCAGCCCAAGTGAACGACCATGAAGGAGAAACAGAGCATAGCCACAGCGCTTCCAGACTGCAGCCACACACTATTATCTGCACAAAACGCCTGCTGTAACAAAGCACCACAGTGTGTGTTGATATCTGCATATAGCTGTGTTTTTAATGGTCTATTTGTGTGCTGAGGTTTGTGTGTGTGCGTGTTAGGGTTGCACTATATATTCCATAGCCATTATTATGATACGGTTATTGTATTGTGAGATACTGATCTCATAAAAGGCAACTAAGCCTTAACATTCAGTGCGAACACACAGTCATAGTTCAAAGTGAGTGTTTTTTGATGAACATGACTATGTGATAGAACAAAAGTAAAACATTTTGATCAATTTAACACAGGCCAATCTTTACTCATATCACATTATTTGCTCGACCAATCCATTATAACACATCACAAGCCATTGCAATCTAATGGAAATATTAGTGAATGTGCACATTGCTTAGCCCTGAAGCAGATGTTGTGGTTATGCTGTTTCTGCACCACAGAAATAGCAGCAGGGGGAGCCTCACATACACGGTTCTCTCCCGGCTTCAGCATGTGTGTGTGTGTGTGTGTGTGTGTGTGTATGCAAGCAGCTGACCTGTGTTGTAGTGCTTGGTGCAGTAGCGCAGGTCCTTCTCCTCCTTCAAGATAAACTGGGGTAACGTCAGTCCATCAGCCACCTGCACTGCCCCCTTCTCGTCCCACTCGAATATCAGGTCATTCATCGTGTAGCCAACTGTTAGACAAGTGAGGAAAAATAAGGAAGTGCTTAAAGATATCTCCACGATAAACAACGTGCATCAGGGCATTTCGTTTTTTGAGGTTTAAAATCAAGCTGGAACGGGCGCAGAAGTAATAGTACTGCCTTATTTTTCAAAAGACTGAACAGCAATTTTTCTTCAACGTTTAAAACCAAGTGATTTAAGAAGATATACTTTGAGAAACTGAAAAGAAGCATAACTAGCATAAATAGCATAACTAGCAGTTATTTCACAACAAACGCTGCTGTTTACTCCAGAATAATTCAAACTCTTTTTATGATACATGCAGTGGATCAATGTTCTAAAAACACTGTTGATACACATAGTCTTGGAGTCAAAAGAATCAGGTAAACCGATGAGCTAGCCTGCTATCTGTCTCTCAGCTCTACAATGGCTAAACGAGTAATTGCATTATTTTTACCTGAATGTTATTCTACAGTCAAAACTATAGTCTAGAGTTGTTACCTTGGTATGACATGGTTGTTTACGAACCAAATATCACGACCGTCGTTGACTAATTGCCCTTTTGTCCCAATTTAATCACAAACTGATTTGTTTAAAACGATGATAAGCTATTATTAAGGCTAGCTAAAAACAATAAGAGCCAGTGACCTGAGAACAATAATATATATGCATACTCCCCACCCTTGGAGTTTACATTCAAGAGGGAAGACCGTCTTATAATCTGGAATGATTAAGGCTCATAAAGGAGAGAACAAGCATCACAACCAATCACACTCAACAACTTCTGACACTGGTTTCTCGCGCTAAGCACTGAATTGCTTGACTCTGCCACACCCCTGAGAACAATAACTAAGTAAAAATCCATAAGTGCAAGGCCAGGAGTAGGCAGTAGTCTGAGCTTGCAGCATCTCCCCACTGACTGCTAGGTCTACTTGAAGGCAGGACTTAAATCACTGTGCTCTTCATTGCTTCCTACGAGCCTGCAAAGCATCCATCTCTGAGCCCGCAAATAAATCCTGCCTGGCGTACTTACAGCTCTCCAGCTGCATTATACAGGTCTGCACATCCATAGGGAAATTCTTCAGGTCCATCGGACAGGCCAGAACCAGCGTTATCCTGTTAACAGCAAGAGCATCACAGGTAAAAATAAAAAAGGCTCCAAATGCAATTTCAGCCATCCTGTTATCACAATGGGTGAGAACCTACACAACTTCTGTTAATTTTTCAGGTCAACAGAAAAGTAGTGGTGGGATTTTTGTCAAAAATATGACATTGCAATGTCTTAAAGGAAATTTGATGCTAAAGACACGTTACAAGTTTCTTTTTTTGGCATTTGATAAATTGGAACAGACAAATATGGCCAATAACACCCATATTTTAAAAATACACTTCAATATATGTCTAATTAAATCGTCTTCAAAGAAGAAAACATCGTCTTCATAAACCATACTCTCTTTCTACCAAAACACGCAGATGATCAGTGTTAAGTTTAAATACCGATATTATAATATATTCAAAAGCATGGAAGCATGTGCAATTTATCATAATAACAATACTGTTATATTGCCTGGCTGTAGTTGAGAGTTATTTGTATTGAAATGTTATTTCACAGCATAAACAGGACAAATAATTCATTGATATTTTGTAATTCCTATCTAAAAAATGTCAGATTTGTCTACAGGATCTGTGTTTTGTCTACTGTAAAAAAATTTAAATGAATAAAATATAATAAGGTAGGACACACTGGCACTGCCTGAGGTGGAGGATTAAAGAAAAACGAAGGATCTCACCAATACTGTGTTATAAACTTTATGCTCAGGTCTCTTCATGTGTGCCTTATTGAAAGCAACAACAGTCATTTCTGGTTAACCCTCATTTTCAGCAGTGATTCACCACTAGTAATGATTTAGTCCAAGACTACACTTAGTTCTTCTTGAAGTTTCTTTCTGTCCAATGTTTGTCCTTCATCCAGATCCGGTCTAGAAACTTGTCAATGCAGAGGGAGCGCAGTTATATCCCGTCCTGTCCATCCTGTGATAGCATCGCTACAGCAATGTAACCATTACTTACCAGCTTTTTTCAATCAAAGTGTGCAGCGCCTCCATTGCAATTTAAAGAGAGTTCACAGCCGAGACCGAACTGTACTGAAGGGTTCATTTGATGGTGTCAAGTTAAGAGATGAAGAAGCTCTAGATCCTACACAAAGTTATTCATTACCCTCCTGCCATCCAGGCTCTGTTTAACGCTGTGCTTCAGGACAGATCAGATCTAAAATCAATTTGGAAATTGGAATTGACTGTTTGCTTGTTTTAAATACGCAGGCTATTATCATTTTTGTTTGTTTGAGCTTGATTATTAAAACGCAAAAAAATAAGCCTCTAGGCTACTGATGCCTACAGCATGAACATCAGTACCATTTGTGTCTATATCATCGAGTATGTCACATTTAATGTTTTTAGAGCTTTTAATGGACTTACATGCTATATTGTTCATATATCTGTGTCTGTGCAGTCGTAACATGAGCTACTTCTTCCAGATTTCAGATTTTTGCATGCATACTTGCTGCATCACATACTTCTAGACAGAGAGGCAGATCTTGGTAATGCAAGGTCACCTTATGCTATATAAAACATTCCCGTTTTTGGAAATCCGCAGTAGCTTGTTGTCGGTTGTGACCTCGTGGAAATTGGCTCCTTTTTCATTGGCGAAGAAGAGATCGGGTTTCCAAATGGAGTCCAGCATAGAGGGGTCCAGATCGAGAGAGTCGTCGGGGTATTCGCTGTAGGCCAGCCGCGGGTCATTCCACTGCTGTCTCAGGAAAATGTTCACTCTGTAATCCTGTGACACACAAGTGGAGCAATGTCAACAGAGCAGAGGTGAAGGGAGTGCATGCATCGCCTCCACAAGCTCTCTGCTAGCATCAGCACGACCCGTCTCCGCTCTGGCTTTTCAGTGTGTTCTACTCCTGTAGAGCACAGCATGCTAAAATAACATAATGTAACAATACTGCTGTTTTAACAATACTGCAATATGCCCTGTGTCATATAGTAAAAACACAACGTTTAACATTTATTTGAAGTGGTGAAAGAATCCTTCTCAAGATCAGAGAGTTGCTTTGCTTAGTTATGCAAGACTTTTCTCTTTTAAAACATTATTATTGAGATTGATAAACTATTGGTAACATGGCTGCTTAGGATCCGATCAGTGAACATGCTCTATTGTAACAGCTCCTGCTAAGAAGAAGGGACATAAAAATAAACTGGAACCTTATTCCAGTTATAATAGAACTGCAGATCATTATAAATTGATTAGAAACGTATTGTATTTGATATTTTCACTATTTGTAAGGCAAACCTTGGTCTTACTCTACTCTACTCTACTCTACCTCTTCAAACTCTTACTCTAATCTTGACTCACCTCTAATGGCCTCGACTATAGCATTAAGTGTTGACCCTTTATGTAGAGGTTCTTCCAACTTTAAAGTATTAACTCATGCCTCATTTACAAAAAGGGGCACTCTTTAGAACAACGCATTGTATGGTGTCGTGATTACTTGATTAAAACTATAATACGTGTCTTTGATAAATAGTTTGGAGTCTTAATGGTAAAGAGGGCATCAGCAAGTCCTTATAAAGCTGACTTTTGCTGCGGATTCTCCATGAGGTGAGTTTTTACTCAGTTTGCTGCTAATTTTTTTGGGATTTACTGGGCTTCACTACAAAATGGCAGAATACAAAACAAAGAAGTGTCTGTTATAAGCTTCAAATGTTTCACAAGGCCATGTTCAAACCTTTCACCCATCCATCTTCCAACACCAGTACTGGTTATTTTCTAGTCCATTTTTGACTTGGTAAAGGGCAAAGCAAGCTAAACGAACAAACTGGATGTAACTCATCATTAAAACAATTGCTAGATTACGTCTTTCCTTGGGTATTCAACAATGACTGCCCTAATATATTGAAAGTGATTCTCCTGTTGCATCACAACACAATAATTTTGCAACCTAATGGAATTTGTGTTTACTGGATAATATATTCAAGATTCACTCAGACAAACTCATTTTGAACTGTGATTCCACTGTGATGCTCATAGGACACAGTAAACCAATTCTGTGTTGGACTATTTTACATACCCCACCCTTTCAGACATATCTGTGGTGCAAGAAGCCACTATGTTACAATAGATTTCATGGATTGCAACTCTATCATTTGGCCTAACTTGTGATCTGAGTTGGTTTCAGTGCATCACATTTCAGATATGTTTTGGAATTATTATAATTTGCTTGCAAAAAGGTACAGTACAGGCCAAAAATTTTGAAACACCTTCTCATTCAATTTGTTTTCTTTATTTCCACTATTTACATTGTAGATTCTCACTGAAGGCATCAAAACTATGAATGCACACATGTGGGGTTATGTACTTTTATATTCTAGTTTCTTCAAAATAGCCACCCTTTGCTCTGATTACTGCTTTGCACTCTTGGCATTCTCTCGATGAGCTTCAAGAGGTTTTCACCTGAAATGGTTTTCACTTCACAGGTGAGCCTTATCA
>JBBJLR010000034.1:6788737-6801056 GCA_037577145.1 Brachypetersius gabonensis
TATGTGTGTGTGTGTGTGTGTGTGTGTGTGTTGTGTGTACATAAGTACATCAACACACACACACACACATATATATATATATATATATATATATATATTTATACATATAGTATAGACCACACACAGTTGTATAGACCATCAACACCCACCTGCTTACTCAGTTTACAGCATTTTAGCCCTGTCTACTCCTGCTGAACTTATATGTACTGTTTCTGTCCTTATTCTTAATAACAGTTTTATTCTAGGAGGCTGGAAAATGGCCATGTAATGATGCTCTGGACCTCAAGAACTGGTATTTATTATGTTTAGACTTACCATTGTTGTTTCAGCAATGGACCCAAAACTGTTAATAAAAATGTTGCATGTTACGTTCACAGGGGGACCTGTGGGGAGAAAAAAAGCCTTAATCAAGCAGAAATGAATCAGAGATGAACAAGTAAATCTAGCCATGACAACAAACTAAGCTCATATGTATAGTTAAGCTTTAGGCTACTGTTAACATTAAAAGCTTAGAAGTATTGGAACTTACCTGCATGTTTCTTTGTGTGCTTAAGACATGCAAAAGTCAATCTCAATACCATTTATATCATAAACTATGACCACTGTTGTTAGGCCTGAAAAACAAGGTGACACTGGCTAAGGGTACTTTTCCAGAAAGACAGTGTGTTGTCAGATGGAGTAAGATGCTTTATTAACAGACCAGCTAAAAGGACGGCCTCAAGGTTAGAGGAAATAATGCAATGTTAAGGTGACCCTCGTCTGTGGGACGGAATACCTGCTAGTACAAGCACTAATAAGATTAGAGCTTGGCGAGAGCCGACTCTCAATGAAACCAGAGAGGACAATGCTGTAAACAAGCGAGCCATTATTCCAGACTTGAGTCGTGAAGTCCATGTCTATTGTATGACTGCCAAGAGGCTTTCGTTTCGGAACATAAATAAATAAATAAAGGAATAAAGAAATTTAAAAAGCCTCTCAAGGAGACAGAAGTGCTTGTGTACAACAGAATTTCGACGCTCACAGCAGAAGAACCAAAAGTTAAGACGTCACCACCTCTGCACTTGGGTCGGAAACCGAGAGGGGATATTCAAAGTGACACGGAGCCTCACAACCTCATAAATATGCTGTCAAACTGCTCCACGCTTCCGATACGGTCACGCACATGCCTGCTAAGCAGCCTGTTGAAAACGCAATTGTGTTTCTGCCCGCTGTCCGAGGCTATTGAATATCTCACAGTGCTGAACACGTAGATTGCTGCTTGCAAATTTCTTCAATATATATATATACATAAACCCAGAGGACAATATCTTGGTGTGCAATCTAAGATTTTCAATTATAAGGTGAAAAAATGACACAATCATGCTTATTTATAGAGGCGTATTTGATAAGGTATGGGGGTTATTTCCAGAATGGTGTGATTCAGCATCGGCATGGTTTAAAGGAATACTCCAGCATTTTTTCTGCCAATTCTCTAAGGGTTTCACAAAAGTCATTTTTCAACTGGACATGGTAGTGGTGTCAGAGCCTGGCCACCTATTCCTATTCCTGCCACTGTACCATAAACATGACTTACTAGAGGATTCAATGAATAAACAGCTAAACAGCTACAAATGAAACATGTTTCTTGCCATTATGCAGCAACTTTCTTTAATATTAAAAAGCAGAAGAACGTACAGTTACAATTTACACAATTTTTTCTTTAGTAAACATGTTTTTGGCAGAAGTGTGCTAGTGGTTTGCACTCACACTAATACTAACTTTAAATTAGGCATACAGAATATCTTTTATCTTGCCCTACATGTGCCATGTTTCCCAATTTTGTTTTCCTACCTTATCATATTCTAATCTGTTACGAGCTTATTTTATAACAAATTAGCCACAAGCTAACATGCTAATAACAATACAACAATACAATAGAGAGTGATACCATTCAATACAGTATAATATGTTGCACTGCTAAATCCCTTAGTTGGATGAGATGGAATTACACATTTTAAGAGAAATGATTGGAACTACCCACTGAGGTCTATTAGCAGTGTGTTTGATGGGTTTTCAGTTCTTACAGACAAACACAGTGGAATTATTGCCTAGTATGAATGACCGTATGCTACAGTCGTAGCAGAATGATAGAATGGTAAAATCCCTGAGTATTCCTTTAAGGCCAGTTTGGTGTATTTGAGCACTGGATGGCCTCTTGTCCTTACACCACTGGGGTTCTCTCTCGACTGGGTACCACACTGCTTGGAGTAATTTGTCTAGACTTGACATTCCTAGCTGTATGTGACGCAGTGCTATAGAGAGGTCTAGCCCCGTTGCTGCCACTGCAGTTCATTTGCCGGCCCCTCCAATGAGAAAAAGGGAAGGGGAGAGGGATGGTGCTCATTAACTGTCAGGCCCGAGTGACTCATCGCCCAGAATGATTTGCTTTACCAGGCGTTTGCCAAATGATTGGCTGGGCCCTGCAAACAAAGCACTCCTGAACACGACACGCTGAGAAAGGGCCCGTACATGTCCATTTTTTTCCCAGCTGCTCTGCCTTAGTGTATCAAATGCTCGTTTCGACACCGTATCACTCCACCCAGTCTGAGTAGAAAATGAAGTAGTTAAGAAGCGCCACACGTTTCACTGCGCTTCTGTATATTGCGGCATCATAAACACAACACTATCCGGCCCAGATAGGCCTGTTCTGTCCTCCGAAAAAAGAGCCAGTCCAAGAGACACTAGCCTTCTGAAGCGTATTAGATGGCGGCTAAGAGCAAGGAGACAGTCCTGCACTTAAAAAGCTGACTGAGGACATTGAGAGATTCATCGCTGAGATTATTTTGTCACTCATAGCAATGTATCACTTGTCTAGTTTTCCCCGGGGTGAATATAATCTTCAAGCGTTGCAGACAAATTACAGGTTTGCCCACAGATGCAAATGGAGAGGAGAGAGTGGCGAGCCTAGACAGCAATTCACTATTTTAGTAACCTACACTGCAACTCAGCACCATAGTGACTCATTTATAACCACTGCTTTCAGACCACACTGTATCAGTCAGGTCATCAGTAGCACCACTGGATGCTTTGAAAGCAATATCAAATCAACTCCTATCTCTCCATTAAAAGACCAATATCATGAAAATTCCTTGTTTTTCTTTTGAAACAAGATTTTGCTACTGTATGTAAACACACTCAAAATGTACCACCCACTCCTAAATCTACAATGTGGAGCATTTATGGGAAGAGCATATATGGACAGTCGTTTTGAATTCAGTGTTTTGTGACATCACAAAAACCAACACATTTACATATGATCTTCTTATTCGGCCTACAGCAGTTGGGCTCCAGCCGTTCATGTTGAAGTTCAGGTAGCAAGGTAGCCAATCAGAACCAGTGTCATTTACATATGTCAGTGGCAGGGCAGCCAATTCGAACAGGGGGTCATTTATACATGTCAGTGGCAAGGTAGCCAATTAGAACGGGGTCATTTGCATATGTCAGCAAAAAAAACAACCTGTTGTATTCTAAGGGGCTAATGAGAGGTTAGAAAACGGTTGTATAAAAATGAACATAACCTCCCAAAATATAAAATGCAAGAAATTTACAGCCAGTTATCCAAGAGAGCACTGTCTCCAAGGTAGTGTCCTCATATGATAGCCATTGAAAAGTGAAGGGAACAAATTTATTACAATCAACAGGCACTCAAGATGCCTCCTCAATAAGCGGAGTGCCACTGATGAAAATGCGGCATATAAATAAAGAAACCTTAATGATATTGCTTAGGCTAAAAATCCAGCTGCTCTCAGCAGAAACACAATGGTTGAGGCACATTAAATATTCATATTGCTTAAGCTGTACCTATAAGGTGTTGGCAAGGCAACTTCCCTTTTTATTGCACTACTATACAGTATAATGCCCACGCGCACAGACGAGTGGAGCACTCCTCGTTCTGCCCTCGATGACGAACAGGAGAAAACAACGTGCTCTTCAGGCTCCTCATCTGGAAATGCACAGTGCTGTGTCAACAGAGGGGTAAATGTCAAGAGCCCTTTGCTGCTCCTCATGCATAAACGTCTGGCACAGAGCGCTTTTCAATTTGTGCCTCAATACAGCAGGAAAAAAAAAAGATGTCAAGCTCCCACTCGATCTGATGAAGAGCAAAAGTTCAAACTGAAGTTGTGAAGGGTCCCGGTGGGTATACTTTTGCAGGGAGAAACAAATAATGGCAGACAAATCATACAACCAATTTTTCTCCACTGCATGAGCAAGCGATTTGGTATTAACCTGGGAAAATTAGTCATTTTCTACCAATTCATAGAATGTCATGGTGAATAGTTTTACATTCCCCAAGTGTGAACAGGAGAAAACTGTTTCACAACCCAAGGAAAACCTGATTATTGTTGGTGAATATAAAAGATGGCACAATACCACTTTTAACTTTCTGATGCCAGTCCAACTGGTAAGCTTTAAAATGAGATTTTTATCATTTGAAGCACTTCACAGAAGCCATGTGAAATTGGTCTATCATGCATAAATACCTCAAGCACTTCTAAATACACAGCTAACCACATGACCTCACACAAAGAGAGTGGGTGCTGTTTCAGGCTTGATTTGATACAGAATTTATAGAATTTTCTTCTCTCTTATATCTGATTGGACGTTTTCTTTAGCATATCAACCCATACTGATACCCATCAGCTCCAACATGCCATATAGAAAGTACCATTTGTGAGCTTCACAAATCCTGGCCCTGTATTATAATTTCCATATAATTATTAACTAGACTTCTAGAGCCGCTGAACAGTTTATAATACAATTATAATAATACTAATGGTCTACACAGACAAGCACACATCACTTGGCTGAAAACAAATAAAAATATTCAATATTAAGTAATTATATTAGACATTTTTACTCATTTTGAAATCAAATGTAAAGTATTACTGCCAAAACAGAAAGGTGTTTCTAAATGGATTCAAAACCATTCATGTTTTTAATTAGTTGTTGAGCTTTGTTTTCTGCTGTATACATTTATGAACTAACCACTGATTAGAATGATTGTACAAAGAGAATTGTAAAAAATGGTAGCATGTGGCAAACAAAAGAATGCTAATTTGAACATAAACAACTATTTAAATGATTCTGACATTTGATCAGACCAGGGTTAGTAGATACCTTTACATTTTCCCAGCAGCTCTCCTAAACGCTCTATAAAAGCTCGATAAATACAATAAAAAGAAATAAATAACTGAAGTATTTCTGTACTCCCTTTATATTCCATTTAAAATTGCCTAGCTACACCTCAACAACATCTAAATAAGAAAAAGGAAGGTTAGAACATAGAACCACCATCCATCATTGTATGTTTCATTCAGCTGAAGGCAACCCTCACCATTAGAAGAATTGTATTAAAATTCATAAGAGCCTGGCAGCAATGGGCCAGGCTGGGGGGTGGGGGGAGGAGGTGTGAGGCTGCATGGTGACAGCCAGCCGCAGAGAGGGGGGAAGGTGGAGAGAGAGAGAGATAGAGACAGGGAGAAAGAGAGAGAGAGAGAGAGAGAGAGAGAGAGCGAGAGAGAGAGCCTGCACTGTCACATGCCTATAAGTAATGACAGGCTGCTAAATTACCAGAATCCCTTCCTGGTCCTAAGGCTAGCACTGACTGACGGGGGGACATGACAGCCTTGGAGGAGTGTGCATGGAGAGGGACATAAATCAATAGTGGGGCCGCAGCTCACAGGCCGGGAGAGAGAACCAGTTGACTGCGGCGTGATTATACTGGATTACGAGGTTACCCCCCCTCCCCCACCAGCTGCGATGGATGGGACATACTGGTCAACAACTTAGTGCAGGTGCTTACTCTGGGGGTCTGTTCAGTCTATCAGTCATCTCTAAACAGTCTGCACCGCCGCACAAAACAAACAACAAGGAGGCTGGCGTGATTACAGGGAAAACCCAATTATTAATTAAAGTATTATTGATTAAAAATACCTTCGCCATAAGCTCATTTGTTGGCTGTTCATGTACTTTCTTACACTTTCATTTCTTACAATAATCTCTCTTTGTCTACTAAGAAACTGTCAGAAAGTCTAATAGACATTTTTTTAAAACACAGCAGCAATGTGTTCAGTTTCACAGAATGGACACAAAACTGCTCAATATATGTATATTTTTTACATTATAACTTATAACTTTTAACATTTTTTGCCTCTATTGCAAAGAGCGTTTTGGAGATATGTGGCCTTGTTCAGTGATGATATATACAACCACGGAAAAAAAAATAAAAGACCACTTTTCCTTTTTTTTCTGTTCAATATTTCTGTAATTTGAAGCAGTGGGGGGGGGGGGGTGTAAAATGTGCAGGTTGCTATTCTTTTATGAACTATTGTAGTGTGAGCTGTATAAAAAAATAAAAAAACACCTCCATATGTGTTTTGAGTGCAGTAGTGTTCTTAGAGCAGTTTTTCTATGTGCTGTTTTCCAGCAGCTTCACTCCAGATTCAGCTTCCGATGGATGAGGCAGAGTCACACATGCACTCACTGTGCTCTTAACATCACTATTTTATTGGTTGCAACTGTAAAACATTGTAAGAGTGTTGTGTAGTTTAACACCTCCAAGTTATAATAAATGTATATGTATTATTTATATCTTGTTTTTAATTTTTCTCCAAATATTTTTTTTGTTTGGAATTGTGGTCAATAGAGTAAAGAACAATAGTGACATGCACATCTCACACAGACACACTTCCAAAGCAAAAGAAAATGATGCTTATTTTTTTATTTCTGTCCATGGCTGTATGTTCTTAATGACTGCTTTGGAATGTCAAAGGCCTTCTAGCATCTTCTTACACTAATGCGTTTTGTAATGCTTGAAAGATTCAGTTTTTAAAACTCATTTTTCAATTGAACGTCCAATACCTTACACAAGACATCATGCAGGACTGAACACTTTACAGTGTTTCTGTTTGGCGTTTGTGTCGATATTGGATATAGAAGATTTTCTGCTATAAATCACATTATATGTGGCTTAAAGGGTAAAGCTGGGTTACAATAGTTCAGGTTGAGGCAGCATCCTGTATTCCATCTACAGTCAAATCCACAACAGAAGTGCCATGGCTTTAAATTGCCTGTCAGTTTTTCGCGATATGACTGTGACCATATGACTGGCTGTCAGCTCTGTCCTATTCCTACAGCATTTCACTGTACTGTGTTGTATTGTGGTGTACAGCATGATCTCGGGGGATTATTACAGCTGTCGACACTCTCTCTACAAAGCATCCTTTTAAATGTGAGCGTGTGTGTGTGTGTGTGTGTGTGTGTGTGTGTGTGTTATATATAAGTTTTGGACATTTCAGTCTTTCTGTGTCCTGAATGGACCCTTAGGTTTCTTTGTTGTCTCATTCATCAGTGGTTATAAAGCAGCGATGGTACAATACCACTTTTTGACGAATAGAATGATGATCTTTTGGGGAGGAAACCATTATGAATGGTATTTACTTCACACTAAAAACCAGTTCTGAACTATCTACTGTTGACAAACACCTTCAACTGATGGAAAGTCTAAAGAACACAAGCATTTAACTCAAGTAAGAGTTTATAACATATGTGAAAAATATGATCATGTGATGAAGCTGACAGGTATAATACAGACAGTCAGAACAATAAGATCTGAGCTATAACTGTACAGATGAATGGGATCACTATTGACCAAGCAACAGGTCAGTGCTGCCTTTTTATGTTAAAATTATTTTAAAGTGTTAATAATCATTAGCAAATAACTTTAATATCATTTAACCCTTTATAAAGGAAATCCTATTGTTGGAAAGTGGCCTTAGGTGGGACCCAGCAGGGTATACCTCCCTGCTACACATTAAAACAACTACGTTCTTTTTGAGTTAGAAATGTTGGGGTGATGCTCAGCGTATAAATATGTGGTGATCAAAATAAATATGAGTGTTAAAAAAAATCATTTTCTCAAAGCTTGATCAAACGTAAATGTGTTTTCCAAAGAATGCATTTTTTATATTTATATTTATTATTTACATATTTATTATTTATATTTGTTTATATTTATATTTTTATATTCATATGGGAGAAGGGGATACACGCTTTCCTGACTGTATAGTTTGGGGGTCTTAAACATAACACAAATTTAAAACTAATGCTGTACTAATTACATCCTTCACAATAGTGTTATCACTATTTTAAGAAGTTAATGAGACTTAAATCATGCAGGTATGAATTCTGTGTTCTGAGTAAAGATGTATTATTGAAGGCTCATGCAGAAAATGTGTAATTTATTTATTATCATTTCAACTGGGTCAATATATGATACATGATTGCAGTGGGCTTTGCTGCAGCTACTAAAACCGCAGGTAAAGGCTTCTAGACTGATATTTAATCATTTTAACTAAAGCTCTTCACTTAGGAAGAGCACCTAAAAGTGTGAAGTATTTCTACACAGTCAATGTAAAACCACAACTGTCTTACTGTATCACCAGCTGCTTGGTGTTCTATGATAATAAAGCTATTTTCAGAAACATCTTCAGTATGAATCTTGAACAATATGGCAATATGAGAGGATGGTCAGAGGCATATTCCACTTAAACCAGTTTAACTACATTCTACAGTCCCCTATTAATGATGTATTTGTATCTATACATACAGTAAATAATTCAGCAGCATCTGGAAATGAAATAAAACCCAATACATGAAAAGGCAAGACCTTTGTGCAGACAACGGTCTCATAACCACTGCATCCCCATCCAACACACTATTTAAAACTTAAACTGTGCATTTATTAGTCTAGAGCAAACCACAAAGCAGAGAACAATCTTGGGAGTCCTGGCAGTGTACAAACTAGAGCATCCCAATCCATTTGAGAAATGTACAGCTTCGTTTAATCATTAATAAAAAGCAATTCAATATATAAAACAATTTTCGGGGCCTTTGTAAAGAAACACTGCAAATACCAAGCGCTAATCTTTCTGAGGACAAATGGTAATTAAAAGTCGGATGATGGATAGAGAATAGTGCCCCGTAAGGCGATTTGTGGATACTGATCCTGTGATCATTCATTTGAGGAGTTGGCGCACTGACAAACATCCCCGAGGTTCAGCTCTGCTCAACACAAAGCTTTTGCATCCGGGTGCGAGGCGCGTCTATAACAGGCCGAACAGTTCTTAATAAAGCTAAATAACGGGGCTCTAATAAGAATTCAGTGTCAGTGCTGAGCCCAGAGGACTAGGACTGCAGTCACTGCTAAACTTCCCCTCCATTCTCCAACACTCACTAAACACAACTGATTCCACCACCAGCCATAGCTGTTCAAGCCTAGCTATACCTCAATAAGATACATTGGTTATGGGGTGCCCTCTAGCCCATTAAGCTATTGCATATAAATAAAAAATAACATTCAATTATTAATCTACTATATTATTCAGTGACTGAGGCTGAACTCGTGGTTCACAATACAGATATTCCCCAAATCACCAATGTGTATCATGTATGTTTCACAACAAATCGGTAAAGCTTTATATTAAAAAGGCTATGAAAGCTGTGAGGTCAGACTGCTTGACAGACTGATTTTATTTCAGATTAAAAAGAATGTCACTGAAAAGCCTGAAAATACATAATGCAATAACAACAAATATAGTCCGGAATAACGCAGAAAGCCTTAAGGTTTGTTTATACTGTTGTCCTTGTTGCCAAACAGACTAATGATTCTTGCTGTAGATTCAGAAAAATGGACTGTGCCACAATTTATTATATCAATCAACTACAAAGAAACGAATGTAAAGTGCGTGGTAAGAAGAGAGCTAGCCTGACCTGAAGTGCAGGCTCAGAGTCAGGCTTTAGCAGAAAAAGGGCTCATAAGCAAAAACCGGCATTTTTTCACTGCAGCTGGGTACTGCTCACCCCTCTGGCTGAACTCAGGTGTGAAAACTCATTTGGTCCTGTATCCAGCAATCAAGGGAAATCAGTGGTCCAGCGCTCACGCCTCGCCTGGCCTCTTGAGACTCAAAGGCAAATACCATTTAACAAAGTTAGCGCTGAGGTCAAGCTCATCAGTTCAATACAGCAACACAAGAGCAAAAATTTAAATGGTCATTATCCACAGGCATGCCAGGTTTAACAGCAAACAGCCTACACTCAATGTTTTCTGAACACTGAGCAATCCGTGCTAGTGAACTGCCGACTTTAATTCAAACAGCTGGAATAAAAAGGCTGCGCAATCTGGACATAACAACACATTGTGATAATAACGACCCTAATAGTAGACTTTTATTATCCAACATCTTTAGTGCAACACAGTTTAGGATAGCCCTGCATTGCTCTAGGTCCCATGGTTCATCAAAACACCCGCAGAAATTCATCAGAAATTCATCAGAAATTCATCAGAAACGCTGTTCAGGACTCTCTATAAGACTCTATGTGAATGTTTGTGATGCAAGAGCTCATTTGCGTACTAGCAAAAATATCTGCAAAGGAAATACTGCGATAATTAAACAATATTTTCTTCTATATATAAAGGCATGGAGCAAACTTAAAACTGTTCCTCAGGGTCCTACATTTTTGTACTCCAGCTAAATTAACAAAGCAGTGGGTTCCTGAGGACCAGTCTGGTATAAAGAAATGTCACATAATGGTTTCTATATCAGCTATATCAGGTTTTATCCTAGAACCATATGTCCAAGCCAAGCACCACAGAGAAGCTTCCATTTAAAAGAGAAACTCAACTTTACATGCTCTAAACTATATACTATATACTACACATGCTACTTTGTGCAGTGACATAATAAGTCAAAAATGGAAGTTAACAACAGGTCGGCCTGATATCAGATCATCATTCAGAACATTTAGGCTTTCAAAAATCCATTGACATACAGAGGGAGCAACTTCTGGGTCAACAGAACTAGCTGCACAGACTTTCTACCATTAAAACGCTGACAGTGGATAAAGCGCTTTTTAATCTTTCCTTCAGGATCGCACAAACAGTCCATCTCTCAAAAGAACGTTATGGAGAGAATGATCTACAAGCACATCAGCAGACATCTACAGGCACTGTTCTAGTCCATTTAGCCCAGAAACTACATTTTGTCTTGGTGTCTGCCTCAGACATGTTAATGGGACATTGCTCCAGGTGCATTCATCACTAAGCTTGATTATTCCTGGATTGAAGAAAAAGGAAGTACCTTTCTTGTGAGTACCATCCGATTTGGAGCCTTGTGGGTCTAATAAAAAAAAGATCAAGATTAAACACATAGTATTCTAACAGCATTAATGATATGTTGTCATTTCCTCGGAAGAAACAACAACAGAAATAAATAAATCAATTAGAAGCATGGCTCATTTCGTCAATTAGTTTTACTTGCCAACACTTTGGGCCTTGAAGTGTATGGCAGGGAAAGACTGGGGCCAACATACTAAAGGCAAGAGCAGGTAGGAGGGATGCACTTATCTGTCCAGAAGGTCAGCGGGCAGGAAAGGAGGCGATGCATAGAAATGAAAGGGGAGGGGGGTTGCAATGCAGATTTCATTATGGGAGGCAAAGGTGGGTTAACAAAATGCACTAAAGAGATGCAATACACTAGAGAGAAGGGAAAATGCAAAGACTACATGTCAAACTGGCTTCACTTAGCCTTATTCTTTTCCTTTTTTTTCTTTTCATTTTTCTTGGCTGGTAAATTGAAGAAAACCAATTTCCTTAATCCTTTCCTTAAGGCTCCTTTACTTTCCATTGATTGTATCTACTCCCAACAGATTGCGGGACTGTGCCATACAAACGGAATGGGAATTTACGCAGAGGTTAGAGAGAGCATTCGACGAGAATGCCTCACACATACTTTTGCGCTTCGTTAGAGTGCGTGATCTACGAACGGCGGCATTTTCCCTTATGTACTTTTAAGCAGACAGCACAACATGTTGCAGTGCGCCATTGGCTTTGAATGTAAAAAAACAAATCTTTCAACATTTCCAGCAAAAATAATAAAAAAAAAGGCCTGTTAACAGCTTACACTAGGGGTATTCTCATTATTACCATGTATGTGGAGCAGCGGCACATAATAAACGTAGTTTGTCCTCGGTTTGGGGAATTAGAAGGATTAATGTGTCTAAAAGAACAACAATGAATTTCTTGTTGAGAGTAAATGCCATTAACCACGGTGGAATGGATCGTACCACACAAAAGTTGAACAAATATCTAGGCTTCCCTGTTGAAAAAGGATTATGCTGGATATTAAAGGAGGATTTTTCTATAGACACACACACACACACACACACACACACACACACACACACACACACACACACACACCCCCACACCCACACACACACA
>JBBJLR010000034.1:6801156-6835433 GCA_037577145.1 Brachypetersius gabonensis
CACACACACACACACACACACACACACACACACACACACACACACACACACACACACACACACACACACACATAGCTCTATGCTCCACAAAGTCCTGTGCATCTGTAAGGCAAATCATCATTATCTGTTGGGTGAGGAATGAGAATGTGCCTGGATGAAAGATTCTTGTAATCCATCTGTGTTACTTGCAAGGGAACTCGCTTGTAAAATGAACCGCAATTACTTGGCATAAACATGAACTGCTGCAGACAGGTGACTTAAGCTCTGTAATGCGAGACATTTTTCCTTCTATCATTCGACATGACCCCCAATCCCCGGCACTGGAGTAATCCCGCACATCCAAAGGAGCTTATCCTTTGTGAGGCAGATCTGTATGAACTATTCAAGCCTCGACACCTCTGACCCAGATTAGAGTGCGCCGTGTTAAAGCTACGAATCAGATAATGGCCAATTACAAACATTACTTCTAATCTTTCCGATAAAAAAAAGCAACTGTTTAAACAAAAACAACGCTCTTTGTATTTAAGGATAAAGAATATAGTCGTATGCAAAAGTTTGCACATCTCTTCTCAAATGGACATGTTTTGTTGAGTTTCTTCTACAGAGAACACATTACTACTTAATTGCTGTTAATTTACTCAATTTAACATTTTGTAAAAATATATGGCTTACTTAAAAGTGGACATATTTGATATTTCATTAGGTATTTGTAAGTTAAAATCAAAAGCATGTTGCATGTTAAATCAAGCAAAGAAATTGAAATTCAAAAATCTGCAACAGTGTGTTCTCTGTAGACGTGAACTTATTTTCATAACAAATCATCGAATTTGAGGCACGCTTAAATGTCTGCATACTGCACCGCAAGTGTCACGCACTTTTTTTTCAGTGCAGAATTTTAGCAGTGCAGATTCTACACCTCCAAATGGACAGACCAAAAAAAAATGATTTAAAAATTCTCCTTGATGTACGTTAAAGTTAAGAACACATTTCCTATAAAGATACAGGCCTGGATGCATACATTTTTGTTACAACAGCTGTCGAACAAATCCTGAAACAGAGTGTCAGCGGTGTGACGATACACAAAATCCAAACCTGGTTTTGTTACCGTGACGTTTAGATATGATACGTTTTATAATACTGTAACAGTCAGGGCTACCTGAATATGTGCCTTGTGCTTGTTTGTTAAAGTTGGCACCATGCATGTGCACCAGAGGCATATCAATGCACATATTTTCAGGTATGATATGAGTTTCCCCTTCAATATTTCAACTGGATTAAAAGTGTCTTGGTTTAATTACACATTACACTGGCTGGTTCAGTTTAAATAATTTGTTAAATACATTTTCATAAACACAGGTTTTCATTGCTTGTTACAAAATAATCCCCAATAATCAATTGCTAATTTCTTAAAGGGGAGTTCAACAGAATTTCTGCTAAAATAAATGGTTGAAGAAAGTCATTTAGAGTGGTCTGATGTGAAATGTGCCGTTTTAAAGAAATGTATCAAATCCGAATGGTGCTGATAGGAGCCAGATATCTGTACTGTTTAATGACTCTAAAAGTTATCACATGAAATGGTTACGAATACTCTGTCTTTTTTGTTTTAATACAGTTTTGAAAAGGTTTTGGTTTAAAGGCATTAAATCTATTCAGTGTGGTTTTTTTGGGGGGTTGCCAATTATTTTATCCTCAAAATCACATAAAAAAACATATAAAAGACATGTTTAAACCCCGTCTGCATTTTGAACTGTAAGTAAAATGGTCGCATTTGCACCGTAAACATTACGGTCCATGGTTCCTTTCACTACCACCATAAAGAACCCTGAGTTTGTATGTTTCTCTGCAAGAAACCATTCCACCTCAGACCACGTTGGATGACGGTTCATAACTCAACCACCAAATTAAGCAGAAATCGTGAAAAATCAAGCCGAATCATTCGAGTGTATCATTTGAGGCACTGGCCATTCCTGCCCACTGAACTCTGATAGGAGGCTGAGGCTTGTATTATTAAAATAGTTTTAAACTTCAATGCCAAATTCAGTTTTAAAATAAAAAATGATTATACCTTTAAAGAAAAGTGATATTAAAGAATTGAGAATGTTCTTTTTTAAACAGAATAAAAGAGTACATTCTTAAAATGTTTGAATATAAGTGTAAAACTGAAACCTATTACAGAATATCCTCAAAAACGGCTGAGGTTTGAAATATGTGCCCTCACTGAGGGACTAGCAGCTCAAACATTTTTCACAAACACGTTGGCGTATTTCCTCGCCTGGTTCTAATCTCGTGCCCTTGGGTAAAGGGAGCTAAATTGCAGCGGTGCTCTGCTGACTTGATTTGAGCAGTTACGGAATGAATTTCCCACGCTCCATAGTTTCTGCAGTCCCGCGAGACTCGGAACAATCTGTATGAAATGAGTTAAAATGTGTATCAAATGTAAAAATGGAATCTAACCTGCTCTCTGTCTGTGGCAGATGACTGCTCCCGCTCTGTATATTCCCTGGCCTTGTGCTACCTTTTACCTACCCAGGGGGGAGTGGGGGTGCTGGGCGGGTGGCGGGGAGAAGCGACAAAACAATAATTTTCCCACCTTACCTCCTATATTGCTCCAACCTTATGACAGTCATACTGGAGACACAATTCAAAACCATTTACCAAGACCTTGAAAGACGTGTTGGAAAGACTATAGCCCATATAGTTTTTATTTCTATAGGTTATCTGTGGATTCCTTTCTTATTTCCTGGTTATTCCGGTTACTTAATTTTCATTCCGTATGCACATTTTTGGGTCTCTGCTACTGATTTATTATTATTATTATTATTATTATTATTATTATTATTATTATTATTATTATTACTATTACTATTAAAATTATTATAAAAATTCTAAAAAATCTTAAGAAATCTAAGGCTTTACACAACAATAAGTAAAACTGTAAGATGAATATGGAAAACTTTGAAAAAATATTAATTCCTCTTCAGGATCATTACGGTCATGATTTTTATGGTCAGTGTTTTTATTTTAATTTAAGTTTTAATTTGAATTTCCATTGATGTGTCATGGTTTTATTTGTTTGCTTCTCTCAGAAGGGTTTTAGTTTCAGATAATTTGGGGTTTTGGGTGAAGTTTTTGTCAGAAACTGGGGTGCAATCCCAAACCGGACTCAAGGATACAGCTATTGCATTACTGACAGACTGACTATCCTTCTGGTATTTCAGGTCTGGCCTAGAAAATCCACACTATCCTTCACACACCAGATTTTTGGGGTTTAGTTCTTGTTTGTATTGCAAATCTAGTTTCATTTACTCTTCATGTTTTTGAAAAATACATTTGATCAGTGTTCTTCAGGTACTGATGTTGAAAGTGCGACTACTGTTTAAAATTGGCTGTACCTAGATAAAAGGCAGCTAGTTTTTAATTCCTTCATTTTCAAACAAATTGCTTTTCCCATCTGACTGAGAAAAGTGTATAAGTTTATAAGTTCATAATGCGTCAAACATATGAAAAATATGTTGCATAAAATGTTGAAGATTAAAATCTGTATACTCTGTACACATTATTATATATAATATAAAATGACAGATGAAACAAGTGATTCTAATCTTTGGAATGGGTAGTGTATAATAAGAATAATGTTCATGCCTATTTAAAACTTGCTAACCACCTTCCAGTAATTGATTTACTGGAAAATCAAAGTAGCTATGTATTACAAAAAAAACACATTATTAAATATGTGAAGCTTACAAAAAAGAAACTTAAAGATGGCAACATGAAATGTAAAACATTGTGCAACACAGTGTATCTGAATATGTTATTATGTAATTGCATTTAGTACAATACAGCAATTAGGATGCAATTACTTAACTTCTAAGGGTTAATATCGATTGCTTCAATCGGCTGTAAATGCTGGCAGTAACTGCAACGGCCTCCTTGTTTATTAGAAGTGGTGACTTGGTAAACAGACTTTGCATAGAGTTTCTTAACAAGCTCCTCGACCAAACTACCCCAGCAGGTTCACCATTACACTTGTATGGAAGTATAACACTCATCGGCAATCATGGGTCCTATTAAAGCACCATTAACAAGTGCATATAGCACAAAAAAGAATATCAAGCTCCACCAGTGAATCTTCAGGCTGAGACATGGAATCGGGGGAAGAAATGCAAAGAGATAACGAAGACATACAAAACATCCAAAGAAAGAAAAGCAGTCAGTAAATATACCGCAGCAGTCTGTATATTTACGGAGGTACACCTGTCTTAAAGGACCCATTCAGAAGCAAAGTGACAGTCATTATAAAGCGTTACACTGATCATCACTGTAATGCATCACTGCAGCTTGGCTGAGAATCTGGAAAGGGCCTGGCAGGGGGTGTGAGGTGGGGTGGGGGGCTCTGTTGGTGGGTGGTAGGACTACGGCAGGGCAAAGGCAATCCATGGTTGTGATATTTGGCGGGGAAGTGCTGCACCTCATGGCTGTCGAGCCCACTGCTCCTCACGGCGACTGATGAGGAGGGACAAGGTTAACGGGGAGAGTGGAGGCACAGCTGCACTGCACAGCGTTCATCAACAGAGGCTGGAGATTACAGCACCACAGCTCCCTGTATGCGAGTGTGTGTGTGTGTGTGATTGTATCTATGAGTATGTGTGTGTACATGTGGAGAAGAGACCCACTCCTCAATCTCACTAGCGCTAACTCATACTCCCTTTCTCCCCATTTCATTTTACAGTACAGCACCCACAGCTTTCAACAAGCACAGTGCAGGAAAAAATTCTGACTGTGGCAAAAATGTAACCCCTTTAACTCATACGTGGGGCTACACTCCAGTTCTGCACTCTCATAACTACTACGAGTGTAAAAATGCATCACTCTGATTCAGCCGCACTGACTTTATGATGTTATAAGCAATTCTAATCAATTAAAATATATTCAATACAGTGTCCAATCATTCTTTCTACAAATATATGAATCTAATTAATAATGGTGTATTGTCTTTATAGCTCTTTAAGTCTGGTGTGTTTTTTTTAGCATATTTTTAAAGGGCTCTTATCATAAACATATTCTTCTATTTTAAACCGCCTGTTCTGATGATGTCACAAAAGCCAATGCAGCCCAGAGCAGTCAAGCCCTGTCCATTCATAATCAAGTTAAAAAGAGTATTTAAGGGCTGACTTTTTCTTAAAGGTATAATATGGGGCAGCCAATCAGAATCAGAATCAGTTTTCATATATCAGCCTTATAGGTACCGCAAACACAACCGTCTGTTTAATTCTAGGCACAAAGAGAAGTATCACAGCCGTTTTAGTATATAAACCCATACAAATGTCATTAATGGTCCTCAGAGACAACATAAAATACAAGAAAAAATAGGATTTTAGCCCTTTAAAAAAAATTCTGAATCATACTGGATTTAATGGAATGCCTTTTAATCAGTGTGGAGCTTAAATCATGATGCACTGAATTGCTTCCTAACAAAAAGATGTTACAATAATGTATAGTAGTGGCTGAATAATAATAAGTCTTCAACAATAATCGAGCCTTCAAGAATAAGCGTTCAAGGGATTAAAAGGGGCAGATGTGAATGTATCAGTGTAAATAAATGTAAATGGAGAGAATGGGAACTTGGTCATCGCTACACGGGCTGTCCCAAATATGTCGAGATGAGATTTTTTTTTCGTATTAATTGAATTCCTGTTAAATGATTTGGATGGATTTCCCCACAGTGGGTCCCAGTCATGATCAGTGTAGTTTCTTCTCATGCTGCACATTCGTAGCTTCAGGCAATTCTTATATCCCCATTTCCCTTCCACCCCCCCGCTGCTTTCTACGGCACCGACTTAGCAGGAGAAGAGCCAGTGTGTAGAGGTGTGCTCCTCTAGAGAGCTGGAAACAAATGTCTTCTCACATTAGAAGGTGTTTATTTGGAAGCAACCTTCGTGCGGGCTGAGCTGGGCTGAAGACACCCTCGCACTTTCAGAATAGGATAGAGTCTCAGGCCCCTTGCCGCATGAATTTCATTACTGCGCTCTACGGCGGAGGAGCGAAAGGCAGGAGCTTCCGGCTCAATGTGCTCATACGCCGTTGACCTGACAGCCATGACGAACCACTGAATTTCATAATGTCTGGTCATGTGACCACGGGCTGCCTCCTGGCTCAGACAATGATGTTAATTCTGTTTTGTTGTAAGGTCACACTGGAAAGGCCAGGGCCTCTCTCAAATAATGATTATCATCAGACTTAATGTTTTTATTCACTTCAAATTGAGTCATTTTGAAATGATCGTAAGCAGGAAAGGTGCAGCTGGTGTTTAGTTGATGTTCACAACGAATTTGATCTGTGTTAAGGTCAGCTCAGGTGAGAAAACAATTCTCCAACTTCACAGTCAGACGCAGTTCTTACGGTATTGAAGAGCTCAGCTTTAGCGCAACGAAAAATGTCAGGATGCATTCACCAACATTCCGTGTAGCAGAACATTTCTGCATACAGCACAAAAAAAGGCAACCTTTGCCATGGACAAGGTTAATATGCACGCCATCACAGAACCAGGGGGGAGCTTTCGCTATCCGAGCATTCAAGCAGGTTTAATAGTGCGGACGGAGTCACGACAAACATTCTTCTCACGTTCAAGTCGCTTTTACCTACCTCCACTGTCACAGGGAAAATCATACATTCAGCTAGGACTACTTTTCTATGCAAGCATGTCAGTTCAATCAGTCAGTCTGTGTTATAACACTCATGCTGCAATTTTTATTAGAGTTATATTCATCTAACACTGGCACATATATACAATTATAATTATATTACAGTTACATAATTATAATACCAATGCTGTTGTAACCAACTCCCATATCTTTTTACATTTTTATTTGGGCCATGTGATCACGATCACAGCCCTTTACATGATACGAATGATTTTGTGACGAATGGTGAAATAGGAATGGTTCAAAATGACCTTGCATTCAAAATGTTGTATTATCTTACATTAATGGTAAGGATGTTTTTCTCCAGCTGCTGTGAAGTTACATTTCGGATATATGGGCTTTCATTACGACAGCAATGATGTGCAAAAATGCAATTATTAAAAAAAATTTGTTCTTGGTATGTTATTATTAGGGTATATGGTACATAACACAATTTACCCCCAAAAAATGGTCTAGCAAATACACTTGCATAATTTGAATTGTTATTAATACTTAATAACCATGCTATTATACTGTAGTACCGTAAATACTATTATTTAATTATGTATATAATTTGGGAGTCGGATTTGTCAAGGAAGACAATTAACAATGGCTTCTTGTATCATGTATCAGGAAACCTCTGACATGTATCTTTCAATGCCTCTAGTTTGGGATCAAGCCACTTCTAACACTGTCAGTGCACATTTCGCACCGAACACTGAGCCAGAAGTTGCGTACCACCACAGACATCCTCTTAGGATACTGACACAAGGTTATGAGCCTCCTACAGGAATGTAGCCAGCTTAGAAACAGCTTCTCAAAGTCTTCAGTGCAGATTCAATCACAAGGATCATCCCTTCCAGAGGCGAATAAAGAAATGAAAGATCGATTTTAGATGCTAATGTTGTGTCATGCTTTGCTGCTTTGAGACATGGACATCGCTCACAGCTCTCTTCACATGCAAATGTGAGTCCTGACCAATTCTTTTGGAGTGCGATTCAAACTTGAACAGGCACTGCAAAAAGTGATGGAATGCATTTAGCACATTTTATTAAGATGGCGAATGATACCTTGCTTTTTTTGGGGGGGGGGGCGAGAAAACCCAGTAAAGCTCAAGCATTTCAGTGCAGACATTTTGGATCAATAGCACAATTGATCACTTGCTTCCGTGGCTTTTTCTTGACCAGTGATCAATGGTTGAATGCACTTCTTTCAATATGTAATTTGGACCGAACCCCCAGCTCTTAAAGACACATTCCCAAAATCTATCCAGTCCCAATTTTTTCTTTTGCGCAGACTTTGCTTGGCTACATTCCTGCGTTATCCAACAGTGTCTTGGTGGCGACACCTACCTTTAAAATTAGGTCTGATTCTTGCATCGTAACCAGACACTTTTCCCATGAGTTTGTCCAAGAATTCTGAAGGGGGCATGGGTGAGGCAGCTTTCCGTGCTGCAGCTTGCTGGGATGCTGCCAAGCTGAGGAATAAGACAGAAAGACAGAGAGGAGGACAGGTGCATTATAGAATTATTTCAGTAACTGAATCACAGAAAGCAAAAGACGCACACTGGATCACTGACAGCCTTTTCGATCCCTTGCATTTTAATTATGGTGACATGGTAAATCGCAGTAAGTCATCACATATGACATGGTAAGTCACAAAATCTGGCTTCAGTAGGCTGTTGATTCTGCTTTTCCTATAAAATACTCAGCACTTTTTCCTTATCCATGCATTATACTTTTCAAACCACTATTTTAGAAAAGAAGAAATCACTAAAATGAAAACATATGAATTCCTCTTCTTACATTAAGTAATAAAATGACCAGCTATTTAAGAAAAATACATGAGAGAGACTGAAACGTAGGAGCCCTAAAATACAGGCCTGTTACAGTAAGTCATTAGACATCATGAGCGCAATTAGTAACACGTGAGAGTCCCAGTGTGAGCAGCTCATCCGGCTCATTCTAAATGACAGGGCACTAACCAGCCTGGAGGACCACTCCAGCCTCCACTCTCTCCACTCTCCCACTGTCCGGGAGAGATCAGGGACTGGGACATGTTGCTGATTAGTGATGCCTGACCCAGTATGAGGGCCAAGCCGCGCCGCCCGACCCGTAAAAATATTCGTCCCGAGGTTTGACCCAAACCCAACCCAACCCACAAAGGTTCTGTCATTTATTTATAACTTAGTTGGAATTTTTCTGGCCCACTCACATCACTATCTCTGACATTCTAGTAGTATAAGGGGACTACAAAGCACAAATATGGACCTGAAGAAAGCATGCAGTGATGAGCCCAGCACCATTTTAAGCTTGTATCTGTAGGTGGAAGCAACCAGAGTAAAACATTTGGGCTTCCCCCTTTCAAAATAATAAATAAATAAATAACACGGTATTCGAAATCCAGACCTTGCACCCCAAGCTGTGTCACCGGGAATGTCTCCATTCTTTATTTAATCATAGCCTGGTACAATGTAGCATGATAATACCTCCCACTAGCATTTATGTACTTTTTTTTCAGATAAAAGTATAACATTGATGATTTTAGACTGACTAAGAGGTATAAATGAACAAAGTTATAATAAGAACATGCCATGCCATCGAATGAGTTTTTATTTATAACATTACAGATGAATAAAATATGTGGTTCCAACCTTCCAGAATAATTTCCAGTGCTAAGTAGTTGTGCAACACACACATTGTGAATGGTCAAAATTTAATTTTTTCCTTTATGAATCTATAGTGGTGATGCTATGATTTGGACATGCCATAATAAACCCTCAAAAAATTCCTAAATGACTCCTGAAAAAAAGGCTAGTCCATGAACTACTGCAAATGAGATGCTGTCAAAGAGACCAAGCCATTTATCATTGATGCAGTTTAAGATTTCAATCACTTCTTTGATTTTTGCTGCTGTATTGACATTTTCAATTGAGTTTTACTTGTTTAAATAATCAGCAAACAAAATCAATATAATTAGTTAACCACAAGCTCAGAAACTGATTATACAAGTCGAGTGATCAGACAAAGACAACAGAAGATATACACAAGTTATAGACTACTATAGAATAAAATCAATGAAGATATAAAGAGAGTTGATGCAGTCTGGCCTTGTGCTCCCCAGCTCTCTCTCTCTGTTTTGATCCTGTCTCTCACTCTCCTACACGGCTTGTCGGCTGTCTTGTCTAAAGGTCACTATTCCTTTTCATACAGCTGCTGTTTAATGATGAACCTTCTCCCCAGACAACATGTTTCACTGTAAACACACACACACACACACACACACACACACACACACACACACACACACACACACACACACCTATACCCCTAAGATAACGATTTCAATTAATTGGCCCAAAGGACAGTTTTTGCTGGTCAGAGTCAATGTCCAACATATTCAGAACATGGCGGTCTATCGATTGCACCTTGAAACGTAACCACTTGCCAGTTTCTCCTCCTGAACTCCTTTTCCCCTCATCTCCTTTTTAGCTGTTTTGATGCTTCATCCATTTTCCCCTTGACTTTTGTCGAATATGTGCTCGACTCAGTTCTCAGTTAACCAGCAGTCAGCCTCATCCACTTCCACACGTCATTAGGCTTACAACTCATTAACATTTACTGGTGTGGCAAATTGCGAAAACTGGCCTGTCAATCACACATTTCTCTGGCTTTCGGGCTACATGGGGACATGCATTATTTACCACTAAAATGTTACAGAAGTTCTTAAGTCTGACTGTATGAATTACAGCTGCATTATTTATCGTTTATAAACCATCATCACAATATTAGCCTTCGGAGTGCTGCTATCAAAAAAGGCTGCAATATGCAACACAGCAGTGAATTCAATCCTTGAGACATTTATGTTATTTAACATACGTCAGTTATTTTAACCAAAAATGGCATGCTTCTCAACAGAAAGCCTATTAAATGATTACATTTGTGAATTTACACAACCATTGATTCCTTTCATCACCCCATTAAAGAAATACTGTCTCTCCACAATATACCGCATCACATCAAGCCACTCTGAATGACTCTGATTACACATAAAAGACTGAATTAAACAGAAATGTTGAAAAATAAGTGGAATTTCATAAACCATGACAGACAGGTTCACTGGCGCATTTGTAATATATAGCAATTTTTTCACAATAACACAAGTGTCCTAAAAGTGCCTGTATATCACGAAGTGTTTCTTATTTAATAAAGACCTGTGAATTATTCCGCTGACCCATAAAATATATAACAATCATACTGACAAACATGCAGGAGAAATAAGCTAGAATATTTATAGTATAGAACTAGATATTATATATTTATCTAGTATATTAGTATGTAAAATATGCAATAATCACACATGTCTATATAGTATATACATATATATTATGAATTTATAAATACAGAGGTTGTTATGTAATAAAAGCTTGGGTCTGAAATAGTAACTTCAAAGGGAAAAGATGACAATAACATTAATAGCTGTTCATGTAAAAGAGATTTTGTCTGAAGTTAATTTGTTTTCCTCCCTTCATAGACATGACATGGCCTTTCCAAACGGTGTAAGAAATAAAATTATGGCAAAAAAGTACTATGGCTTTAATAAGACAGTGATAATAGTGATAATAGACTGCCTAATGGAAACTGGTGTGTGAAAAAAAAGGATTTATGGGGTATTTTTATGACAGTGATCATTTGCAATCCAGACGTATAAAATTCTGTAAGGCATATATAGATGTAATGAACCCAAACGACCATATCGCACCCCCAGAGACCATATCGGCCTCCTTTGTCCTGGACATACCCTTGCAATGAAAACACAGGATTAGTCATGCATGGCTTGACCATTGTGTCTCTTTCACATATTTACAACCCCTATAGTTCCCTTACATGAACTCGTACTGATGACGGGAATCTCTATGACAGTGTGAAATCTGTGGACCCTCGTTCTTTTC
Source organism: Brachypetersius gabonensis (assembly GCA_037577145.1). NCBI lineage: Eukaryota > Metazoa > Chordata > Actinopteri > Characiformes > Alestidae > Brachypetersius > Brachypetersius gabonensis. The sequence goes on from JBBJLR010000034.1 coordinate 6,812,788, forward strand.
AAACGATTTGTTCTGCTTTTCTGCTATCTGCTCTGGTTACCGTGATCCTTTTTGTACCGCTATTAAAGCATGTCTGGTGATTAGAGATTTTACAGATCAAAAGTGCGCTGTTGTTCTCATTAATTCGGATCAATGCTGGCCGAAGCGGCGGCGAGGTCTTGGCGCTAGTGCTGATGCAGCAGGTTAAAGAGGGCTGAGCATCCTGCCAGAAAATAATATGCAAAGAACCCAGAGACTTGCGTGCTTTAATGTGAAGCTCCAATCATTAGCCCTAAGTGTAGCTCATTATGTTCTTAGAGCCTCTGAAGAACCAAATCCTAATTGATCCTATCCTTGCATTTTGTAACCATCGAAAAATCAAAGAGCTCTTTGGCTCTAAAATTCTGCTTCCTCTGGCCATTTCTCGCTCAAAACCGTTCAGACAGAGTCTTACTCAAAGGACAGGAGAGAACCAGTATTACATAAAAACCAATACCTGGGCTTTACGGAGATAATGGGGTTCCTAGATAAAGGAGCGCAATCCGACCATACGTGATCAGATTCTCATGTTAAATTACATCACAATACGTTTTTCAAGCATTTTAGTGATTCTAGTCTGCTGAACAACTGCATGCATCATAAACAAACAGCCTTAGACCAATTATAGAGCCTGTAAACAACAACAACAACCAGTGCATAGCAACTGTATAAACTGCATAGTAACAAGTAGGTAACCAATTACGACACCATCTACGTTTATTTGTTTATGTTTTATGACCTGATTATTTTCTCTCTCGTGTTCTTTTTTCCTAACTGTTTGACTTTTTCTTCTCCTGATCAATCTTAGCTTCCACAGATGTTGACTAAAAATTGTATAGTTTCCTTTAATGTGGTTTTCCTGTTTCATTGGTTTCATTAGGTTCACTCCGAGTCCAGAAAAAGTCAACATTAAGGTTTATACTGTGAATGGGTTGGACGATATTGCAGCTGGTAAGCTGGAACAGACGAAAGAGAAAACCCAGAAGTTCCACACTTAAAATATGGTCTGAAACTGAGTGGAATTACATTACATTTTTTACATTTTGCATTTCCATACAGCTAAGCAGGACGAATTATGCCCTCTTCGTAATGACTCACGCAGTTGGTTGGTGTCGCAGAGGTGCTAAGTGTTTGAAACGTCACATTTGAGATATTTATCACAATATCGCTAAGTATCATCATATCGATCAGTCCCACATTACAACGCCTTCAAATTTCAAGACCTTCTATTTTTGCCATATCATCCACCCTTCTCTGTGGCCAGCTCCAGTTTTACATCCTGCCCTGCATTCGCAACTTCAGGATAAATGTGAGGTGCCGATCTCAATAAGCACAGAAGGGCTTCTGAGAATCCTAAAATTCAAACTGAGTTATTGCTGCACTGATTGGAGTGCACCACACTGCTGATTCACAACACCCCCCCCACCCCACCCCAATGAGTGAGATTGATAGTTCATTGATAATAAGCTGATTCATTTGAAGCACAATCAGTCTCAGGCTGCAGTAATCAATAACGCATTATAATGCCTTTGAACTTTAAAAAAACCCCAATAGTACTCTGAGAAAAGGCAAAACCAATGTGATTTTAGGTTTACAAGTGGAGATTCTGCTTTTGTTTTGTTTATTTTCCTTCTCTGCCCATAATGCCAAAGATAATTATGTCCAGATAAAATGCTGAGGAGACAGAAACCAAGTGCTGGTCCACTGCCACTGACTGTGCCTCGCTAATTACCACAGAGGGTCTCGAGTGATCAGACCAGACTAACTGAGCCCCATTACCACAGAACATCGATAGAGTGCATTTTTTAAAATCTCTTTTGGTTTCCAGACGTGAGCTTGAAGCGCCTAATTTGTGACGTGCGGTCAAAGCACACGCAGCGAGGGAAAGTGGCCACGTCCTGGAATTTTCAAGGCCGACCCAAGGGCATGCTGGGGCTTTTCCCTATAAAACAAGCGCGGTGCTTTCCTAAGAGGCAAAAAAAAAAGAAGTTGTAAAGCAGTACAGGAGCACAAGCAATTTTGATTCATTTGTACGTTCCCAAGGATATTAAAGCTTAATTGTTATTTCATTTTTCAGCTCAATAGAAATTAATTTTCACATTTAATGGTTCCGGTCCACAGGACACCATTAAGCACTATATATTCCCAACTGCAACGACAAGGCGCGTATAACAAAGAGGAAAGGAACAGAGAGAAAAGCCAGAGCCACGAGAGAATCAGTCTCCTAGGAGAGAGGGAAAGGTCTCAGGTTCCTGATGTATTGCAACAATATTTTCAGTATATTGCATGGCGTTAATACCACGCTTTAATAGGCCAGGCGAGTATTAATGTCACTGTCTGCAAACAAACACAAGCACCAGACATTGCTGGGATTTATTAGCACGTCTTTAGTCATATATTATCAGTACATTACTGTGCTTTGCATGTGCTTTGATGCACATTAAATGGATTAACATAACGAACCTTAACACCACGGTGCACATAATTTGTCAAACACAAACGACTGATCTTTCTTCCAGATGGCAAATTTCTCTGTATGATGATATAATATCATGTCTCTTTTCTGCATGGGCAGTGTTTCAGTATTAGCCATGCTTCAGTCCCCTCCTCTGACATTCCCCTTCTCAAACAGAAGGCAACCTCTCATATGGCAGCTCAAGCATCGATAATGTGGAAGCAAACATGAACAACAATTAGAATGGTGCGAATCATGGAAGAAGAAAAAACATCACGTCTGTGTACAATTTGTATTCATCAGTAGCATCGGCACGGACAGGGTAATCAATGTTTGGTAATAAGTCTGCATGGCCAATGAGGGCTGGGGTGCAGGCTGAGACTAGGAAAGAGATATCAATTAAGAGAACTTGCAAAGTTCAGCAGCAAACGCTGAAACGGCAATATCCTGACTCCAGTTCATGAACTAATGGTGCATGCAGAATGCTAAATAATTATAGCAAGCCACCGTGCAATACATTAAACCTTTTTTCTACTAATACACAATGTTAAATACACTAATACTGCATTAAGGTGTGTATGAAATTAAGATTGTATGGACAAAGAGGGTTTTTCATGTAGGAACATGTTTTGTTAGGTGACTAGTAGCCTAATAGCAAAAAGACACAATGCCTAATTGTCACCTTAGTATCTGTTTTTGTTTGTTTAATTTGCAAACAATAATATACATGTTCGGTATTAATAAAGAAAGACATATTATAACTATGCCTTATTACATTATTCTATGACATAATTGCATAAAATAGGTGTTAGATGACAATCCCACTGCCTCTAAGGCCCTACACATTTAGTCAAGGATATTTCCCAGCTTGTGCTTTTTTTTAACAGAAGAAAATAAGGACTTCTACAGACAGAATCGTGTTTCTGAATGCATACAGATTATGCACAGTGTAGTGAATGGTTGTCATGTCTAGCCCCCTTTCTAATCCTGTGCCTGTTGATTGTTCTTTTCTACATAAACTACTGAGAGTGGCTCTCAGCGGCCACTAGTGGTCGCTGTTGTGCCTGTGGTGCGGGACCCTAATGCAGCTGCCTTCATGTGAAGGAATTAGAGACTATAAATAAGACGAAATAGTCCATACAACTTTATTTACGAAGAAGCAACACTCGCACAGGTCTGTGGACTCACCAAAGAGGTCCAAACATTCCACATTTAAGTGCTCTGACAGTGTTTTCTGCTTGTGTGAGGAGAGACTGCCCTGAGCATCATGAAAAAGAAGCCACTGCAGGATGAATGGAGAGACTCACCTGAAGAACACAATAGTTTCCCACAAATAAATCCCGAGTGCGTTTAATCTACACATTTTGGCAGGCTTTGGAGCTTTTAGCACAATTCCTTAGGCTGTGTCAGGCTTCCCAGGTGCCGGCGGAGTCCTCTGATGCTCGTTTAGGACACAGCAGATCCAAAAGTAAGCCCAGAAAAGAGTTTAGGACCATAGAGACGAGGAGAGCATGTTCCAGACAGTGACGATCGATTAGAGCTTCGAGTTCACGTTATGAGAGAGAGAGAAGGAGAGAGAAAGAGAATGAGAAAAAGAGAGACAGAAAGAGAGGGATGGAGAAGAGTGGTGCAGCTTGCAGAACTGCACCTGGTTCGAGAGAGAGCCGTTTTCTGCAGGGATTTGAGGGAAATTCACTCTGTGCAATCCATGCGCAGCTGTGTACATAGAGAAGTCTCCAGTCCAGCAGTCCAGAGCTCGGTTTTCAGGGTCCAAAAACGAAACCAAGCAACAGAATCCCACAGAAGTTACAGTCGATACCTACGTGACTGGGTGGTCTTCTCTCTTCAGGCGTTCAGTAGCATGCATCCCAGTGCAAAGGGGGTCTCTCCCCGGCCACGCGCAGTCGCAGGGACCCCGGGACGGATGGGATTCTGCAGGTGCTCTTATTTCCTAAGCTCTTATTTCCCAGGAGTGACTCGTTACTGCTGCATGGAACTGCTTCCATTGTCATTAGGAGACGCGGCTCGTTTTTGGCTTCATTAGTGCTGTTTCTCCTTCTTCTGCTCAGAATCCGCGTGCTAAATGCAAATCTGCGATACTTGCAGCTTCTTCCATCTCTCAGAAGCCCCCTCACACGCGCGCGCGCTGCCAAAGCCCTCCGTGTTCCGTGCTGCAGTCATTTACTAAACTCAAAAAAGCAGCTCACCTTCTAGGACACGCCCCTACGCCTTTCCCATTGGCCCAGCGCGAGCTCGAGACAAGCGCCGCGCCTCCTGATTGGAGGGCAGCTTCGTCATTAGCATGCAGTTTTTTCGTGCCATGCATGCATGCATGGCCATGGCATTGCAGCAGCTTCAGCAAATTACTTTTAAACGTGCCGTCGTCACACGCACCTTAATGAGGAATGGAACAGAGGGCGTCGCTTAAAGGGACACGCATATTGATGCATTATATTCTAACAGGTTAAACATGCAGGTTAGCATGCGTGATGAAGCACTCCCGAGATAAATTGACTTTTTTTTGTAGAGAACAATGCAACAGGGGGACTTTTTTTTCAAGCCACATGTCTTTTTTTCCTCCAGTCCAATCAATACATGGGACTGGAGAGGACACCTGGAGCGGGGCTCGACTCTTCTCTTCCCTTCTCTTCTGTTCTTAGTGAATTCGATTGTCCAATGAAATGTGATGCTGTTTCTGGTGCCTGCAGTCTCTCACAGCAGCAGCACCCACCCCCTACCGTGCTGAATTCACCTAGTGGTCATTTATGTCCTGCTGGGTTAACACCATAGGTATTAACTATGTTATCTCAACATGTGCTACACTATATGTAAAAGTATCGGGACTTTAATGACATTGTATTCAAATAGACTTTAATATGGAGTTGGTTCCCCCTTTGCAGCTAGAACAGCTTCTATTACTTCTAGGGCGGCTTTCCATAAGAGTTTGGAGTTTCTGTGGGAATTTGTGCGCATTAATTCTGTGAAGCATTTAGGCATTGATGCTGGATGAGAAGGTCTGACTCACAATTTTTATTCCAAAGGTGCTGGATGGGGTTGAGGTCAGGGCTCTGTGTGGGTCAAGTCAAGTTCTTCCACACCAAACTCATCCAGCTATGTCTTTATGGAGCTTGCTTTGTGCACTGGGACACAGTCGTGCTGGAATAGAAAAGGTTCTTCACCAAACTGTGTGGGCAGTATGGGGTTGTCCAGAATGTCTTGGTGTGCTGAAGCATTAAAATTGCCCTTCACTGGAAGTAAGGGACCTCCTGAATTCAACAATTAAGAGGTGTGTCCCAATACTGTTCTCTATATAGCGGAAAATATTCCCAAAATACAAAAAAAAAAAAAGATTTAATAAGGTTTAATAAGTATTAATACGTTTCTCTGTCCTGTTTAGGGCACTCCTCTGCCTTTCATCAGAACTTGATTTGATGACTGCTGGGAGGCTCCAACATGATCCATAGCCCTGGTCAGGATGGATGGATGTTTATTCTCTCATCAGGTGAGGTTAACTTTCTGGTGGGCCACATTTTGGGCAGATCTACAATAGATTTTTTTTTTCATTTTGGAGATTATATAGGTATAAAAGAACCTCATGATAAACGTTTTATATCCCTGGAAACTAAGTGTAGCTTTTTCATCTCTTTCCTGTTGAGGTACAGTTTTTTTTCCTATGCAGACTGAGCCAGTATTCACGTCTACATCCATGAATGAGTCTCATATTTTAAAGGCCAGCAGACATTCTAGACAGGTTTAAGGGCCCATAACACTGAAAAACAGAATCTTATCTTCTGACTTTTTTTTAAATCAGTTTTTTATGTTTATCATAACTTTTCACTCCAAGGTCCATACCATGTGTATATAACTGAACTACAAAAATATATCATCACCTGTAGAGAAAAAACACGCGTTACATACATATGAAATAATACGTTAATGCTTGTATAAAACCAGTGACCACATGTATAAATATTTAAAAACAGTTTAGCAGTGTTTTGAACAGGTATGATATGAAACAGCCAAACAGAACAGAGATCAGAGACATGAAAAATGCTACACTGCTAAACTGTTTTTAATTAGGAATGTTTGCTCACAGGTAGGCAGCTGGTGGCCTGATGGTTAGATAAGGTTGTGGGTTCGAATCCCAGCACTGCTAGTGTCATCACTGAGGTACCATAGAGCGAGATACCATCCCCACACGCTGCTTCCTGTGTCCCTGCCCCACTGCTTCCCTTGATGAAAGGGTTAAACGCAGAGTAAGAATGGTTTACGCTGTGGTGTGTTCACTAGGTGAGGCCACTTTACTTGTAACTTTAATGCAGGTTTGTGCTAGCGTACATAATAATTACTGAACTAACATTTCAAAGAACAAAACTGACCACCGCTGGTAGATGGTAGTGGTGATGAAATCCAGTGCAGACCACATTCCTTTTGGTGCATTTTTCATAACAGAGTAACAGATCGACTGGTGTAAAATAACACCGAGTGAAAAAAAGGTTGATCAGACACCTGGAGTGACAGAATAATTCAATTAAAAAAATGACAGTAAAGGTGTTGTTTTCATTAATAAGCCGGTTCCATTGATTGCAGAAAATAAAGAACGCCGCAGGAGAGCCAACCAATTTTGAATGTCAGCCACATTGGCTTTGCCTGTCCGCTTTTTATGAGATAGTTTTATGTTGTCTCAGATGGTGCCTGTCTGGCCATGGGTTTTTATTAAATCGGGGCTGTGCTGTTACGGGTAGCCAGTTCATAAAAAGTGAGTTTGCGGAGCAGAAAGCAGCGCTTCGGAATGTTTGTGTCGGGTGACGGACTGTGTGTCAGCCGTGTGAGATGAAGTGCATGGGGAAGGGCATTTGTGCGATGGACTGTTGGAAATGTCTGTTTTCAGGTGTTTATATGTTCTAGACAAACAGGCCGACCTGAGCCCACCCCTCAGTCTACGAAATTTACCCACTTGCTTCAAATGATGGAAGTACGTTCATTTTCCTCAGATTCTTTATTTTTACTGGCCCAGCAAAACACCAAACACACAATAAATTCCATGGGCTTGTTTCCCAGACATGGATTAAATGTAGTCTCGTATCAAATTGTTTTGTTATTTGAAACTGTATGAAATCTAGGCTTGGTCTGAGCTTGGAAAACTCCCCCTATTTATTAGTCTTGCAATAAAATGTCAAAGTATCAGCAGAAAAAGAAATGAAAAAGTATAATAATTACAAGCTGACACGACCTGTCATCCTCACATGATATCAACTAGACACAGTTCTACCTATTTGCATGAATGAATAAAATCGAAGCTCAAAACATCATTAAGGACGAGTTCTCTGTAAAGTGAGCAGCAATTATGTTCCAGCAATGGCTGACTCTGAAATTACCATTCTTTCTCCTTATTGCATCCTGCCTACATCAACATTCACGCACCCACGAGTGCCTTTGCAGGAACTGGAGAGCACACTCAACCCTCCACAGTATAAAGCAGGATGGCAGCAAGTGTTGATCATGCACGCTGAATGGGCACACCTGTGACTGGGACTAGGGCTCCAGGAGCAGAGCGAGATGACTGTAGCAGGTCACACATGCTAGTTCTGAACAGCAGCTGCTGGAGTTTATTCTTTTTTTTTTTCAGTTTTACCTCAGTTTTATCCAAAGCAACTTCGATTCCCTACCCACAGGGGGCAGTCTCCCTGGAGTAACTCAGGGTTACGGGTCTTGCTCAGGGACCTAGTGGTGGTGGTGAAGGTAGGATTCAAACCCATGACCTCATGGTCTGGGAGGAAGTATCCTACCCACTGAGCTACATCCACCCCTTTGTACTTAATGTTTCATATTTATCACTAGAGATTCATATTCATATTTATCACTAGAGATTCATATTCATATTTATCACTAGAGATTCATACTCATATTTATCACTAAAGATTCATATTCATATTTATCACTAGAGATTCATATTCATATTTATCACTAAAGATTCATATTCATATTTATCACTAGAGATTCATATTCATATTTATCACTAGAGATTCATATTCATATTTATCACTAGAGATCACTAGTTTTAAAATCAGATAAATAGATGGATGGATAGATGGATCAACGGATGGACTGATGGAAGGATAGATTAATAATAGACAGATGTAATGATGGATTGGTGGATAGATGAATGGATGGATGGATGGATGGATGGATAGATGGATGGATGAATGAATGGATGGATGGATGGATGGATGGATGACTGGATGGATGGATGGATGGATGTATGGATGGATGGATGGATGGATGAATGGATGGATGGATGGATGGATGGATGAATGGATTGGTGGATAGATGAATGGATGGATGGATGGATGGATGGATGGATGGATGGACTAAAGAACGGATGGATGGGTGGATGGACGTCCAGAAACTTGTAGACATCCGCTCCAGAACAGTAGTGAACTCAGGTACTAAACACCACTCTTACTCAATACAAAAGTATTAAATGGAGCTCCTTCACTTGAGACTTGGCACTGAGCGCTTCATATTATTGACAAGTGCTTTTCTATAGAGAATATGCAAGCTATGAGTGTGCAACTGAACACCTGTGTCACAAATATAATCATGGTCTTATTTATATTACGTGAATGGTTTGCTTTAAACCATGAGCAGAACTGTTTAAGCCAAACTGTTCCTTTAAGAATCAGTGTGGGGTTTCTGTCTTTGTGAAAAAATGTCTCGCATTTGTGAAGTGCGTGGTAAATCCACCTGTCTTAGAGTGAAAGATCACATTCTCTGCTTCTCATCCTGGCTCAGTATGATTAGAGAGAGTACATGTAGGTCATGCCGAGTGATGCATCAGAAGAAGACAGAATAAGATTATGGCTTTTTCTACAAATTCCTTTGAAACTGCGCTGAAGCCTCGGTTAGGTGACAAGCAGCTCCCAAAACCACTTGCAATTCAAAATGCTGTTACCAGACAAGAGACGGATGTCGTGTGATTTGTGAAGGATGGTTTCTTCTGCAAGCTTAATAGGAGATGTGCAGCAGGAGTCTAGGATGCACATTTTTCTCCTAAGCGGAGTTGCAGGTCATGCTAATGGTAATGAAACTTCCAGCTTGGAGAAAGAGACAAACTGAGGTAAATATGCCAGTTGGAGTCCAGCCATATCATGCGCACCAGTGACTAATTTTTCAGAACCATGGAGAAACGTTTCAGGCATGCACTAAATTGGGAGTAGATCTTAGCTTACTGCAGAAGGTACTTAGCAATAATCTCTTACATAAGGGGGAAGGCAGATGCCTGCCTGCCTCATGAATTTTAACAGGTGCTTCTCAGACCAGTACAGCTCGTCATGATGCATGCTTGGCATCACCATACAAATGCTTTCACATAATACAGTACACGGCTCCCTCTCCGCGACCAGCCTTAACCTTGAGCGATGGCACAGCTGCCACTGGCAATCACATTAAAAGCCACATTCCTTCCTATTCACACAAGGGGACCAGGTTTCGCAATCTCTTTAATTTTTTTGCCAGACTGATAAATTGTAGCGCCGCTCCTCATTTGCCACAGATTGTTGGGCCTCTAGCACGCGACGTCCTTGAGATTTTTATTCAGTGTCGTGTGTCATGCTCTTTCAAAAGGGACCATATGCTACATTTTTCTTGTGTTTTACATTTTCCCTTTTTATATATAAAAGCTTGTATGGTTTTCTGTTTTACAGATGGTCATCATTCATTACATATTACCATTTACCAGCTTCCCTTTACCAACTGCTCAGATTTAAACAAGCTGCTGGGTCCAGTTTCTTTACAGCCAAACAAACAGTTCACCTTTTTTATTTGCTTTTGTTTTTTAACCTGAAGCACATTTCCAGTAACTTCTAAGTCGCAACATTAATCAAGTGTGTTTTTCTCTTTAATGGGCCAAAATTCATTTTAAATTCATGGTGAAAACTCTTTTAAGGTGCCTCTTTAAATGACGTGATTCAATTATAAGTCGTATACAGTACGACTTCATATTCGTATACCAACTTCATATTGGCGTAGACCTCAAATACAGTATTACTTATATGTTTCATGTTATTTATCTAAATAAATTAGCCAAAAGCAAAACTCCAACTGAAAAGCCAATTTCAACCTTGTCTGATTCTGATTGTGCATCTGCCGTGTCTATAAGTTTGATATATGGAAATGATCTCAGTTCTGATTGACTGTCCTGTCTTTAAATAGCAGTTAAATTACAACTTCACTAGGAAAGAGTGGAGCCTAAGTGCTGTAAACTGAATAAGTGAATAATTCTAAAAATGTTGATTCTTGTGACATTATAGAGGCAAGAGCCTCAAAGAACAGCTTCAATGTAAACTTTGTTTGCATAGTAAATCAAACTTTTTACATTTTAAAGAAAGCTATAGGTTTAAATGGGCCCTAAAATGGATCTGTGTGGATTTTCAGTTGCATTGGGGTGCACCTAATTTTGTTTTTTAAACCATACCTTCTTCATAGTCAACAAACAGACGTGGAAATTGTTAAAAGGTGGAATGGATTACAGCCGGCGTGCAGAAATGGGAGGCTATGAGAAACAGCTTGTCAGATAAGAGCAGTGTACGGCTGAATTTGTAAACACTATGAAAGTTTTATGGCCCTGTTGCCCAGTCCCAGTCGTTTTATTCCCATGAGCCGGCATAACACCACCTCACTCCCAGTCAGAAGATGACCTCTAATTTGAACTACAGCATGGACAATGCTCATGAATAATGCATCAGACTACTCTGCTTGTGTTATTGGTCTGGGTGTACAAGGATACAATTACATTACTCTCAGGTGCCGAACTTAAGTTTTTCCTTTTGAGGAATGAAACTGATTCACTGATCATGAGACTGATTCACACCAAGATCATCAGTAAAGCTCAGGGGAGCATGCTGAGAATTTTAGTCTAGCTGATTTAATTTGATGCTCTGAATCGCATCATATTCATATAATGTTAAGAATAGGATATAAGTGACTGATCCAAACCTCCATCCAAAACTTGGGTATGGTTTTTGTAGCGATATCTTAAATGACCTTCTGTCTCGAGCATTAATACGCTCAGGAATTGTTCCACCATGCTCAGTGATTCATGCTCTAAGTAGAGGAGTAATGAATTTGGGTGTGTGCTGAGTTGGGACATTGCGTGACCTCAGCATTAACAACATTGATTAGTTGACGCTCCTGTGCTGACCTATGACAAAGGAGTTGATAGGACCAATACCACCTCTACAGTGTAGATGAGGAGGTTAGATTTACTAGCATTTGAAGCCTTTCTTAGTCTTTTTTAACACAGCTAAAATGCTAAAAATGAGATTGTACGAAGCACATTCACTAAGCAAAATACAAATGGAGACTATAAGCAAGCGGGATTTTGCTAGGAACAACAATGCTACTGAAAAGATAGTGATCCTTTCCAGAACAGTGATCACTATGTATTAGATTTACATTAGTTTTCCATTAAATGTAACCTATTTACACAATATGGACAAAATTATTGGGACATGACCGTTACACCAACAAGGACTTTAATGGTATTGCATTCAAATACTGTACATACATTTTAATATGGAATTTAATATGGAGTTTTTGCAGCTATAAGAACTTCCAAGCCTGGCTTGCAATCTCTGTTCCAGTTCATCCCAAAGGTGTTGAGGTCAGGGCTCTCTGCGGGCCAATCAAGTTCTTCCACACCAAACTCATTCAACCATGTCTTTATAGACCTTGCACACTGGGGTACAGTCATGCTGCACTAGAAAAGGTTTTTCCTCAAACTGTATGGCGTTGTCCAAAATACCTTGGTCTGCTGAAACTTTAAGATTGCCCTTCACTGGAAGTAAGAGGCCTAGCCCAAACCCTGAAAAACAAGAGTGTCCCAATACATTTGTCCTTATAGTGGATTATGTCTAATCGGTAAATCATCAAACTTTTGTGGATCATTGTCACAGATCACTTGATTTCACTTAGTGTACCATTTTATGGCTTATACTAGACCAGGCAAGACTCAGGCTAACTAGAACCTCCATCTTTGAAACCTATACCAGTCGGGACGCTCTATCATTATTGGAGACACACCCTGTTGCTGAACATTTTAATTTAGTGACTGAAAACATTTGTGAGAATAAATCAATATTTTACATTTCTGTAATATTCTGACAGTGTTTATTACTACTGCCAGAGAAAGATCTGGGGAAAGATCTGCTGTGGCCTTTCCACCAATCTAACCCAACCCTAAATCATCCATGATTTCAACAATTGGCACATTCACCCACTCCTCAAGCTCCATATTCTAAACACTGCTACCGGTTATAAGCGAGAGCACAAGATTCATGAGCATTCATAAGAGAGAGAGAAGGAAAAAGAGAGAGTATGAAAATTCCTCATTCATTCATTCATCCATTCATTCGTTCTCATAACTGCTTATCCAAACCAGGACCATTGGGGATGCTGTAGCCTGTCTTAGCAGTCATAGGGTGAGAGGCGGAGAGGTACCCGGGAGAGGTCACCATTACGTTGCAGGGAATGGCGTGAAAAAATAAATCATTAGAAAGTATTGTGATATTTGGGTTTTGCATTATCACTCACCTTTAGCCTTATAGTAAACTAGCCAATGTATAGTAGCAATTATGACAGGAGGTTTAAGTTGAAACATACACATGTTTCATATGACACTGGGAAGATTGATAAAGCCTAGGAGTCGGAATAAAAGGGCAATGTGTCAGCCTTCAGGTTCTTCATGAATAGGAATTCTGTCATTAACTCTCTGTCGGGGCGATAATTGGCAAGGTCAGTGGCAGTTGACATCTGCTTGTCCTGCTAAATGCTATCAAACAGATCTGAGAGGCCCGAGAGAGAGAGAGAGAGAGAGAGAGAGAGAGAGAGAGAGAGAGAGAGAGAGAGAGAAAGAGAGAGAGAGAGAGAGAGGGGAGTCAGCCAGAAGAAGCTGCGAGCTAAGACAACCCTGCTGAATCGTAGACTCTCTTGTCCACCCTGCAGCGAGGGAATATACTCATTAGAAGTGCCTGCTGCGTGCTGAGAGCTGCCATAATGTGGACTCGGTGTGCTTACTGCAGCCCATATTACCCGAGTCTCATAAAGCGGAGAGAGGCTATGGGAATTTCCGAGAACATCTGAGCCATGCATCGTGGAACGGTCCTCGGATGAACCGTTATTTAATGTTTGCAGTCCGAGTGCGTCTCAGTATGTGTTGTACGTGCAGTTATGTGTGCTATACTCTGTCCTGCGTGTAGCTGCATGCACAGCACAGATCCAGCAGAACACAAAATCAAATCTGGCCCTGATGACACTTCAGGTCTTCGGCTGGAATAAAGATATTGCATGTGTATTATTTTCTCCCTGTTCTTTATCTATATTGTTCCATATAGGCCGCAGCCCAGCTGCATTCCCAAAGGGCATTGTGAGCAGATGTAGCAGGCAGGAAGTCAGAACGAGCAAAAAAAAAAAAGAAGAAGAAGAAAAAAGCTGCGTTCTGCAAAAAAACGAGTCCAAAAAATTGTGCAGCACTTGATGAGTCATCAAGCCAGCACTGCCACATACAGCATTACATCTCAGGATTCAAATACGTTCCTCTAACACACACTTCCTCTTAGACTGCGATGAATACACACAAAAATGAGAAAGAAATGAACCTGCACTGCATTGTAAAACGAGTGCCCTCTCCTAAATGGGTCTACAGGAGCCATGTTTATCAAACTTACATATCATCACTGTTTCATCCAAACCTCATAATGAGGGAGTATTAGCTTAGATAAGGCACTGGTAAGGCAACAAAGGTTTAAGAGATAAAACAATGAGTAAAACCTTTCAGTTGGTCTTGTAATGTTGAGCATAGGCTCCCAGCCCTGATACATTTTAGTGTTTTTCCTGCTCCCAACACACCTGATCCAACTAATGAGCTAAATAATAAGCCTTCCTTTAGTTGTGCAAGAGCAAGACACATACTGAAATGTGCTGGAATGGAGGAGAAAATCATTGCTGTCCTTTTAAAATGTCCTAATTTATTCTATTTAGCTTTTCCCCCTTATAGTACTTTGTGAAAGCATTTTATGATGAGTGGACCCATAAAGATGTTCCAATATTTGGAAACAAATCTTGCGACATTAACATATTAAAAAGTTGCCATTTTAGAGACAACAGATTTTATGTGATTACATATAGACACATTATACAGAGAAAATGGTTATGTGTAATTTTGTCAGTAAATAACTCATTTCAGAGCTTCATGGCTTTCAAAGAAGTATCGCTGTGTCAGTATTGGAAAGGTAAGAGTGAAGTTGTGCCACTTCTCTGCATAATCCTCTGGATAATCTGTTTCACTGCACTGAAAATGCACAGTATGGACGTAAGTATTGTGATTACTTTGCTACATACCCTATATGGACAAATGTTTTGGGCCACATGTCTGAATTCAGGTGTTGCAAAATCAAGTGTATCAAGACATTTTGGACAACGCCATGCTTCCAACTTTCCAAGTTTTTCTATTCCAGCATGACTGTGCCCCAATGCACAAAGCAAGCTTCATACAGACATGGTTGGATGAGTTTGGTGTGGAAGAACTTGACTGACCCACACACAGCCCTGAGCTCAACTCCATCCAGCACCTTTGGGATTGACTTTGACGGAGATTGTGAGACAGGTCTTCTCGTCCAACATCAGGGTCTGATCTCATAAATGCTCTACAGAATAAATGGGCACAAATTTAAAAATCTTGTGGAAAGCCTTCCAAGAAGAGTGTAAGCTGTTATGGCTGCATAGGGGGGACCAACTCCATACTTAAAGTCTTTGAAAGCAATATCATTAAAGTACCTGTTGGTGTAATGTTCAGGTGTCCCAATACTTTTGTCCATATAGTGTATGTTCCAAAATGCTGCACATGAAATTGCTATATTTTTGGATACGATTTTTTGAAATGATAATGGTGCCATTCATCAAAATACAACAAGAGTTTCTGACAACGTCCATCATAATGTGCACATTTTGGAATAAATTCCTATTAAAGGCATTCTGCTGATGTTTTTATTATATTAATATATGAGTTTTTTTTTCTTGTAAAAAACAATAGTAAATAACTAAGTGTTATCATTAAGGATGGTAAAAACAGCCATGTTCCTTTTTCCTGGTCTTTCTTAGCAAAGACTCAGATTTATGAGTAAAACAAACTAAAAGTTGATTTCCAGCGTTGTTTTTTTTTTTTTTTTTTTTTTTGCTCAGCTTATCACATCACAGGGAATTGAATAGGCCAAGTGTGTTTTTAAACACCGGCACTGTGGTCGTGTTGTGCTGGAGTGTCAGCTCATTTCTTGGTCTTTAAAGCAGCAACAAGCTCCGACTCCTTTCTTCCCTCCAAATTACCAAGCGAGCCCTCGCTCACGCTGACAGGCCCAATTTCGGCCTGCATTGCTCTGAAAGTGAGAGTGACATTACTTAACTTCAGAGCCTCCATTCTAACTGCAAACAGGCCGATAAAACCCAGAGGTAAACACAGCTTGTGGACTGCCCACCCCCTCCGCTGCCGATTATTGAAAAGCTCGTTCGTTTGGTTGTTTGATCACTTCTCAGTGGCGCTACACTGCAGAAAAGCCCCGCAACTCTGTCTCATATCTGTCACGTCCAGTGGCATCAGGGTGATCTCACAGGATGCAGGCCGGGGTCTCTCCGCTAATTATGGTGAGTGCTTTGTTGTGCACTCTGCGGCGCGCTGCGAGCTGCTTTCTCAGTGGTCCTGACGTTCACATCAATAGCAGATTGAGGATGATGGATTTTCGGTGCCAGAGACACGGGCCTCCGCTTGATTATAAATGCACCGCGTCCTGTGATGCAAGAAGTGCATGTAGAGGATCAGACGCGATCAGGCGGATTGGAGGCGGGAAAAACGTGAACCCTTGGGTTTCAGGCAGTTTTAGTATTCCGAAGGCAGATGACAGCGTCGTTCTTCATGTCCGAAGAACAGCCCTCAGAGGCTCTGTGTCAATGACTAATACTTCATTAGTGAAATGATGTTCTCATTAGTCCCTTCGTTCACCTAGAGGCAAAAGCTAAAGGTTGGGTACTGCAATATCTTATATTTTTTAAAAAGCCAAGAACTTTCTTTTGGGGGAAAAAAAGGACATCAAGACTGAAGCAATGAAGAAAACATTTTCTGGCAAGCAAGCGCCCAGAAGAGAGGAGAAGAGAGTGGGGGGAGGGTGTGAGAGGGGGCTCCTAGAACACGGAGGCGTGTATTTTATGGTTTCATTTCGTCTGGGACAGGCTTCTGTTGCAGGCCTTAACCCGCATCTGATCGTGATGAGTGGTGATATATGGGCAGGGAAGATTAATTCGGTTTACTCAACAGCTTTGCTCTACAGCCTGTTATCAATATCAAGGACCTAGCCTGAATTATTCTTTTATCATCTCGGGCATCTATGCCCACATTCGTTTTGCGGCCAAGGCTAGACTGCGGAGGGAAAGACGTTGTTTTCCAAGCTGCCCTGGGTGTGAGGGATGTTAACGCAGAGACGCTGTAAGTAAGTGTTTGGCGACATAACATATGGGGCTTGAGCAGACGTCTCTAACAGTCAGTGTCCAGCCTAGACTGCAGATCAGAGCACAGCTAAAATGAAATCCTCTGTTATATATGGGACAGACAGTAACTCCGTTCTTAGAATTACTGGAACACTGACTTAAGACTGTCTAGCATCGTGTCAGCATTTTCTCTCCTATCTTAAATACCAACCACCTGCTAAACAGGCTTTATCAAAGGGAGGTGCCCTCTCAAGGGGGGTCTAGTGATAAACAATTCTTTACAATACAAGAAGAAAACATCTTGCTCTAAGTCTGATCTACAACATTGGAATGCCACAAGCTCCTGCCTGTGTAGACTGTGGCCTCCACACAGTGATGCAATACAAATGGCATAATTAAGGTGTATCTTATATATATACTCTAACATTTTATGGTCTAATCTAAAGCTGCTGCATCTATATTGTATAGTTGCTACAGCACCAGCCCATGTACTTTTACTTCAGTTTGGTTTGTTTCTTTTAAAATTACAGAGAAATATGCCACTGATGCAAATGGAGAATAAGTTGATTATGCTGGAGCATTCTTTTAAGAGTCCCTTTACGTTTCCCTCTACTCATTCACATGTGCTTGGACAGTATTAAAAAAAGCAGACAGTGTTTTATTTCTAATAATTCACTGCAAAACGAGGAACATATTATGTTTGCCTGGCAATCAGTCTCGCACAGAAACAAAAGTATTAAAAGTATCAGCATTAGGGAAGCACCGAATTTGATTTTTTTTTTTTTTTGGTTGATTCTGATTGCTTTGCTGCCAAAGTGACGGGTGAGGGGTTTTTTTTGGCCTTGTTTAAAAGTCTTTTTCACCTAAAGCTAAATAAACATACCAAATACATTAGCAGTATGAGTACTTCCCATTAGCCAAAAGGTACATAAACAACACAATTTGCATTTTAATGAGCATAACTGGCATTTTTAGTTTGTCAGTGATCAAGTGCTCCACTGAAAATAAGAGGCAACCATTTATTTTGGCACAATGAGTCATGCATGCTTTTGCTATGGCATTTTGGAATGTAGTGACGGCGTTTTCGTATTTACCTGGCTCGCGTTATTTACGCCATGAAATTACAACATGTGTCCTAATAAAATAATGAACTGAAAGCTGTGTTTGTCAGTTCAGATCTTCTCGGATTGGGAATGTAGACAGATTACATTGAAAGGTTGAGAACTGCTCACCTCGTGCTGGATGGCAGCAATACATTGTTATATTCATTTCTTTTCATTCGGGAAAGTCTAGGTTTCACTCGGAGCCTGTACTTCCTTTATCAGACTCATCTTCAGACCAGACATCTAAAGGCTTCTCAAAGTGTGTGTATAATTCAATATTCACTCAGCAACAGGCACTGCGAGATGTTACCCTTTCGCTTTCATAAATAAAAGCAATTTAGATTTGAAGGGCTTTCAATAAAATGTAATTGTTGCCACATGGCAACAGCGTGTGACAATGGAACTTTAGTCTTCGGTGCACACCAGGACAGTATATCGGTACATAAACACAGCAATTTTCATTGATCTCTATTTATGTTCCAAGTTGATGGTTTGATGAGGATAATTATTACAATCTCCCTTTCTGTTTTCTTAAAAATCAATGCAGGTTTGTGTGCATTGTAGTCTACTGTTGCCATAGAGCAAAGCCACCATACCCTATAAAAGAAACAGTCAGAATCCTATCAAATGTGCTTTGATGACCACTTGGGTTCTCCGTAAAGACCATGTAGCTCACGCTACATCTCAGGCCTAATAAGCTGAATTTAGGTAAACCATACTTCGCTGTACTTTATCTCCTCTCGGCTGTAGCACTTATGATTATATATAGACTGTTTCAGGCTTTTAGGAACATTTGTGCACTAATGATTCCTCAGCAATTAACTACGCAACAGACATTTGCGTGAAACATTAGGTCATGCAATGCTGCAGCTATGCATTGTTACTGACGTGTCTTACGCAAGCAGACGACTAGTTTAAGAGAATCCGAGCCCAATACAG
Source organism: Brachypetersius gabonensis (assembly GCA_037577145.1). Taxonomy (NCBI): domain Eukaryota; kingdom Metazoa; phylum Chordata; class Actinopteri; order Characiformes; family Alestidae; genus Brachypetersius; species Brachypetersius gabonensis. The sequence goes on from JBBJLR010000034.1 coordinate 6,831,835, forward strand.
CAGCTCTTAACACCACCCTCAGCAATAGAAACACTATACATCTTACATGTTGCATCTTTGGGTATGAAAATGGAGATGCTTTGAGTAATTCTAAAGACTTAGGAACAAGACGCCCCAAGGTGAAGACATTTCATTTCAATCCACCTACGTTAACTGCCTCCAAAATCGCTTTTTATCTGGATTCTGCATTTCATCTCTCCTATTTTGCAGGAATGTTTGAGGCTGAGCTGCTATTGTTTGGTTGTGGTTTGCTTTTTGTTTAACAGTCAAGCAACTCTCAGTAAAAGGTTTGTTCTTGCTGCTCATATCAGTAATATACAGAGCTATTGGCATCTGACTTGGTAGTATTCGTCCATACTGTTAGGCCCACATTTTAATTCCTTATTCACAGAGTGACATTACTTACGTAATATGGCTTTAATAGTTACCTTTTTTTTTCTTTTTCTCTGGGCCCTCTGATGACATTTTTGTGATTTTATGAACCAAAACCAGCTGCAACAAGATATTTTTACATGACTATTTCCCTAGAGTGCAGCACAGTGGTGTAGTGGATAGCACTGTCACCACACAGCAAGAAACCCATAGGATTTAAACTGCCTTGTGAATCTACAGTACCCACTGGGTCCCTGGCTAAGGATAGGGAGCTCAGAAAATGTATGGAAATATCCCTTAGAATTAAGCAAGATTTGTAAATGTGTTGTTGTATTGTGCCTCATTCAAAAACCAGCTTCGGTTGAATGACTGTTCAAAACTTCCTAAGAATGGCCGGCTAAACTGGTGTAAATGTATGTAAAAGCACTAAAATGTGAAGAACAAAGGGTCTCCAGGACTTGAGAAACACTGGACTGAAGAGTCAGTGGTAAGTTCTGAGATTTTAGTATTAACATAGTGTACACTTTTATTTCCGAAAATCCATTTCCATTAAATGGACTCTTTACGTTTCATAACTAAACATCAGATGTGCACTTCATTTAGTTAGAGCCTATGTAACCTGTGGTATTAGTTGGATCTGCTCTTCTCATTTAGTATGTTTTATTTTACTGGAAATGTCTTTAACCTACTCTAGGCCTGCTGGCCATCATGCATTGTTCTGTCCGTTTTCATTCTCTCCACAACGCAGGCGGGGTTTCCACAGTGAGCACCTCGAGAACACATTTTGCGATGCACCCCCCTCTTTTGACGTCAATACAAACGGCTTCCACGAAAGCAGCCACAGACTGGAGATATGTAGCGATCGATAGAGCAGTGGAATAGCATTCGGTATGTGTTGTCAGGCAAACACAAACACTAGCCCACAGCAAAGGTTTTGAAGTGATAAGACACAGTGCATTTTCAGTTTTGCCAGGCTGCATTTTTCTTTTCTTTTTTTTGTTCTAATACGACTAATAAGACACACAGACACAAAAAAGCCAGTGGAGTACAAGTCGGGTTATGGAGCAAATATAGCACAAGACTTTGCCAGAATACCCTCAGGAGAAACATGCCCTAAAGCGGTGTGTTTCAGGATGGTTTCGTCTATTTGCAGGTTACGGGTTTTGTGTAGCGAAGGTCAGGCTGGGAATCCACATGCAGTTTGTAAATGTACAGCAACAGTAGAATAACGATGTCCGTACGGTACTGAAAAATGAGAAAAAAACTACCAAAATAAAACAGTGAAATAAAAGAAAATGGGGCCTTCGATCTCTTACAAGTTTCTCTTATTTTCCATTGGAACTCCTCTGCCTCCCAAATGGTTGTGATGATGGTGAGTATCTGGGTGTATTCCACTAAAGTGGAAAAGTCGGTGCTATGCACAATTTACTGGGGCTGGACAAGATGTTTACAGTACAGTCTTGGCTTTTTGAGGTGTTTTAAAGGCATTGTAAAGAATATATATTTGAGACCATATATGTTTAATACTCTATAGAATCCAAATATTTTCACACAACATATTGGACTGAATAATATCGGATTGAATTTTCACCTTACAATCAAAAATCATTTCGAACCTGAAAACACCCCGTCTGGCTGGATGTACCTCTTGGCTGCAGTCCAGAGCAAATGCCCTAAGAGTGACTGATAACTTCATTAGACAGTCACTTGGGACTAAGTAACATGCTTTATTTTTCACTTAGATGTGGTCTAATCAAATTCATCAACGTGAGCGTGTCATAACAGAGTGAAAGCCCCCTCGCAACTAACAGCTTTTCAATGACCCCTATAAACAAAGAATAAATTGCATAGCATTTACTGTTAGTAGAATTACCAGGATCTACAGAGAGGGAAAGGCAATGACTTTTATTCCCCAATCATTACAAAAAAATTGTACTTAAGGATTTTAATTAATATGCAAATGAACCAGAAACAATGCTGAGTACAGCCATGCTGTAATGATATCTTTGCCAATCAAATCAAACACAAATGTGCCGCAGTTGGAGTGGGTGTGACTTAAAAAGTTTTGGTAGCATAATGAACACAACTTTGTAATGGCAATGTAATGCAAGCAGGGTTATGGTGCAAACATGCACATAATGAGAAATATAATATGAGTTCCACTAGCCTGCCAATGGTTCTGCAGTGGCTAGAAATGAGTAGCTATAGGTGTAAAGAGTGCTTTGGTCTTCCTGCTCCGCCGTTGAAAGAACGACAGCTCAGATCTGGAACTTGGCCCCGTATGTCATCATACGGGGAAAGGTTACCTCCCCTTTCTCATGCTTTGCCTGCCCAGAGAATTGTAAACAAGGGAATCATGGCAGTTGCTCGGTGCTTAAATGTACAAATGAGCACAAATGTATTTTTAGGTCCTTCATGTGAGCCTCTGATGAACCAGTTGGTTAATTTTATTTTTTATGGAAATGTGCCAACACAATGCAGAGCTGGTCTTGCTGAACAGCTGAAAATTAATGTCCCAAATGTCCCAGACGAATATAAGTGTCTTTTACCAGCTACGTGACCACAGCAGCCAATGCTATACACTGTAAACATTAGCGCATGGTACCGTGGCCGCAAGCTAATTTTGGTTGTTTTCTTCAGGCCTCCTAAGAGACTTTCAAAGTCTGAAATTTTCAGTCCAGCAACTGTATCTGAACAGAAGAAACAGGAGCAGATGAATCCAGGTGATCAGGTGGTGGTACTGAATGCTAAAGCATGGTAAAGCATTTCTTACCATTTCATTATTTACTTCTACTCAATATGCCAAAGATATGGTTTGCAAACATAAAATACAAATCTTGATCAAATCAGGATACTGTTCTCAATCTGAAGAGAGCCTATCTCTCTATCTCGCTCTCTCTCTCCATCTGGAAAATCTACTATAAATGGAAACCTGAGACCAAAATACTGTAACAAATGTGTTGTGTCAACTAAGCAAGGTCAGCTGAGGGTGTTTTCTCATTCGCACTGTTTCAGCGTTTCAAGTGTCCTCAACCCACTGACTCATGGCTTTTTGTGTGAATGTGAACATGTCAAACAAACACAGACCTCTCTAGACGAAAATTAATTTACCAAACCATTGTGTATAGAAAACAATACTTCATAGAATCCAGTATTTATTATACTATTTATTATATATATACTGCATATAAATATATATATTGCATATAAATATAAATATATATATA
>JBBJLR010000034.1:6915369-6929990 GCA_037577145.1 Brachypetersius gabonensis
TAAAATAAACCTACCATTAAAATGATGCTGTTCTGAGACTTTTCATTTCTTTGTCATTGGACAAACGTACAAAATCCACGAAGGGTCAAATAATTATTTCCTCCACTGTATATATGTGTGTGTGTGTGTGTGTGTGTATATATATATACACACACACACACACACACACACACACACACACACACATACACACACACACCAAAACAAACAGCCACAACTGATGGCTGAAGTGAATAACATTAATTATTTCATTATAATGACTCCTGTCAAGGGGTTGGACAGTCAGTTATTGAATCAATCTGTTAGATGCTTAAAAATGGGCAAACAAAAGGATCAGAGTGATCGCTAGAGGACTTGGTCAGATCACCTCCCAGTATGCAATGGTCAGTATCTACCAAAAGTAGTTCAAGCAAGAACAACCCATGAACAATCAACAGGTTTTTAGGTGCCAAGGGCTCACTGGTGCACGTGGGGAGCAAAGACGAGTCCCCGGAAGAGCTACTTACTGAAAAGAGCGAATGACTGAAAAGTTCATCCTTGCTATGACAGAAATGTGTCAGGACACACAATGCATCACAGCTTGTTGTGTATGATGCTGCATGGCTGCAGACCGGTCAGAGCCCCCATGCTGACCCCTGTCCACCACCGATGGGCACATGAGTATCAGAACATGACTCTGGAGCAATGGAAGAAGGAGGGCTGGTATGATGAATCACATTTCTTTTACATCATGTGGACGCCGGGTGTGTGTGCATCACTTACTTGAGAAAGGGGGGCATTTGTCTGATGCTTTTATCCAGAGCGACAATCATTAGTTACAGGGACAGTCCCCCTGGAGCAACTGAGGGTTACATGTCTTGCTCAAGGACACAGTGGTAGAAAATGGGGGGGTTGAACGTGCAACTCTGTGGTCACTAAGTTCACTAAGAGTGTTTTAAGCTGTGTGTTACCCACTAGGCTACCACCAGTAGGCTAAAGGAGAGATGGCACCAGGATGTACTACGGGAAGAAGGCAAGTTGATGAAAGGAACCTTATGCTTGGAGTCCTGGCATTCATGTGGATGTTACTGTGATAGGTACCACCTACCTATACATTGTTACAGACCAAATTCACTCCTTCATAGACTTAATATTCCCTAACGGCAGTAGCCTTTTTTAGCAGGATAATGTTCCCTGACACACAGCAAAAGATGCTGGGAAATAGTTTGAAAAAGATGACAAAGAGTTTATTTGACCTTCAAATTCCCCAGATTTCAGGTCAAGCATCTGTGGGGAGTGCTGGACAAACTAGTCTGATCCATAGAGGCCCCACTGTGTAAGGGATCTCAGAGATATCACTGCACACTTTCGGAGGTGCATGCCTCAACAGGTCAGAACTCTTTTGGCAACACGAGGGGGCTCCTTTGTGTGAGGGGGGGTATCTTTAGGTTTCGTTTTTCACTAAAAAAGTTTATTGTACCATTTTATCAGATGTTTCCAACCTTACTAGTTTTGATTCCAGCCCACAGGGGGGCATGTTGAACAGCAAACTAATATGATGTATCAAAAACAAAGAAACACTAAAGAGGCCTGATTTTGGTCATTTATGCATTTTGACAATCTCAGATTAGGCTGAATGGGAGTTCACCAGCCTGTAAACCTTGTTGCAACAAAGTAGTGCATTTTTGGTTAAAGCATAGACTGGTCAACAACACTGAAAAACTAGTGTTTTATATTACTTGATTCAAATGTGTACATCGGTTACACATGAATAAAATATAACACACCACCATAAAATTGCCTTTCGTTTATTCTCTAATGGCAATAATATTGCTGGTGTAATATGTTTCATTTATGTGGAACCATTGTGAATCATATCATTCAAAAACGATCTCTAATAATGACAAGTAAAGTATTGCGCGGCATACCTATGAATTCCCATATGTTCAAATTTCGAGACATTCAGGACGCGGTTGATCGGTTGATGCGCTCATATCTGCCACATGTGCCAGCATGTCAAAAAAAGTAATAAATGAAGGGTTTAGCTCCAAAATGCTTTATAGACCACATTCAAGGATTTGCTTTTTATGACATACATTGCTGAGTGTGGGTTTTATACAAGAAATAGCAATGGAATATTATATTTAATGCCACATTTATCCAAGAGATGAACCTGTCAGTGGTCATGCAAAAAGATGTGATATTCCAGGTGCACAGGATATCCTCTCCATGTGAGTGGGCACATCTGATATTACAGTCCAAGGAGTGACAGGTATTAGAATAAGATCCTTCCGTGGTTCAGATTTGTTCACCATTCCCCCTGGAATAGTTATATATATATACAGTATATATAAAGTACAACCCCCTGGAATAGTTATATGTTATTATAATTTCTCATTATGATACACAAAGCAAAATCACCAGAGATAAATTATTTCCTTCAGAGATCAAATGAGGCCAGTCTGGAGTGACATGAAATCTAGGCAGGCACTCTGCACTCTGTAGAAGTTTATTTAACTGCCTGATGACACTCGATGAACGTGTTTGCTAAAGATAATTCCTTCAGCTTTGTGTTTGTCTATTTCCCAGCGGCCACTACCCTGCAGATAAACAACCTGACGATTATCAGAGTGAAGCCTCCTGCCGGTACATTATGATGAGTGAAAAGCTCGACAGCTCCAGAGGTGCACATGACCGATGACAGCTCTCCTCCAGACGCCTCGGCGCAGGGCGGGCCTGGCAGCGCAGCAGAGAAATGCCAGCAATGACTAAGCACAAAAAGCTGCCAGGACGGAGTTGTGCTCTCAAGCATATGCTTCATTTTCTAAAACTCCACACTGAACTTTTCAAACCTGCTTATGTAATGCACAGCATGCTTACAGCTGATCTGGTCCATCGCAACATGATATTACTTTCATATTTGCTTCTTCGTTCTAAGCATAGGGGCTCAGATATGGGCTCTGTCTTGTGCAAATGTCTGCGGTTTGCTCTGACAGTGAGCAAATCAGAAGGACATGCAGGCTGTGAAACACAGCCTTTAGAAGAGTATTTTATTTATTTCTTCAAAGTTGGTGGGAAGTAAGAGACACGGGCTGAAGGCGCATCTCTGGGGAGCACTGTCAGACCAAGGTGTCAGCCATCTCAGCATGCCGCAGAAAGCATGGCGAGGAGTAACGGCTTCATCCTCTTCTCTTGCTTTCCTAGAAAAATCACATTTCATGATGTTTTTTTCACAAGAAAACATGTGCATAACATGTGAGGGTGTAATGATGTTTTGAAAAAAAATCCATAAAACGAATTAAAGAAGTGTATACAAATCATTCTCTATGATTCATGTTAACTTTGAGCCATGAAAAATGTTAAATGCTGCTTTATGTATTGAAAAGAGATGGACTGACATTCCATTGATTTCCACAGAAGCACCAGCAAACCCATTTATGTCCATCAAAACAAAGCTTCAACAAAAATGCACAAGTAGAAACAAATGTATGAATTCTAAATGCTTTTAGGATATAATAGTGGCTTAAACCATCCTCCTGCACATGGGTAAACATCTCCTTTACAATGGCAGCAGATGGTGTATCAATTAAAGCACAAAAAATACAAATGCAGCATTAGTCGAGAATTTTTTAGACAGGATTTTACACTTTGCATGAAATCACTATTCTGCATAAAGACATGCTCCTTTGCAAGCCGATTTCAAATCGATTGATGTAGTTATACTGTCATAGAAAAGAAGCTGTAGAGGTACAGTTTCGTTCATCAGGGTACACACAATGTAAACATACCCTCACAGATGCAACACAGTCCTTAAGGTCCAAATACGTGCCTTGAATATGTACACCTTGATTATCTTAAGCCCTGGCTGTGTACCTTGAATGGAGTCCAGACAGGGTGTATGGAGTCGGTGCAACTCAGTGGATTATAGTACAATGGTACTAATGGAACTAAAGCTGCAGAAGAGTAGATTAGCTTACCCCCGAGAGTGTAGAACCACCACCTGATCTGAGAAATAAAAGTCAAATCAAACCTGAAAATGTGTGTCATTGCACCCCATGCTCCAAAACCTGGTTTAAGGAAATCTACTGAATGACAGACGGTGGTTGTGAAGGTTTTGAACATCAAAAGGCCTTTTTTGGAGCTGCATGAATGGCTTTGTTTTGTTAAAAACCAAACAAATTTAGTCAAATAGAAAATATGGATTATGTATTTATCTTATGCATAGATTAATTTGCATTAATATGGTTATGTCTACTTAGTGAAAGTAAGAACAGCACTTTAGTTTAAAAAACGTTTAGACAGAGTCCATCTGAGGTTTACTCAACAACATCACCTTTAAAAGACACCAACTGAGCTTATTGATAAAACCACATAAATCACTGTAATGGTGTGTTACAATGCTATATTACAACACAACTGCCTGATATTAACTTGAGAGAAATGATTAAACCTGAGAAAAACGATTGTACTGACCACAGTACAATTCGCATTCATTTTTCTGAGTGTAATGATACGTGATCACACGGGGCAACATGCCGTGAAACTGTATGCGATGAATGAATGTATGCATGAATTTCAAATGTGGTCTCTAGCGGCATTATGTGAGTATTATGTAATACTGTACTGCCATGTAGAAATTCATTTCACCATCAAAATTACGCACGTCAACTGCGTAAAATCCTAAATATGGAAATGAATGAAATGTAAAAAAAGAAATTGTGAGTGATGACAACGTGTGTAAATCAGTTTTTAGTATCTTGAATAGAATGAGATAAAGACATTCTTGGGGATTTTCAGTGAGGGTTCACTCTGCAGTGTGTACACACTTGCAGATATTTGCAAAACAAAAAGATAAGAAGAATAAAAACTGCGGCGAGATTCTTGTTTTGCTCTTTTTTTAGTTGGGCAAAGTCCATTTCCTCCTCAGGAGCCGGTGTTAATCTTGCAGAAACCTCAGCAAACCTGCGGCCAGGACAGTCAGCTTCTGTCTGGCCACGCCACGCAACTCTCAGCCAATTCGGGTTTTAGGAGTGTCACTCCGCATTAGGCCCAATCTGTTGCTGCAGGGGGAAGCGCAGCTTTTACATAAGCACCTCACAGACCTCCGCCTGCTCTCCCCTGAGCTCCCCTCGTGTGACTCACACTTCCAAAGTCTCTCCGTGTGACTCAAGGACACTGTTAACCTTTCTCTCTTTGGCGGAGTAGTAGAGTCATGCATGCGCATCCAGCAGCCTCAGATTCACCAGAGTTGTCGCTCCGCTCTCTCCCTCTTCACACATGACCAGCACGAATGACCCATTCTGCAGCAAACAGCATTAATGGATCCATTCAACAAGTTCAGTCAATGGGTTGGAGAAAATCGAATTTTCTCCATGTCTACTCCAAATGCGACCAATCAACCGTCAGGTTTGCTGTCTGGATTTTTGCTTATTTGGTTGCACACTAGAGCCGCAAGGCTAATGTCCCTAACAACTAGTAGAAGTTATGACAACTAATAATGACTAACACAAATAAGATGAGCACTGTGCAAATCTTAGATCAAATAGACAAAAGCAAGGGCAAAATATAACTCCAACCCTGTTCAAAAATGGGGTGGGGGCACATTAGATGCGATGGGCACCACAATGTAAAGGATCAAACTGTAGCATTACGTTCTGTCTCTGCCACCTTCACTGTCACCTCAGCACATCTTGAAAAGAGTATTTCAACAACGCTGATGAAATAATGGAAAAATTCCTTTTCCAAAATTCCTAAGTCTCAGTACACACACACACACACACACACACACACTCAAACACGCACACACACACACACACACACTCACACACACATAGAAACTTGCCACAGTGAAAATGGAATGGTGATCATCCAACCACACAGACATCTGAACTGTATTTAAGGAGCGGAGTGTTAAACCCAGGCTGGGGAAGCGAAGACTTAAAATCATTATCTTGGAGCTGATATATCACTGATTTCCCATAGACAGGCTAGCAGAAGTTAACAGGTCCTGGCCTAAACAAACAGAAAAAAGGAAAAGAAAATTGCCGCGTTGGTTTGTATGTTTGTCAGTTAGGCAGGCAAGCGAGGGATAACAGTGATCAGAATCAGAATCGCTTTTTTTGGCGAACACATACAAGGACTTTGATTCCGGTAGATGGTGTCTCTCATGTACAACAGTATAAAAACAACAATATTAAAAGAAGCAATGAACAAAGGATAAAAGCTGTTTTGAGATGACTGCCTGATGTTTAGCAGTTGATCTCTGGAAAAAGTAATGTGGTCTGAGAGACCAAACGCGCAGAAAATAAACAAAAACAAAGATGTGCATCTGCTTCTCATATTTCAAACTCAAACAAGGCAAGTTGTCATCGGGGCGGTTTTGCTGGATGACCGATTTGCATACTGTGCCATTGGTTTTTGTGTGTAGTTGCTCTTTAATAACAGTATGTTACCTACATATGGGCAGGAACCGCACCAACATGTCCATTTGAGAGTAGTTAGAAATCATAAGCAGCTTATTGCAAGAGTGTGATGTCTTAGCATGCATTTACATAATGCTAACTGGCGGCTGTACGTTATTACTGCGCAGCTACATTAGCCTCATATCTCTCCAGCAGAGCTAAAGGGGCAGACCTTCCTTTCTACACATCGACGACTTTTGAGGACGGACCAAATAGATTTTTGGCCAAACCAACTATTTAAATTCCAGATATGTATCCACTATCCTCTCCATTCCAACTCCAATCAGTTATACGGCTTCTTTGTTTCTGCTTACTGCCACATTTGTGTTGTATTCGTCCTCACAGATCCAAGATTGGTAGCCTGGCAAATTTGTATTCCCCCTTCTGAGCTCTCTGTTGCCCTTGACTTTTAAAGGGAAGGATCCATTGAATGCAAATCAGCTCTGTACATCTGCTCCCAAGCCATCGCAGTGTGCATCGGCATGTGTTTACAGTCTGTATGCATACAGGATCACTGTACAGATCAAGAGTACAAATGAGAGGGTGCCTGCACTAATGGAAACAAAACCCCTCGGTAATTAATCAATACTTCAGCATCAGCTCATTTACAGCTAATTACACTTCAGCATCAGGATAGCATCAACACACGGCTCAACTCACGAAGAACAGTGGGAAACTCCTAGATATGCTGCGAAACTGCAGGTACTGAGGTAGTGGCAGGGCTGTGCGGTCATGAGGTGACGAAGTGATAAAGAAAGACTGATCAACCACTTAAATCCCTTAAATAGGGGAATAAGATTTCAGTTCAAGTTAGTCACAAATATTTTTATTGTCATTTCTATCATATACACACAGTACATAGTGAAACGAAACAACGTTCCTCCAAGACCATGGTGCAATACAACAGCAGGACTGAACAGAACAAAACAGGACAGAACAACAAAACAACTAAATGAGACAAGACAACGTTCAGTGCAGCTGATAGAGGCTACATTGAGGATAAATATAGTATTTTGACTATATTCTATCAGCAGAGATGTGCAGAACAGAGTTTACATGTGCAAAAAAACAGCAATAAATACGATTTTGCAAATTTAGAACAGCAGTAAATATAGTTGTGCGGCTTGTAACAGCAGCATGGCAGAGAATGTTGTGTTTTATAAAGAATGTGTAGTATAAAAAAGAGTATTTTAACAGGTAATTAAAGTCTGAGGCAGGGGGTGTTAGTGGTGTGTGTGGCGGGGGTGGGTTATGCTTCAGTTCCTCATTTTCATATGACTTACATATTCACTATTTGTTTTTACAGACGTTTGTTTAGGGCTTTTTGGAAAAAACAATATAGGACAAAGGCTAACTGGTTTACTTATTACAATACTTTATTAAACTAAACTGTAGGCCAAACTGTACATTTTTCTAAAATGTTTTCAGTTTTCATGTTTTCTGACATTGTACTGACACCCGTTTCCACTGTGTCCGTATGAAGTATCCATCTCAAGTAATAGAATAGGAGTCTGCTTGAGAACAGTGTAAAATAAAGAGAAAAACAACGTTGTTTACTTCCTAGCACATGACATTTCAAGACATAAACTGCTCATAAATGCTGAAGTGAACTCACCATTCAATACTAAAGTATGTGTAATGATGCTGCCACATAGGAGGCCTCCAAATAAACTGTTAGTGAGGTGTATGGCAGGCCCTCAATGTGTAGTAGTTGCTGATAAATACGTTTTAAGATTAGTTCTTGAAAATCTTGCAGTTTAAGGAGTTAATCGAAAATCAGTGGTGTGATGGCAATCTTCACTGCACTTCCCAGAATGGATCGTTCAATTCCCCTCTGGATGAGGCGCCCTCTTAATTTGCACATTCCAGGGAGGCAGTGAAACAATGAAATTCAATTTAACACATTCAGAGTTCATTTCCTTAAGAACAAAATGTGTCCTTTTCTATTTTTGATATTCAAAGATAATTAAAAGGACTGTTTGCAAGTACTTTATATATACATTCATTCATTCATTCATTCATTTATTTATTTATTTATTCATTCATTCATTCATTCATTCATTCATTCATTCATTCATTCATTTATCAAAAACTATGGACTCCACTTGGGCTTATCGTGGTTTTCATGTGATGTATTAAGCATTAGTGCAATCAGAACAAGAAAGAAATTCAGTGTCTTGCAAATGAAGCTTTAAACTGATTATGCTGTCAAAATGAAATTTCCTGGGAAAGAACTGCATTGCATTACACAGCAATTGAATATTCAGTTCTTCCTTCATGCACTTAAGCAAGAAGAAAGTGGGGGATTTATGGGAATTTGAGCTCCCCATACTTCTCTGGAGGTGAAATAATCGGTAAGGACTCTCAAAGTCTATGATATGAATTCACTGAGGGAGAGAGGAAAGGTCGGAGGTAATTTAAAGAAAGACGAGGTTAGTTTTTAACCAGGGAGCATTACAAAGGACTCCTGAGCGCAGGGTGTGAGGAATAGATTGTACTTTGCTGCCCCCTAGTGCACAGAAATGCAGTATGTAAGCAAAAGACAAGAGGGGATATTTAGTATTTAGTGTTGAACACCATCTTCACCAGTAAAGCACCCTTTAAGTCTTTTAATTCCACATTTTAAAAAGTTAAAAAATATGGACAATGCTCATCTTGCTTATTTCTAATTTTGGTTAAATGTTGTGCAATCTGCTGAATCGAATGTCCTCTTTAAGCACATTATCTTTACCTTCAGTTTCATGACAAGTGGAAAGAGAGAAAGAGCACACAGTAAAAAGTGCACCAAAGCAAATGGTCCCTCATTTGCTGCTATAACAGCTTTAATTTCTTTTGGGAGGCTTTCCACAAGATTTCGAAGTTTCTGTGGGAATTTGTGCCCATTCAGACACTGATGTTGGGCGAGAAGGCCTGGCTCGCAATCTTTATAAAGGTGTTGGGTGGGGTTGAGGTCAGGGCTCTGTGTGGCCAGTCAGGTTCTTCCACACTGAACTCCTCCATCATGTCTTTATGGAGCTCACTGTGTGCTCTGGGACACAGTCCTAGAATAGAAAAAGGTTCTTCCCCAAACTGTGTCCACAAAGTTGCATAGTCCAAAACGGGTTCTGAAGCATTAAGATTATCACCATTACCATTTAAACGAGAACGAAGAATTCAATAGTCTTCTCAAAAAACCCTATTATTATTGACACTACTGGATATATAGTGTGTTTAATTGCAAAGCAACCATTTGAACCTTTTTTTTTAACCTTAACTGTGTTAAGCAAGCTGGGGGGAGTTAAAGAGGAGCAGCAAACCGCTCGGTCACACCCAGATATGAAGAATGTCGATGGCATGTTTGTTCAATGAAGCACTGGCATGTGGGTGCAGACAAAAGTTAGTCAGGCCTGGTAGCTACTGCCAAGTTGATGCCAAATCTATTCTGTTTGTCTGGTTCTTTTCTGCTAAGAAATGTTACCACAAATATAAAGTGAAACACATACGTCGTCTTTCCTTGTGTCACTGATGCATGACTAAAATATATTACATTAACACATCCGTATCAACTCAGTTCATTACTTTTCCCAGTCTAGCAGCTCTGTGTTTTCCTCGAAAAAAGGTTGAAGATAGCCGTGTTAATACGGTTCATTCGTGGGTTATTCTATTTGGCTCGGTTTTGATCATTTTTTCCAAGTATGTCTCTTAATCTGTACTTGACTGTGTATTATTCATCCTCATGCTCTTGCATTACTTAGATGTCATCTTCAGTGCATACTCAGATCTTCCCATATGTCTGATTTCCTTGGTTCATATTCATTACATTTTTCCATTCAGTCCATACCACAAGTCTTTAACCTGGAGACTGAAATGATTAACCTATTGTCACGTCGGGCCGTGCACGGGGAGTGAGGTGGGGCGCAAGCAGCCAGGTTTCATAAGATGGCTTTTATTAGAAAACTCTACTACAAAACCAAAACAGGTCCGAGGACCTTAAAACACAAAGCAAACTACATATAAAAAAACACGAGGAACAGGGAAGGTGAGGGTAATTGTGAGGGATGACCAGCAAAGGACATAAACTTACATAGAACTTAAATACAAGACCTGAACCAATGAGCAAACATAATCACTTAAGACAAACACAAAACACCTGAAACTGAGGCACAAGATACAAACATACACGAATATCAAAATAAGAGTCTAGACCAAACCTAAAACAGTGGCCTCTACTGGCCACTGGCAGGACATTACACCTATGATATTATTAACCCATGTATTAAACTTTTGACAGTCTTGCAATATATATACATCCAATAAAATACCCATTTACAATCACAAGATTAACAGACAAAAGCAACTTGCATAGTGGGCCTTGGGCCTGTGGGCATCGGCTAATAATGTAGCTCTATATTCCGCACTGGATACTTTAACTGGTGTAGATTGTAGACTTTAACTGGTGTAGATTTATCACTGTAATATGGCAGTAATCACCTGTATATGATAGATTATTAAAAAATAATAACCCTGGAAGACCCAGGACAGATGTCCTGAAGAACTTACTGGGGAACAATCCACAGTTGGTGAATTCATCGAATTGAATATTGTTTAAAGGCTCTTTCTTCATGCCATGGTCACAAGTGTGGAGCATTTGAGCATTTCTTTCTAGCTTTTTTTTAATAACATTTTATTCTAACATCTGAAGTTTATTAAAGTCGTTTTTGTTACATTTTATTACTATTCCCCAAAGTGTACTTGAATAAAATGTTATGTTTGTTATTTTGGGGGGAAGTGCTCAGTAAAAACTGTGGAAAATAGTTTGTTTTGGAGGATTTCAATAAGATGTATTCACTTTCTGTGCTTCGATCTGTATCTGTAATAAATTCTCTCTTAAAGCATCTTCGTGTGACTGAGTGTGTATTATTTGTTCGCACATTATGGCTCTAGTGTTCTCCGCTCCTTCAGTATGTCACTGTCAGCAGTGTGGGTGACAAAACCAGAATAATGGTAACTATACTATATAAGCTGTCTCTATAAGAGTGACAACCTACAAAATCCAAAATACCATTTCTCCAAAGGAAATATACAGGTATACACTCGTGGTGAAAAGAAGCACTTTTGGTTCCCTATGGACACTTTTACTGGGTGGTTCTTTAAAGAATAATTTTTGTAAAAAGAGATGTGTGATGGTGGAGACTTTGAAAAGTTCACATTATATAAAGGTCCTTCTCCAATTCTTTTTGTAGAACCGAACATCCAGGACAGTAGAATCACTTCGAAACATTTTGCCACAGAGAAGCGAAATTGGTCGAAATGTTTCGTATTAGATTACGTTATTTAAAAGCAGATGATGTTCAGAAAATCATGCCTGGATTGCAAACTGCTACTCGGATTGCTGTTTACTGTCCCTTTTTTTTAAGAAATGGGGCAATAATATCCTAAACAGAAGCAGACATTGCAGTTAAACCTTTGGTCAGTAGACCATTTCTGCAAATCTGAAACTGGCACAGAACGTTCTATTTGTGCACAGCAGCCAATCCCTGATTAGGAAAGGGAGGTGTGGTGAAACATCTGCTAATCAGTTGGACTGTCATCATTTATGTAGAAATCTGTGGACGAATTCCAGAACGTGAGGTCAGCCGCTGGTGTCTGAAGCTGATTCCTCTGAAACTGATTTGATACTTTGAAAATGATGTCAGATTCAAATTGCGTCACACTCAGTTATCTCTTCCAGTGACTGTGCTGATTTAGTCACACTAATGATAACATATCAACCATAAAACATTTAACCTGCAAAGACATTCTGTATTCAGACACCCAGAAGAGTAACCTAAATGCATACTCAAGTAAACGTATTCGGCTACTCCTACTGCATAGCATTGCCTTCATCATGACTTCAGCAGGTTATGGAAGATGTCATATTTACATATTCAGCAGATACGTTTAGCCAAAGTGACTTCCATTCTCTAACTACAGGGGGCAGTCTCCGTTTAGCAACTTGGGGTTAAGGGTCTTGCTCAGGGACCCAGTGGTGCTGTGCTGAAGGTAGGATTCGAACCTATGACCTTTTGGTCCAGAAAAAATTTTTTTTAATATTTTTATTATGATATTGTTATAATAATATTATTATATTATTTTGGTTTAAATGTATAAAACCAAAAAACTGAAAGTCTAGGCTTTACGAGTGACAGCTGGTCATTATATTGACTGAAACTCTGTTGTAAGTGGTTTTAAACAGAGCCGGTCCTGACAACCCTAGGGCCTTTTGCAAACTGAGGGGAGGATGTTGTTTTGTCGATGGAAGGGATTTCATTTTGTTCAGAGGGGAGGTTTGATGGATGGGGTGAGACTACGGAGGAGTTGTCTCTTCTCTTTTTGCTTGGGGTTAAGAGTGGTATACTGAAGGTAGGATTCGAACCCATGCCCTCTTGGTCCAGAGGCAAGTATCCTACCCACTGGGCCACCACCACCACCCTAAGCGCCCAGGGAGCAGTGTGTGGGGACGTAACCTTGCTCAGGGGTACCTCAGGGGTGCTTTGCGGTCTTGGAAATGCGACCCCACGACTTCCTGATCGCAGGATGAACGCCCAAACCACTAGGCTACCAGCTGCCTAGCTGTCATAAGCGGTCATGAGGGATTATTCTCCTTAATATAACAATGTATATGTCATGATAGGTGCCACAAACGCCGATCGATGTCAGAACAGTTCATGCCAGCGAGTTGTCTGTATCTGTCATGACCATTATCTGTAAAGTGTTGTAACAGTGGGCAAAAAGGTCTGAATAGTACTGAATAGCTTATAGAGCTGAAGCATAAGAAGTCTTTCAGCATAAGAATTTTGCTAAATGCTATTGTTTTCTCCCTCTGCCCTGTATAAATGAAAACTGAAATGGAAGAGAAGTAAGTATGAAACAAATGTATCATGGAAACAGGGAATCTGAAGCTACTGATAAATAGAATGTGGGATTTTTCAGGGACAGTTTGGTGTGGTACAGTCCATTCCTGCGTCTGACTGTTCCCGATAAGCAGAAAAGCCTTTCAAACTGTTTCGGTAGGTTCTGAACACTAGTCCTGTGAAAGAATACAAATCAGAATAACGAGTTGCACACAGGTATCTTAACGGCTTAAGCAAGCTAATCATTATGAGAATTTCTATGACTTGAGAACCATGGGACTTAGAGACATTAAAAAAGTCGCATGACCTTTCAGGTCAGGTGCTTTGGTGGATGCAGCACCTGTAAATATACTTCTAGAGGATTTTTACAGTCGTAATGGACAGAAATGGCAACATAATGCACTTATTATTACAGCAACAAAAAGAGTGTCTCAGAATTGAATAAGATCTCAGACTAAATGTGGCCACTGCATACAGCAAGAGTAAAATACTCTCCAGTCATCATGAATTCTGTAATCAAATGTAACTTTACATCTGAAGGGCTAAACAATGTCAGACCCAATCAGTTTAAAAACCATGAAGGAATTTGACCTGGTGTCACCAACTCATTATTTTAGCAAAGAAAGAGTCAATACTGTGGTCATAGACAGTAAAAGATGTATTGAGATGCAGGAGGTATATATATATATATATATATATATATACCTCCTGTGGACATGTGTGTGTGTATGTGTGTGTATACAATATAATACAATATAAGAAAACAGCATTTGCTTATTTTACTCATTTGTATCAGCAGTGAAATTAAAGCACAGTCATATAATTGATCTCAAAACTAATCTGTCAGAGTGGAATGTGCTCATATTAGGATGTTGCCTTTCAATGAAACACAACATAAGAAGATATTATTTTAAATTCATCTAGGATCATTTCAATTGATCTGACTGACATTCTGATTGACACCATTGTTTAAAACAAATATTTTATTTTGTTCTGACAGTGGCAACAGGGTTACTACCTACACAACACTACACCACATCTTGGTAAATATAGAAGAGAGGCACAGATAAGGTTGGTGTTTGCCTCTAATCAGTGCTGTTCTAATTGACTTTAACAGCACTCTTCCACTGAGTACAAAAATGTGCCTTTGGGGACGGTCGGCAGTAGTGTTGTTTTTGGCGGCCTGTTTTAATTGTAGTTTTAGTCTAGTGTTTGCGTCAAGCTGTCATTTCAGTCTTTATTAGTCTTAGTCACGTCCAAACTCTTTTAGTCTAGTCGAGTTTCAGTCGACTAAAAGTCTGAGGATTTT
>JBBJLR010000034.1:6934677-6963038 GCA_037577145.1 Brachypetersius gabonensis
AAGACTCGTTCTCGCCCCCTACAGTGCAGTTCGGCTAGGTATACATCCGCGCTAAAATATCAAGGTGAAAGTCATCACAGCTTGAGTAGTATAGACTCCCAACTCCCAGCTCCCAACCCAACTTTGTGAATAGATTAGCGGAGATATTTTTTTATCACCCGATAAGAGTCTCACGTTAACGCAGCACGATAACGCCGATAACGGCCCACCACTAATTATATTATATTATATTATATTATATTATAGGGCTGAAACAATATTTGACAATATACAATATATTTGACAACATATATTAAAAAATGGAAGTCATTTGAATAATGGCTGCATTTACCACTTTTATAAAGCCATGCACCTCTGTGAGGAAATGTTTATTATGCTATATATTTAATGCAGTTGTCAGCTCTTCACACCAGAGATTAAAATTTGACTGTCTGAACAATCACAGTGCTTACAGGGACAAGTATTGACCAGAACGTTCATGCTTAAGATGATGGTTGGAAAGTTGTCTCTGCTGTCCTGCTCCCGCGCTCACTGCTGTACAAACAGAGCCTGCCATCAGTCCAGGGTTGCCAGTTTGGAACCCCTGTTTAGCATTTTAATGTGACTTACTATAATTGTTTATCAGTGATCTTATTATATTTGAATTAATCTTGTCAAAAACAGAACACACAGTATTATTACCAGCAACAATAATAACAACTATCAATAAATAATGATCATTATTATTATTATTATTGTTGTTGTTGTTGCTGTTGTTGCTGTTGTTGTTGTTGTTATGCCAGGATACATTACTTTGTAATAATAATATAATTCACTAATAATATTATTATATAATATATAATAAGAATATGGGGGGTTACATTTGTGCTGATAGTAAAAGATTTAATTTGGGGTAACAGATTTACAAAAAAAATAAAAAGCAGGAAGTATACACAAGAACAAAAATGGAATTCAGAGCTTTTATCTGGATATTTGTCCACAATTAACATTACTTTTTTATTTGCATAAATCCTTACAATGTTTGAATTGCGGATTGTGCACGGAAGTGCTTCCTGCTTTGTGTCACAGTCTAATTGGCCCCCACTGGAGAAGGGGTTTCCCCTGACCTCCAATGTTACTGATATACTCTGACACTTACTTAGCATGAGGTAAGTAGAAGGTAATGAAGACCCCCTCCCTGTCAGCAAGTGTCCCCGACTGTTCTCACTCTGCAGTTGGTAGAACATTCATATGTTGGCCTAAGTGGGTCAATACTGAATCATTATATACTGCAGTAAAATGTCAGGAAGGTGTGACAGAGCCACTTCTGCAAAACCTGCACTCTTGAACTCGGGCAGCATCCAGTACGAGAACATTTGAACAATTAGAAGTGAAGCTTTTTATTCAAATTATTCACATTATTTAAATTTGGAGGCATTCACAGCAGCTAATGTTGATGTTTCCCAAATTCCCAAACTAAAGTTTCCATGGAAGGTTTCTGAAAATGTACCAGGAATGATCCGCCCCTTTGCAACCCTAGTCTCAAATGGCTTCCTTCTCCCTGCCTATTGCACTGTGTAGGAATTACAATGCAGGCTGCTGCACCCTAATAGTGTGTAACATGTCAAACAGATGCAGCAGTGATTCAGCCATGTGTGCAGAATTCCATCATAGACAAATTGTGTAGAAAATGTATAACATTTGCAATACATTTGCATTGTAGAGGCGGAGACTGCTGTATCAGTATTGGACATGAAAAGTAGTATCATTCCACCCCTAACTGTATTACATACAGGACAGAACAGATAACTTTAGAGAGATTTCAGCACTGAAAGAAAAAAGTTGAGATTTTGATAGAAAAGGAGAAACTTTTGCATAAAAAGTGAAGTGAGGATAAGCAGAGAGGCCTGTTGTGAGAGTGTTGACACTAGACCTGGACAGAAATCAGGAAAAATCCCCCTGCCTGCCACCGCCAGCGTGTCCCAGGTCCAGCCTGCTGTGTGGACAGGCGTAGGGTGTGCTGAAGGAGTGATGGGTAATAAAGAAGCGATGTGCCGAAGTCCCGGCGGTCGCTCCTGCGCTCCGCTAGGCCTCATCATCCTCTCTTGGCAGCTGATGTTTCACACAAGAAGCCGTTGCCCTGGTAACAACTCTTCACACCTGATTCTGTAATGCCACTTCATTTGCCCCAGCCAATTTAAGAGGTACACTCAGGAGGGACCTAAGAGAATACATAAATATACGCTTGGCATGAAGATATCTGAGCAGGCCTCTTCTCTATTAGCTCTTGCATCATTCTAATACAGATTATAAGCAGACTTTGAATGTCCCGAACCATAGGGGAGCTGCTGCCCCTTCCGCTATCACCCACCCCCCCCCCCCGAGTGTGTTTAAAAATCAAAGGAAATTTGGTTGGAATAATAGTCTACGTGAAAAGCCAGGGAAAGGTCATCCACATACACAGCCGCTCTCTGAGCACCGTCACTCATCATGAAACACACGAATTATTGTTCAGTCGAGCATGTCATGAGGCAGACAAAGGAGAGGCCAAAGTTAATTAATGACACAGCAGGCATGAGCGAAGAGTCAAATAAAGTCAAACCTCACAGCTTAGTAGTCTTTTCGATAAGAACAAAGACCACCCCAGGAGACTCACACACTTGCAAATGTCCCACCAGCATAAACCCAGTGGACTTGCGTTGTGGTTTGCAGTGGTTTCCTAAACCAGTTGTTGCTCTTAGAAAATTCCTTCTAGAATCATGCATTTTACAAGCAGCCTGACTACAGCCTGACTACCTTTACTTCTTTTAAATGAAAGCAATGAATGTAGTCTGAAAATATCATCAAAGCTATATAATGTACTCACAAGTCCTTATGTGGAAACTAAGTTTTTTGATCTTTGTGATGTCACAAAACCCAATTTACATACATTTGCCTATTTGGCCCAAAAACGACCTCACATCTCATTCACATTGAAGCTATAAGTAGTTTCCTTTTGGGGTTCTGTTTGAATGAGAAACATTACAGGACTGTCAGCCTGAACAAAGCTCATTTATTTTATGTAAGTCATAAAGCAGCAGTAGCAAAAACACGAAAAAGAATGGTTCATGACTAAAATGTTAAGTGGTTGCACACAAATATGATTTGTTGCTGTATCAGTACATAAAATAACACAAATTTTGTGTAATAAAAGCAATAAAATGCAAGCAAATGTAAGGCATTACATTTCATTTCGACTTACGAGGGATATATACTTGCATAGGTTGAGAGAAAACAGTGTGTGTGTGTGTGTGTGTGTGTTGGATCCTGGCTGCATGCCCCATGTTTAATCTTATCATCAATGGTGCTTTGCTGTCAGAATCACTTTGTAAACCAGGCAGAGCAACATGCAGTTTAACCTAATTACCCTTCATGCCCTGACTTCCAGTATCCCTCCATGCAACTCCCACAGCTTTCTTCCTGAGGGAAGGATCTCAGTCTTTTTTATTTTGCGAGCCAAAACCTTCCCTCAAAAACGGTAATGCAGGCAAAACTGAAGAAACAGAGCTTTGGATTTACTCTGTTCAAATCCGCACATCTGTTCTTCACGTATAAAAAATATAGCATCAGCACAGTTACTGTCAAAAGAAATGTACATAAATACACACACACACACACACACACACACACACACACAAGACAGAAGTTTGGGCACACCTAAAAACGATACGTTGCTCTTTCAAAATGTTATCACAAAAAACAATCATGACTGGAGTGCAATGTAACAAAATACACTGCAAGTGCAGTTTAATGGATGTGAAAGTTTCATCAAAATAAGCATCCCCTGCTTTCATCACAGTAGCACAGATTCACCACGTCCTTTTCTGCAATTTTTTGAAATAACTCCCAGCACCTTTTCAAGAATGCAAACTGTTAAAAACAATGTTGACTATTTTTTCTAAATCTGAGAACTGTTCAGTGATAATGATAGAAGCCAGACTAGCTGAGTGCCTTGAACAGCTACCTCAGAGACAGCTATTACACAAATACGGCTATAAATATGTTACCCGATGTCTGAGATTCTGTTTTCAAAATCCTTTAGGCATTAAACCTCAAAATGCCTGCAGAGCAGAGAGATACTTGCAGGGTATTGTAAGGGAAAAGTACTTCAAGAAAAGATATTATTTGGATTTGCCACTATTTGATCATTATCAACATTACATATAAAAACTGGTTCACTAGCCACTATAATGAACCACCTCATATCAGATCACTCTGAATGACTTTATTTACATCTCAGCCACTGAATTATGTGAAGCGCCGGTGGAGCTCCCCTTTAAACTTAAGTGAAATGTCAACATATGCTTTTCCTATTCCAGCACAGTATGGTGGTCCTCGGATATTGCAGATGTAGATCAAGCAAATTACATCATTATGTAATTCTCATCGGCACGACTGGGCTAGAAGTGAAAATAACAGTTGCTATGAAGTGCCATCATTTACAGGACTGAAGCAGTTATACAGTGTTTTAAACAATGCAACAAAACTTTTGCTTTGTACAATTAATGACATTTACAAAATGGTCCTGAGCGTCATTTAGAGACAGAACAATCATTTCTAGCATTTAAGGGAACTCTTGTAAATGTCAACCGGCCCATTCTGCCACAATAGTCCTTGTGCTGGTACTTTTTATACTCCCTAATTCATAATAATTGGCAAGAAAGGGACGTTCAGACCTTACACTGAATGACCGGCAAGTTCAATTAGACAATATTCTCACGAATGCAAAAGTCATCCACAATATTTTGTGCACAAACTCCACACAGTAAATGGCCCTGTGTTAAATTCACTCAGAGCTAAAATCAGCCCCTGACCGAATAATTACTGACTGTTTCAACACTTTTTGCCGGCTTAATGAAAAAGGGCCTTATTATCCTGAAGCAGAGGATGACATCTACCACCGGAGCTGCCACCTGGCTGTTTCTGATTTCTGTTGAAAAGTCAGTCAGGTCATTGATCCAGGATTGTTTAGGACTGAGGGGGGCATCGCATTTTCTCTACTCATGAGGGCGTGTCCGACAGATGCGCAGTTTCCACACGAATGCAGTCTGACTCATTGTGCGCCAAAAGGGTCAGGAAGGTGGAACAGAAATAGGGAAGTGTGGTGATTAATCAGGATCTTATCGTCCAATCAGATTACTCACCCCACACCTTTTACCCAGCTGCACCAAGTGCAGTGCCTTCACATACAAATGGAACAGTCAAGGCAGAGCTTCGCTAATGAGGAGACAGAAGAGCTCTCCTGCTTTCTCCTCACCTTTTTCTCCTCGCTGTAATGTGTTCTATTACTGTGGATAAGCTGAGGTGAAGACAGAACATATTAACAGTCCAAATCAAGTGTGTGCACTGGAAATGGAGGATGGAAATGACCGTTCTGTCTCTAGAAATGCTTACAATTTGATGATTATAATAACACCTTACTTACATCCTTTATGTATGAGGTAAAGTATGTGCAAGGAGCAAGTTGGAGGAGATACACTATATAGGCAAAAGTATTGGAACGCCTGACCATTACACCAACAGGGACTTTAATGATATTTCGGGCAGCTGGTAGCCTAGTGGCTAGGGTGTTCGCCCTGGGTCATCATGGGCTTGATTCCGAAACCTGCTACATATATCTGAGGTTCCCTAGAGCAAGGTACCATACCCATACACTGCTCCCCTCTGGGCGCTGCTTCACTTGGTGAATGGGTTAAATACAGAGGAGGAATTTTGCGCTGTTCACACCGTGTGCTGTGGTGTGTTCACATGTGACAGAATGGTGACTTCATTTTATATGCAGGTGGTCCATCTTTGCATTGAACAGTTTCCACTCTTCTTGGAAGACTTCCCACGAGATTTTGGAGTTTTTGTGGGAATTTGTCCCCATTCATGCTGTAGAGCGTTTATGAGAGCAGGTACTGATGCTGGGTGAATAGGCCTGACTCACAGGTCATCACAAAGGTGCTGGATGGGGTTGAGGTCAGGGCTCTGTATGGACCAGTCAAGTTCTTCCACACTGAACTCATCCAGCCATGTCTTTATGGAACTTGCTTTGTGAACTGGGGCACAGTCATGCTGGAATAGAAAAGGTTCTTCCCCAAACTATCCATGAAGTTGGAAGCATTGTGTTGTCCAAAATGTCTAGTTTAGTTGATAAAGATGACTGTTTTTGCGCACAGTGTGACTTTAAGATCACTAAAGCTGAGAGGAGATGTGTGAGAAGAGGTCTTTTACTCAGGAGAAACATCTGAGCAGCAGGAGCTCTTCCACTCTTTACAAGTCCTTTCAAATATATAAGGCTGGGAGTATTGTTGCACTTAAATTCAGTATTACTTTCAACAGTACAGAATAGTGATACCACCCTTGTCTCAAGCAGGGTGTCACGTCGCCAGGGGTTTCCCCAAAGAGAACAGGCTGGTCTGCAGGCGTTCATGACTTTAAGTATGACCTTTATTAACACACGAGAAACATAACATGGCACGAGGGCCAACAGACTTAACATAAACGTATGGCTTTTGCGATGGTGGACCGACAACTAGGGTCCACCTAACTTGAACTTAAATACAATCCCACAAACTGAAAGATCCAATGACATAACAGAAACAATTAATCATGAGTACACCTGGACTCCATCCTCAGGTCGGGTGTACTCACAATGTCAAAATAAGAGTCCCATACCAAAACCCAAACTTAAAGCTCCAGCGCCCCCCAGTGGCCGCTGGCCAGACGTCACACAGGGTCCATTTTCTGTTTGAGGCAGTGGCAGTACATTTTAAATGTAGAACTGCTTTTGAAGACTACTTTTACCTAGACTGGTATAAAAATCAGGATTGGTCAATTAAGTAGTTATCGGTAATTATTGTTACATTGGTCAGTACTGAAGAATTTGGTATCGTTATCTGAGGGGAAAAGTAGTTTTGGTACAGTACAGTAAAAAAAAAGTCTTAAGCATCTATGAAAATAATATTTACAAACTATTTAAATGAGCTGTGAGTGTTTTTCTCATGTTAATGTTACTAAATATACAACATAAAACTATAAAGAATAAATACTAATAACCGTATAGAGAAAATACTGGTTTTATGCTCAGTATACCAGTATATTCCTCATGAAAATCCAGTATTAGTTCCATCAAAAACCTGGTTTTATTCAATCAATCCTTCATTAAATTTAAATCAGGAGCTGCTAATGGAGTTTCTCCATCCAAACAACGGCTGGAGGAACCGAGGAGGAATCTGGAACCGAACCTGTGTTCTCCTCACCAGCTCATACAATATCAACACAAACAAAAATCTTGAAACGTTTTACTGCGTTCTTGTTAACTTTGCTAGCAGAAAGACACATTAAATATCACACGCCAAGGAAAATGACTTTAAGCACTTTGCTAAGATTTTTAGCAGTACTGTACACTCCAAGTCATGGAAGCATTAATATATATCTCATTAGAAATGACAGTAAGCACCTCTCATCCATTATATCCGCTAACACTGCAAAGCTATAACAATAATCAAAGAGTGGAAAGGTATCTGTGAAATTTGTCAACCACATATTTTACATTATGACTGCTAGGCATCTCCCCATGTCTCTCGCATTCAACTGACAAAGAGTCATTTTCTATTAGAAATCTATTTCAAAATCACTTTGTGCTTCAAGCAGAGGAAAATGAGATGCTTTTTTTAGAAGCTGTTCACAGGCTATAGGCTATAACTGATTTGAGTCATACTAATTTGTTATAGGCCTCTGATATGGGTGTATCATTTTGTTATAAAAAATGAATAGAACCAAGCCACCTTACCCTCTAGCAAGACCTGCTACTATAATTGATTACCATCCAGCCACAGGAATAAATTAGCCCGGCCTGTGAACTGGCTAGCTATGGATGGAGTCTGCAAGATATTTATTTTTGTTAAGTGTTAATTTAGTAACAGCATCAGTATGTAAAACAAAAACCAGACATCAGGATCTTTCCTTAAGGTTATTTTTGTATAAGCATCTTTGAGACCAAATGGTAATTTGTTATGTACGTGTTACTCTCAGAGCTGGCTTATAAATCCACCTTTATCCTCTGATTTCTCTACAACATGGCTCCAGTTGTCAAAGTCTTTGAGCTGTTAGTGAAAGCAGCTATGTTGCAACAGGATTACTGGATGTAGATATCCGTCTTAAATGTCTGTACCTGGTAAATTCCATCTTTGACAGAATATATAAGAAAAACATACATGGCACTTACTTGGTGTCGCAATCAGTTCGTCCTGGTAGAGCAGGGCTGTCAAACTCTGGTCCTGGAGGGCAGGTGTCCAGCACAGTTTGATGGTTCTCCTCCTCAAACACATTCATTAAACCTGACAATTCACTGGTGAAGGAAAGCAGGTGTTTCTGAGCAGGGAAATCACCAAAACCTGCTGGAGCACAGCACATCTGGGGTAGATCTTCAGTCTGTGGTTTAACATGCCCGGGAAAATACATTATAGGAGAAACTCTGTAAAGTTTCTTACAGATATGTGTGTTTGCGCAGACATATAAATATATTATGTGGGGTGGAGGTAGCTCAGTGGGTAGGATACTTGGCTCCAGATCAAGAGGTTGTGGGTTCGAATCCTACCTTCAGCACACCACCACTGGGTTCCTGAGCAAGACCCTTAACCCCAAGTTGCTCCAGGGAGACCGTCCCCTGTAGTTAGGGAATGAAAGTCGCTTTGGATAAAAGCGTCTGATAAATGCCGTAAATGTAAAATATGTACACATATATACACACATATATCCAGTGTGTACATACATATACTTTAAAACCTCTGCTAATTCGTGGTTTAGAGTTTGTGGGTTCAGCCATTCGGATTTTTCCCACCGCAAATTCACGGAAACCCCAGTGCTGCTAATTCATAGTTGTACCACACACGAACAAAAATGAATGAATATTTTTACTTCTCTCAAGTATTTTTTCCATACTTCCACACTACTAATGGTGCGATTTTGATAAACGCTCATACTGCCTCTTAAGTATACCCCCCCCCCCACCCCCCCCCGCACATACACACACACACACACACATACACACCCCGGGGGTTTGTTCCTTGTATCGCTGTAGATTTACAGTATATTGCACGTCTTGGGTGTCCTATTACAGTGGGGTAGTTTGCTGCGGAAATGGATGTTATGTAAGCATCAACATTCACTAATAGCTGCCGGAGAAGGAGTGCTGTGTTCTGTGCTTAAGATATTATGTGCAGCTCCACAAGAAGACAATGAAAAGACGCCCCTCGGAAGTCCGAAATTCTGCGTTAAAAATATACCAGTGGGACGGTACATTTGAAGAAAACTCAATATTCTGATGACTTATATGTATGTATAGCTGCATTATCACAGTGTTCCACACATATTTAAAAGGTTTGTGGTTCAGGATCTCAAGGATTTAATGCCAGAGTGTAAAAATGTTCTTTGCCCTACATTTCCACGACGATGGATGTGGTTCTTTACTAGTTTGAGGACGTTTTGCCATCACTGCTGTACCAAAGTGCTCAGGGCTAGAACCGAAGGTAAGATAGATGATGATGAATTTCAAGCATAAAACAGGAACCTGCTGGGTCCCCAATGCCAACACGTCCCAACAGTGCCATACGCTCTCCACGAGAATGCTGTTCGGTCACGCTCCGATTGGCAGGGTTCCCCTATGCTCCACTACCATCAGTAATGATCCAGCCAAGACCAGGCCTTAGCCTTTCTGAAGCTTTATTTACAAATACAGCATGAATGAATATTCTGAGATGCGCAAGCCTAATCTTTGATAATGTGTGGGATTCGAACAAAGCTGGACCAAACAGAAAAGGCTTATGTCTTGAGATAACAAGCGAGGTGGTCCTGCAGAGATGTGAAATGAACTGGCAAAGCTGAGATATTGTTAAGATCTTCCTCTCGAAGAAGAATGTGAAAGCGAGGAGTTTGGTCCTGGGGCTCGTGACAAAACGACAAAGCAAGTGAGATCTCAGGTTAGCGATGATTTATCAGACATCTGTTGATGCAAGCTGCTCTTCTCGCTTCAGGTGCCAATTGTTTTTGCTTCAAGCAAAACAAATTGCCGTTATATAAGCGAATAACAGTAATAATCAACAATTACAGGGGAAAGAAAACATATGTTTAATATTGAATGCTGCTGAAATAGATGTATTTTACACCAAATTCTCTGTACAGTCTATATTTGTTTTCACTATGTCCTTTATTCATTTAGTCACTGTTGGAACAAAACCTCTTCATTGCTTTGGGTTTTTTTTTCATTTTCATATGAATTCAACACACTAAGTGTCCTTTTCACTGATCAGACCAATAAAAATGTGCCAAAATCACTTAGAATGAAGTCTTAGGACATTGGTTTACATAAGAAATACATTAAAAATAAAAAACACATTCCTCCAGCTGTAAAATAATGTTTATGAAGTGCACCTGATATTTGGGTGGGCATTAAAGCAGCATGTTACTTTGATGCCCACCCATATATTGTTTGGTGCAGTTAGAATTCATTAAACATTAACAATCAATCTTAAACCATCAAGAGCCATTGGGTATCCAGTTTACAGATGTAATGTGATCTCACGTGGTGGTGTGTGTGTTTGTGTGTGTGTGTGTCAGAGTCTTTAGCTCTCTTAACTTGCTGCGTTTTCGAGATAAACCTCTTGGGTTGGCCAGATACCAACTGACTGCTGAGTTATCTCAGTATATTCTGTACAGGACTCTGACTCATGCCGTGTTTACAGTATTACAGGAGGTCAGCGACTGTTCATTGTGCTACACCTTGTGTTTTCTGGAATCCACTACAATAAGTCTACAGTTCTTTATGCTGCTGTGTTTCCCTTCTGCTGTGAACACATGAGTGAATAAATAATTGATGTGTACAATTTCTGTTTACATTAAAAACATCTTCGAAGCATCTCTGCCTGCATTAACCCGTTCCAAAACATGTTGTGCTACTAAGGCAACCAAGGCACCAAGTCAGTTTCTCTCCAGGAGACGCCTGCAGAGCTTGCGTTTGCTAAATAAGCATAAAGGTAATGGTGCGCTAAAGCACACTACTAAAAACATAATGAGCTTGATTTCCACCAGCATCGTCTTCGTGGGATCCTAGCAATGCTCCGACTGTTTGCATTTGAACCCATTAACATTATCCACTGCTAAAAGGTAACTCATGATTTGACCAAAATGTAGTGACCATTAGCTAACTGTGTTTGAATTTGGAGATAAGGACATACGTTCTGACATATAACAGTTACATCCCATTCTGATGGAACACAGAGTTTAATATTCCTGACGCAACATAGAATTTAATATTCTTGATGGAACATAGAGTTTAATATTCCTGACGGAACATAGAGTTTAATATTCCTGATGGAACACAGAGTTTAATATTCCTGATGGAATAGAGTTTAATATTTCTGACGGAATATAGAGTTTAATATTCCTGATGGAACATAGAGTTTAACATTCCTGATGAAATATAGAGTTTAATATTCCTGATGGAACATAGAGTTTAATTTTCCTGATGGAACATAGAGTTTAATATTCCTGAAGGAATAGAGTTTAATATTCCTGATGGAACATAGAGTTTAATATTCCTGATGGAACATAGAGTTTAATATTCCTGATGGAATAGGGTTTAATATTCCTGATGGAACATAGAGTTTAACATTCCTGATGAAATATAGAGTTTAATTTTCCTGATGGAACATAGAGTTTAATATTCCAGATGGAATATAGAGTTTAATATTTCTGATGGAACATAGAGTTTAATATTCCTGATGGAATAGAGTTTAATTTTCCTGATGGAACATAGAGTTTAATATTCCTGATGGAATAGAGTTTAATATTCTTGATGGAACATAGAGTTTAATATTTCTGATGGAATATAGAGTTTAATATTCCTGATGGAACATAGAATTTAATATTCCTGATGGAATAGAGTTTAATATTCCTGATGAAATATAGAGTTTAATATTCCTGATGGAACATAGAGTTTAATATTCCTGATGGAACATAGAGTTTAATATTCCAGATGGAATTATTAAGTTTGAACTTAAAATATTGAATGTTTCCTGAAAAATAATTTTTTTGTTGGTGAATCCCTCAGTTTTTACAAAAATTGGTTACACTGTCAAAATGTCATAATGAATAAACCAACAGAAATGCTTCAAAATGACTTCCTTCTTCTTTTTGGAGATAAAAGACCAACAACAAACACATTTCTCATTTATTACTACCAGTACAGGTGCCATCCTTCATTGGATCTGTTCATTTTTGTCCTTTTTTAATCTGAAGCTCACTAACAGAACAAACGGAGGGATTATAACATCTTTATAACATTATTTTGCAAATATTTGTTTGATGGGCCAATTAATTTAAAAAAATCTGTCATGCAGAATTATGTTGTGACATTTTTGGATTTTGCAGAATTCACTTTCAAATACAGAGCAAGTGCTCTTAGCTGCCTGCTAGTACTAATATCATAAAACTTCAGAGAAGCTAAAACTAAGAATAAACTGACTGATTGCTGGCCATGCTGACCGTAGTCACAATGTTAGTAATTTGCTCTATTCTTCATTACACTGTACTGAGAATAGCCACTGCTGGAGAGTGTGTTTGATCTTCTCTGACGTAGAGGTGCAACTACCAGCTTCTTATTATTTTTCATCTTTTTTCCCCCAACAGACGTGAAAAGCTGGTGTCGTCAAGCACAGGATAATAAACGCTGTGGTGGACTAACGCAGTTAAGACTACAGATAGACTACATGCACCATTCTCTGCAGCTTTAAGAAGACCAGATATCAAATCTCATCATGGATTTTGTAATGAAGCAAGCACTGGGAGGTAAGTGTAAAGATGATTGCGTATGACATGTCCAATAATATGAGCTTGTTCGGCTTTATTGTATATTTGCAAACTTGGCGTAAGAGGAAACTCTGCCCTACAGCAAAGAGGATAAGACCTTTCAGAATTAACAGAAAGATAGATTAAAAACACTGTAACCATATTAGCCGTAATCGAGTGATTTGTATCTTTATTTATTCGTATATGATTGGGTATATTTTTTGTATGTGGAATATAACATTACTGCATTATCATCAATATATTATTATCTTAATACAGTATACTGTTTATCTAGTTTTTTAGTTTCTAAAACTAGAAGGTTTTCTAAAAGGTAGAAGGTTTGTCAGGCCACTAATAATGATACAACTAATGGGATATACACAAAACACTTTTTATTGTCACAGTTAGCCTTTTTAGCTGAACGACTGGGACGTTTCAGTCACATTTCAGTGAAATGAAAGTGCAGCCTTTCCTCGATCACCTCCAACTGTGTAATCAGTTGCCTGATCGGTTGTCTGAGGTATTCCAGTGTGCTTTCAAGGCACGGACGCAAGGGAGTAATTTAAACAAAGCAATCAGCATCTTAGAAGCTCGCGCATACCGGCAGGTCCTGTCCATTTAAGGGGTTAAAATAAATCTCTCTTTATGGGAATACCGAATTGGTTAATGCTTGGATCACATGACATGCACCCCATTTCCTCAGGAAAAACACAATGTGCTTTTTTTTCTCAAACACTTTTTACAAAATTGGATTTATTAATGTGCATCTCATTGGTAGTATAATTAAATACGTTTCAATTAAGATTTTTTTAATCAAACATTCCTTTTTAACCCATTTTGAGGAATAAAACGTTTTGGAAAAGCGATTCCAAAACACCTGGTGGATTGTATAAAATGAAATAACATTAGATCATGATGAGAATAAAAAATATACAGCAATCGCAGTGCACCATGTTGCCTATATTCCACAGACACAAACACAGAATTGCATTTTACAGATTTTCTAAAGGCTTCTTTAAATGTGTTGTCATTACAGATGTATATATGTGCTTTTTATTGATTTCTTGATTTTGGAGGACACATTTTGTTTAAAGGTCAATGAGTCAATTTCTCTGTTTGGTTCCATCAGCTGAACGATATATTGTATTCCCCTCCTACCACTTCACTCTAATGGACCAGGTTCTTTAAAGCCCTAGTGACTGCCTGATGAGCTTTTGGGGACTGGGTCTTACCATGGCACAGATTAATTATAGAACAAAAAAAAAAAAAATGATTTATTACCACCCTATGTCTTTTTTTAGTGTCTGCTAATGTAATAAACCTACATTTAGCATATTTGTTCAACAAGGCTATACTGGGGTACTGAGTTATTCAACACGGTGCAGCTCTTCAGTCAGATTCAGGTCAAAGAAGCAGCTGCTTGGCTAATGAGAACAGGGACATTGTGTTGAAGGGTGAACTTCTTTCTCAGTTTTAGCTCTACTCCAGAGGCCGTGTGCTTTGTGCAGTGCTTTACTGTAGGCCACTCACATTCAGGGAGACAAATTTAAACTGTGTGGTATACCAATCTTGCTTTATTGAAATAAGAAATGTATTATTTTCATACAGTACACAGATCAGCCATTAAACATTAATACCACCCCGGGCATCACAGTGCCTCGGCCAGCTTTCTTTCTTCCTATAGTGCATGTGAGTACAATCTCTTCCTCAAGTAAGCAACACACACACGCACCCGGCCGTCCACATGATGTAAAAAAAATAAAAAAAACCCTGATTCATCGGACCAGGCTATTTTCTTCCACTGCTCCATGACCCAGTCGTCTAGCCATCACAAATTGGCCATTGTCAGAGGCACTCAGATCCTCACGCCTGCACATTTTTCCTGCTTCCAACACATCAGCTTCAAGAACTGACTGTTCACTGACTGCCTAATATACCCCATCCCTCGGGAGGAGTGACTGTATAATGATTTTGCAAAGTGCATTTTGTTATGGCTGATCAGTGAATTAAACTGTATGTACAAAAGTATTGGGACGCCTGACCAAACCACCAACAGGGAATTCAGTGACATTGCATTCAAATATATAGACTTTAATATGGAGTTGCTCCCCCTTTGCAGTTAGAACAGCTTCCACTTTTATTGGTAGGCTTGAAGTTTCTGTGGGAATTTGTGCCAATTATTTCTGCAGAGCATTTATGAGATCTGGCACTGATGTTGGACGAGAAGGTCTGGCTCACAATCTCCGTTCCAGTTCATTCCAAAAGTGTTGAGGTTAGAGCTCTGTGTGGGTCAGTCAAGTTCTTCCACACCAAAAGTCATCCAGGCGTGTCTTTATGGGGCTTGCTTTGTGCACTGGGGCACAGTCATGTGTAGAAAAGGGCCTTCTCCACAAAGTTGGAAACATGGCACTGTCCAAAATGTTTTGGTATGCTTAAGATTTCCATTCAATGGAAGTGAGGGGCCTAGCCCAAACCCTGTAAACAGGCATGTCCCAATACTTTTGTCAGTATATTGAATGTCAAAAAGTATCCAGATACCTTAATTAATGAGTGAATTCAGCTACTTTAATGTGCACCCATTGCTCTGGAGTAGCACCGTAAGAGCCTAATATCACCATGTCAAAAACGAAGTGCTAGAAGAACTAGGATATGCTTCCTTTAAATTTACCTTTATATTCTGGTACAGATACACAATGCAGGCCAGCATTTATGGCATATCAGTTTACAGCATTATATTATAACAGCTGCACCCAAACTGTAAAATTTGATCTCTAAACTCACTCAGGATGCCGGACTCTTCGAAAATCTGAAGCCTTTTGTCAGCATGTTGGATGAGTTTCCTTTAGCAAATGTGTCTGCACTTCTCTTCACCTTAATGGTAGAGGAGCATGATTTATCCATGAAGGTCATTCATTATTCAGAACGCTTCTTCTCATCAAACTTCCACATCCTTTACAAATTATTCAGGAGTGTATATCATTTCGGCAGCTCTTTTGGAGTCGCCAGCCAGCCCCTTGCCCTCCAACTGCAGTAGACTGTAAAAAAAAAAGACTAAAAATGAGGGAAATTGTTTCCTGAGACAGATTTTACAAAGAGTAGAGTAGACTAAAAATAGTATTTTATAGCTAGGTGATCCACATGCAGGCAATTTGGCATCTAACATACGCTCATCAGTTTTTGTTAAATTACAACATTAAAAAAAATATTGAAATAATTGAAGTAATATTTTTGTAAAAGCAAATGGAGAAGCCCAGAATGGAATTTAATTCGCCATATGTGCCACATACAGCGTTACTGAGATTCCCGTGGGTGAAGTACCTATCCATCCATCCATCATCTGAGCCGTTAATCCTTAACCAGGGTTGCAGGGGGTGCTGGAGCCCATCCCAGCAGTCACCAGCTATGCATTTAAAAAAGACCGGGAAAATTCCGTTATAAAGTACATTATTGTTTATTGTTTTTGTATCTAGCAGGATCAGTATTAAATACTGTATGAAATATCTCAAAACTTTATAATGTAATTTAACAAAACAAATGATGAGCATATGGTTCAGACACAAGTAACTGCATTAAATATACAGCACTTATATAAGATATACAATGTACTATTTCTCCAGCTTTGTTTAACATGTATATTGAAGCTGTGGAAACTATAAAGTAATGAATGTTTTGCTTGCCACAATACATTCCATCAGTGTTTAGCTTGTCAACTTACTATCATTTACACCAGTAGGATTTTTTCCACATACTTTTGCCTGTTTCTTTCTGATGATGTGACAAAACAGACTTAGCCTTGGCATTATATAACACAAGCCAGTATCTTTATTTGGACAGTGCAGGAGGACCTTTCCTGTCTGAAGCCTATGTTTTACAGTACAGCTGAAGTCACCCAAAACCCTTTTCTGTTTTTGAGCTACTAATCTTGCTCCAGTGAAAGAGTAGTGCACATCACAATAAGAGCATTACAAATGTATTTGGCTGACATTAGAGTAGGATTAGAAATGGGTGTTGATTAGGGTTGAGTACCGAAAACCGTACCTATATAACCGGTATGTACCGAACTGAAACAGAGTGCGAATTTCGGCACCTCATTACGGTGCCACTTAAACGCCTGAACTGTGAATTGAGGCTAAGATGACACAGTTGTAATAAACAGAGACACAGCAGCCGGCAGCGAGAGTTCCAGAGAGACTTTCTTTATTTCAATCAAAGTGCACACAAGTCCAACTCAGAACAAGCTTGTTCACGTATGAGCTTCCCCACTACGAGGGGGACCTTCACCCCTCTGAATCTCCTCTGTAACAGACCCGAAACCGTTTTCCCCGGGGGACCTTCTCTCCCAAAGGGAACTCAGTTTGTTTTCCCACACAGTCCGTACCGTCTCTCTCTCTGCCTTCCTTCCCCATCAGAGCTGCATAGACTCACCGAGTGTGAGCTCGAGTCGTCGGTTCACTCCTGGATGGAATATCGACAAGAGAGAGAGAGAAAGAGAGGGAAAGGAAGGAAATAAGCAGCCAGCGAACGTGCCACTCGTTACTCAAACTCCTCTTTCCTGCCGGCTCTCCTCTCCACCATGCTTCCCCTCTGCTCGCTGTAGAAGCCGACTCTCTGTAGTCCTGAAGTTTCCAAATAGGCAAGATTTTCTCACAGGAAGAGTCACAAGCACACTCACACCAAACGCTGACCAGCGCTTCCTCACCATACAGCAGTGTGATACGTTTTCTCAGTGGCTAACGTGAGCCCTGAACAAGGTACGTTTTCGATAAGGGTGATACGTCACCTTCCCTCACACATACAAAACAACCCCAAAAACCTGGGTGACCACGCACCGACTCTCTGGCTCAGCCAGGATTTAAACTCGCGTTCATCCAATCACACAACACTGACACTTACACCCTTAACGAACACAGCTGCTGACACTCATTAGGTGCCTCCTTCTCCTGGTGTTTGCTGAGCGCACACCTGGCACCTAATGAGAACCTCACTCACTCACACACACATACACCTTTAGTCCAGAGCCCTGTCCCCTAATATTCTGGTGACTTCTCCTGTGAAAAGGCAAATATGGTGATATTTCTGCAAAAGAATTGCTAAAATTTGAAGCGGTTTAGTTATTGTAGTTGGGTTAGGTGGCGTATGTTTTGTTGTTGTTTTTTGTATTTACTTATATTTTCATTTATACTTTAAACTTTTAATATATTGTTCAATTTTAACCATTCAATTTTTTGTTCAATAAAAATATATTCTTGAGTCATCCACCATCATTTTGTGGCTTTTGTAAAGTATTGGTTCAGGCACAGTTTTGGCACCGGTACCGTTTTAAAAGTATCGATTCGGCACCAGAACGAAAAAAACCCAAACGATACCCAACCCTAGTATTGATAGGATTTTAGTAAAACTGATATTGCTTACTCATACCACTATTTATTGATACTCTGATACTACATTTACATTTATGGCATTTATCAGACGATATTTATCCAAAGCGACTTCCATTCCCTACGTACAAGGGACAGTCTCCCTGGAGCAACTTGGGGTTAAGGATCTTGCTTAGGGACACAGTTGTGGTGCTGAAGGTAGGATTCGAACCCATGACCTCTTGGTCTGGGGGCAAGTATCCTACCCACTGAGCTACCTCAATCCCCTACTCTTTATGATACTACTCTCTATGATTTGATGTAAAAAAAAAAAATAGACATCACATGAAAAGATGTGCAAAGATTTGTTACAGTTACAAATATGTGGAGCTGATTTGCAGAGAGTCCCTCCCACTAATCTAAGCTGGCATCACTCATTTGAAAATGGCAGCTATGACAGAAATCATTAATGCTGCAAAAGCAGTGAGAGCAGCAGCCTATCAGTCCAGGAGCTTATCAGTACTGACCACTCAGGAACTGGCACCAGTGTTGAATTGGTTCTTGATCCTTAAGCTGGCCTGCAACTTCCAGTTATTTCTGTAATTGATTTATCTAATGACTGTTACATGATTTATCAACAAATGAAACCATTATGTCACAGTACCACTATCACTCAAAGTTCTGTCTGTGTATCAAGTGATTCCAATATGGCATAGAAGCCATATCGCCCCCTGCACATCCTGCAGTGTATTGCAATCTGTCAAAACGATTGTGTCTCATGAAGTTTATGCAGCACTCTGTTTTAAGTAGAACACATGGACACATTGACATTTTTCCCATTATCAGTGTCATTGTCTGACTAATCAACCATGTCTGTGATGCCTTTCCTTTGTGATAATATCCCACTTTTTAAGAGTGTAGCCTGCCATCTGATAGTACAACAGCAAACTGCCCACAAATAAACTGATACTGGTTGAACAGCAGGTCTCTGTGATCTACTTATTAAAACTATAGATTAGAAAGATGGTGCCTTTTTAAAGTCCAAGAACTTTGAGCAGATCCTTGCTGCAGTGGTGGTAGGTAGTGACCTATTTTATAACTCTTTTATCAAAGAATACTAAGAAGCTAATTAACATGTTAATTTAGACAGCCCTCCAAGATTTGCATATTAACGTGAATGAGTTTTTTTTCCCTCAGATATATTAATATAGCTCCAACCACTGCTGCATGATAAATCACGGGATTTGGTCGACCATCCATCACCACAGTCTGTTATTCCTGCGGCGCTTTGATGTAAAGCCATGCAGAATCTGATAGAGAAGGAAAGCTCTTCTTTTGTTATGTTAACTAATCTCTGTATGGCTTTCAGAATGACTGGAATAAATCAAAACGGCCTACATATTTTCTTATAGGCTTACTAGAAATGCTGTTACGTTGTTTTTGAAGAAGCGTTGATAAAGCGTGTCTTTTTTAAAAGCAGGTGGCACGAGATTTACCTTCAGTTTGTAAATGAAAAGGGTCGGTATCAAATCTTGTCCAGGGCCAGTTTGAGACTGTATATTACTGTACTGCACCATTCAGCCGAGAATGAAGAGGCAATATTAATGACCTTGAGTTCATTGAGAATGTCAAAAAATATAAATCCAGTTAGTGGAAAGAGGACAGCAGAGCTGGCGAGTTAATTATCTATTAGGACACTGGTGGGTTGGGGTGGGGGTGTCCAGGCCCAATATTTTGAATGACCTTCCACTACAAATCCTCCACGGGCTCTGGAGCAACCTGCAGCTAGTTCTCAGCTAAGTGCTAATCTGTCAGCCCAAGGTGTCTCTCACACACACACACACACACACACACACACACACACACACACACACACACACACACATACACACTTGCCAATTAAAGTGTCTTTTGCCCCCGAATGCCCTGAGAGGCATATGGAAGTAATTAAACTCAGGTGAAGACGGAGCATTAACATTCAGGATAGATTTCAAATGTGTAGCTGTATGTAACATGTGCCTGTGATTAATAATGAATATTCACATTTCAAAGACAGTACTCTCTCCAGTTGCTTATAGATATATGACACATTATGACGCAGTAAAAATTGACAGCAACGTCCATAGCACACTTCCAATGTCTCTTTAACTGTCAAACCATTCCTTTGTTAATTAGGTTCTGGTTGAAGAACTAGACTCCAAGTATAGCTGCCTGCAAAACATCAACAATGATGGGGTTTCCTTCTCATTACATACACCCTATGTCAAAAACTTTCTAGACACCCTTTTCTAATTAGTGAATTCCACTACTTTAAGGTAAAAGGCAACACACAGGTAAGTCTCCATAGAGAAACCAAGACAATAGAATCAAGCACCAGCTGGAGGCACATACATGTCTATTTATACACTATATGGGCAAAAAAGAATTGGGCCATGTGATCAACAGGTAGGTAGAGATATATATTTATATATTTAAAGAATTTAAGGATTTTATTCTTTAGATTTTTTAAAATTCTGTTTATGCCAGTTAAATGCTTTTGGTACTAATCATTGCATGTAAATAACAAAAAACAAAAATGAATTCATTATTTTAAACTTTCATCATAATGAAGAGACATAAGAAATGCATTGACTGATCGAAAGGTTGGTCTCTAAAAGGGGGAATTGGAGGAAAAGTGAAACAGATGGCTGTGTAAGAAGCGTGTGTCTCTCCGCTGGCCCTGTTCAGCTTCTTTATTTTGGTTCACACATGGCAACTTACAATGTCACACTGAGAATGCCACAGCGCCACACAATATGAGACCAGTAGAGATGCTGCCTTTTCCCAGGCAGGAACAGGACACTTCAGACCTGAAGCCTAAAACATGTAAAACACCCTTAAAACTCTCAGGTTCTACTGCACTGATGTTGGTCTAAGCACTGTTGAGTAATGTTCAGAATTAATTGTATTGGTTACAGTTTTAGACAAAGACCAGAGACACATTCCGAAGAGACAGAATCCCAGGCTAACCGCTAGACACTGTCAGTATAAATAGATTAAATTATCAAATAAAAAAAACAATACAATATTACCCTGAAGAGTTTCCTTTGACCGTTCAGCATTATGGAAACAGGTTACTGATTACTGAGAAAGGTTATTAAATAATGGGCCCTCTGACATTATAGAACTTGATAGAACCCTTGAAAAAAAATTCTTTTAATTTTGTGAAGAACAATTTAAAGTCTTGCGGTAAAGGTCGCTGCATTAACATCAGGTTAAAAACATATCACTGCTGTCATAAAACTTCATAGTAATCTCATTAGGAAATTCAACATTCTTAACTTTAAAGTGTATTAATGTGATGGGATTTTTTTTCCCCTCAATCCATTTTGAACCATTTTTCTTGGTCTATTCAATTATTCTTGAAATGTTCAAACGATGTAGACGCCTGGCGCTGTTATAAGATAGTTATAGTATTACAAAATTCAAACAAGTCTGTCGCAGATGTCTGTTCAGCCCCTCGTTTACCCTTTTATGGTTCAAAACACAAGATTGTTGTCTAAAAACTGGTGGTTTATACTAAATTTATTTAGGTTTCTGACTATACTTCATCTTCAACCTAGTACCAAAAAAAAACTTGATCGTAAACTTCTGGGTTCCTCTTACAGGGGCCACCAAAGACATGGGGAAGATGTTAGGTGGAGAAGAGGAGAAAGATCCTGATGCCCAGAAGAAGGAAGAGGAGAGGCAGGAGGCACTGAGGCAACAAGAGGAGGAGAGGAAGGCTAAACACGCTCGAATGGAGGCCGAGAGGGAAAAGGTCAGACAGACCATTCGAGATAAGGTGAGTTTCCACTGTTTTCCATGCACTGCTGCAAACTGATCACACACCACAATCCGAAGCTGAAAGATTTACTCAACATTTAACCTTAACCTGAACAAAGCCAGTCTATTGTTATTACATTTCTACTGCAAGATTT
Organism: Brachypetersius gabonensis; assembly: GCA_037577145.1. Classification (NCBI taxonomy): domain Eukaryota; kingdom Metazoa; phylum Chordata; class Actinopteri; order Characiformes; family Alestidae; genus Brachypetersius; species Brachypetersius gabonensis. Next base: position 6,956,843 of record JBBJLR010000034.1, read on the forward strand.
ATAGAAATGCACAGGGATCACAAACGTACAAATCAACTTAGAATTGAATCTCACCTACACTTTCTCACAATGCTACACAACTATTCCATTTACTTGAGCTGAGTATTAATTTCTGTCGTTTATCTATTAATATTACAGAAGAATCTGGAAGTTAAAAGCCATTTTAGGCATCGGATTGCACAATTTAAACTCATTACAGACAACAATGAAAAACTTTCTCCTTCGTTTTCTTTTAGACCCCAAATAGACCCATTTGATGCCTGAAGTTAGATTCTGTAGTGTTGCAATGAAGCTGTTAGGTTAATAGAGGTAACAGGCAATGGAAGCTAGTCAGCTGGTTAGTATTGTGTAAACTTATGCTATATAGACAAAAGTATTGGGACACGTCTGTTTTTCCGGGTGAACGCTATGCTTCCAACTTTGTGGAAACAGTTTGGGGAAGAACATTTTTTTATTCCAGCATGACTGTGTCCCAAAGCACAAAGCAAGTTCCATAAAGACATGCTGGCTGAGTTTGTTTTGGTCCTAACCTCAACCCCATCCAACACCTTTGGGTTGAACTGGAACGGAGATTGTGATGCAGACCTTCTCGTCCAACATCAGTGCCTGACCTCATAAATGCTCTACAGAATGAATGGGCACAAATTCCAATAGAAACTCCAAAATCTTCTAGAACGCTTTCTAAGAAGAGTGGAAGCTGTTATAGCTTGCCAGGGGGGACCAATCCATAAAGTCTACGTATTTAAATGCAATGACTGTAAAGTCCCTGTTGGTGTAATGGTCAGGTATCCCAATACTTTTGTCCATATAGTGTAGCACAAAGCTCAAAGCGGTCAGAGTTTAAATGACCTCAAATGCACTTTTGTGTTTTCTGTAGTTCTTTGTAACGTATAGAAAGAAGTAAGTCACAAACCCTATAAATGGCTATTTGGGATTTTTTAACCCAAATGTGTCAACGGGATGATTTGGTCTTGCTTACTGGTAGTTATAGGCTTCCATTACTGGTCGTCTACATTAGCCTAGTAGCTTTAGCACAAAAATAAAGAAGCAAACTTGGGACAATAAACTGTCTGTACACAATTGCTGGTTGATTAAACAAAATTTGGGAACACCTATATGTTTAAACGTGGCCATCTTGGAACTCTAACCAGACTTTTTTTATCGCTTTTCTGGATCAACAGTGTAATTAAAATAATGTAATTAGACCAGTGGTCCTCAAGCCAGTCCTCAGGGAACCCCAGAAGGTCCATGTTTTTACTTCAGGCAAACTCAGAACTCATCTAGGGATCTAGGAATCCTCAACCTGTTTGAGAAGCACTGAAATGTACACATAAAATATGCAGCACAGCATTTTCAGATATTCAGAAGTTGTGCTGTTAGTGTCTCCAGGACCAGTATGGAAGCTCAGGTGAGTTTGTTTTTGTTAGCACTGGATCAGGTGACATCTAGGAACATTTCTCACCGATATGCTTCATTTTCTGTCGCCATTTACAATGTTCTGCGAATGCAGCTGTACAGACAAATCAAGGGATCCTCCTTGAATAGCTCTTTTTGCTTGTGGTGTGAATTTCCTGTGTTGTATAGTATGGACTGAAGAAGAAAGAGGAGAAGGAAGCAGAAGAGAAAGCAGCTATGGAGCAAGCTTGTGAGGGCTCACTGACCCGCCCTAAAAAGGCCATTCCTGCAGGGTGCGGAGACGATGACGACGAGGACGAGGAGAGCATTTTAGACACCGTGCTGAAATTCCTGCCTGGACCTCTGCAGGACATGTTTAAAAAGTAATGGACACGAGACTCTGTCCTGGGGGTGATGGGTGTTCGTATTTTATTTGTATTTTTTGGGGTTGTTTTTGTGGGGTCGGAAGGGAAGGAAAAAGTAACTTGGGAGCAGGGATCGTGGGTGGTTTCGCCAAACTGTGGAAGGCTTTTCACTGCCTTGACAAAGTCTTAGTTTTTCTTTCGACTGATGAAAACAGTTCATACCCCGACAGGTTTTGGTTTGTTCACTGCCATTCAGGTTCAAATTGTTTACACCTTAAAGACCTTTTTGTTATATGCACAAACATGGTAGTTTTGGGAGGCAAACCCTGGGGCATCAGTATTCTGGCCCTAATAAAAAAGGGAACAACGTCAAGGTACACATTCCATGCAGTCCTGAACTCTGGCACTGGGATAAGGGGTGTGTTCAGTGTGGTCATTACCCCCCATTCGAAGTTCAGTGAGGGTGATTTACAAGAGCAATTTTGGCATTTTGCCTCCGAATGGATGCGTTTTGATTTCATTTCCCTTTACCCTAAAAAAGGACTGCAAATGACTCTCTGTAGGATGTGAACGATGTGTCATGGTTTGAGTGGAGTGTTGAGACCCCCCCCACACACAAAACAGTGACGTCGGTGGGTCCTGTGCTGCCGTATGCAACGCACTGCTCATAACAGTCTTGAGAGATAAGATGATTGTCTCTGTCAGACGGTTCCAGACACCTGAGTGCTACAGCAGTCTGGCACTTCTCATTCCTTTTTGAATTTTCCTGCATTCTCTTCTTCTGTTTTTAAGAAAATAATAACCGTATTATTTATTTTTGTGCATGAGAGAAGTTGGTCATCATTAGCATTAGTCCTGCCAGCAAAAGACGTGAGGAGAGAGTTTGCACTGGGTTAAAAAAAAAAAAAACACTGCCATGTTTTACCAATCAAAAGACATACTGCCACGTTTTACCTTAGAAATGGATTTATAGGGCCAAATCATTTCTATAAAGGGACTTTTAAACCAAGAACGAATATGTCTGCATTGCATTAGTAGTGTTTCAGGTCGATGCACTGAAGGGAGCTAGATTTTCCGGAAGTAAGCAGTTTTGTTCTGAGAGACAATCAACACTAATCACTGCTGGTGGAGAAACTCCCCATACAGTTCATGATAATAAATGAAGAACTTACTGGGACCAATACTGGGACCAATGAGAAACAATACTGGGACCAAACACCTTGCAGCTCACTTTCAAAGAAGCAGACCCTCAGTACGGGTTGGACAGTGTCTGTATTGTTTACCTCTAAACAGATCTATAATTGGCTTCTACTCTTTTCAAGAAAAGGCTCTTTGCAAGTGCCTTTGTTGTAAAATTATTATTTTTTTATTATTTCTTTTTCTTCTGAGCATTGACCAGGCTCAAGTTCCCTGACAGTTAACAGTTAATATTGGAGACAATTATTTTGTTTTGCTTCAAGAACCCAACACACCAAAGAGTGAGTGATAAAGTCCTGTTTTATTTGGAACAGTTTTGCTAAAAATGGACCAGAGAACTGACAGACATTCAAAAGCTCTTCATGTTGTCCACCAGAGAAAGAGATAAAATAAGACAAAAAATACAAAAAAATAAATAAATAAGGAGGGGAACAAAATTGCCAGCTAATGAGATTTCACAATCTAGCTCTCGAACACGGTCAAGATCACGATTTCTTGATTTCTATGAAGAATTCGCACTTTGTTTAAAGATGTTTTCGGTTTTCATCTGACCTATTCAAACATAACCTTCCAGTCAAAGTCTATACGATCTTCAAACGCTCTAATATTTAATTCGTGTGTAATTTCTACCATAACATGTGACATTGTGTTGAGCATGGTATGTGTAGAGCATCTGTCTTTGGTTTAAAAGCTGGCATCGATGAATGAGTGCAGCTAGAAGTGTGTCAAAGGTTTTTTGCTCTTTCATTTTTGATTTGTAACTGTTTATTTTAAGCTACTGTTTAGAGAATAATGAATTACGGACTTTTTGGGAGGGGGGGGGGCATATTTACATGATCTAATTTTACACTTCAGGGCAAGAAATCCTGAGTTTGGTAATGCATGATGGATACTGTATACACCCTTTATCTATAAGTGATTAGGCAAAGGCAGTAGTTATTATTAGCAAGTATGTAGATTTAAAAAAAAAAAAAAAGAAGAAAATAAAAGAATTTAGAAATATTTGCTGCGACCCAATTAAGAAAAATTCCACTAAATTCCATTCAGTTCCATTACAATTGGCTTTTTATGCATCAGAATCCATTGAAAGTATATATATATTGTGTCAACACCAGACGCGTTTTCTATTTCTAATAGGATGATAGTACGACGTTTTTTCTAGTGCTGAAAGTTTTTTCACTAGTTTAAAGCCATATTGTTTAGACTGCAATAATTAATGAAAATAATAAATAGGTAATTCACCTTTTAGTCACACGTTTGTTTTGCTGTAAAGATGTAGAGATTTGTGGGTCTTATCTACCAAGCTTACGTGTCTTTATTCTCTTCCATCATGTCTGTGAAACTGCGTGGGTATACCTGGGTACCCCTGCAGACATTTCTATGAAGAAAATGTGCGTAAAAAGCCATCGTTAACTCTGTCCTCTGTGTGTACTGCGAGTTCTCTACGTGAGTGCGTCTACGTCTGTGCTCGTTCGTGATGTAAAACCCGTCGTCGGTTCGCGTACTCTGTTTATGCTGTGGCTGTTTCATGTTCTAACGTTCTAATGTGCACAACTCTCATCTTCTCGGGGTCGGCTCGGTCTGGTCAGGCGGCGCTCGATGTCTGCCGTGCATGCAGTCCAATACCAAAACGCTATGTACTAGGTTCTGTGCTGTTTTCATGTCGTCGTCCCTGCAACAGAAGCTGCTCGCTAGACTGGAGGCTCAGTTTCGGTTCTTATTAATGAATCAGTCGCCGCATTAAGGCCTAGGAATCCTGTCTTGGCAAAGATAATGAATGGCAGGGGTCCTTGAACAAAGTGTTCCTGCATTAAAACAACACATTTTAAGAACTTGGTCATAGATGTTCCCGTTTACAGCTTTACAGTCAAGTTTGTAGACACTACATTTGAGCAGTAACAGCATGACTTATGTATCCCTTCTAAACATTCCTGCTGAAATAATACAGGGACACACTGCATATTTCAGACACCTCACACTCACGTCGGATCTAGCACCTTTGGGACGACTTTGCATATTAATCCCGTTTGCAGACGACATTTTTATGCTGTGCGAAGTTCATATCACATGTTAATCAACCGAGTAAAAGGGCTGCGTTTATCCATCTGGCCTTCTGTATCTAGGGGTCCTGCTTTTGCAGCAACAGTCTGAAGGTTTATCCAAAATTCTGACTATTATTTTGATGTGACTGGCCGAACATGATCCTTATTAGAACGTTTGGCACCTCAGACCTGTTGATTTGCTGCTGGCGATAGCATTGTTTTGCATGGATCGACAGCCTTCATAATGAATATTCAACAGCGAAGACATCCACGCTCAGATATCAGTTCTAGCTGCCGTTGTTTCTTATCATATGTTCACTAAACACCTCCCAGCACTCCACATTCAGGCCTTGCAGGTTACACATGCATGCAAAACATGGTATGGGGTAACGGCTCTTTCCTTGCTATAGACTATTCGTCCAGAAATGCATCTGGTCACATTCCAAAGCACCAGTGTCCGTCGGCTGTCATCTCTGTAACATTCCAAGGCAAACACCAGAGGATCTGCCTGTGCTAAGGGCTATTATCAGCACATTTCTGTCAAGGAAAACATTCCGTGGTGTTTCTTTCTTTCTCTCTTTATTTTGCCGAGGAGAATTAGACTGAGAGCACGAAAAAAATAGGGAGGCTGAAACATTTGTCTCGACATCCCGACAGTGTGTTTTTCTCCCGCTGTGAAATAAGTAATTAATTCTCCAGTTAATTTCTCAGTGAGCGTTATGTAAACTAGGTACACCAAACCGTTTGTTCGAACGAAGCAGCTGTTTTCACCTGTTTCCATCACGTCGATGTTCAGTGTCACCCGCACAAAGGAGCTAGAACTCGTGGCCTAACAGAACCCATAAATAACAGATTAACAGAAATGTCAATTGGGATGGATTAAGGAGACCATTTGACTTCAGGCCACAGCTGGTCTTTTTCTAACGACTGTTCTCTGTGCACACACAAAGGGACAGGCTGTGCATAACACCGTGTTTCTGACATTTGAGCACTGGTCAACATGCCCTCTCAGCAAAGAGACGTGACACAACCTCAGCATCGGCACTCTGGGGGTCCACCAAATAACTTTTAGATCTTCTGTTGTGAATGTTATTCTGTTCTACACAACTACTCTGCGAACAGTGACATCTTAGCAGGTGAAATCAAGCAAATTATATATAATCTCACTATAAGACAGTTGTATGTATGAGTGTATAT
>JBBJLR010000034.1:6977512-7004821 GCA_037577145.1 Brachypetersius gabonensis
CTCACTCACTCACTCACTCACTCACTCACTCACTCACTCACTCACTCACACACACACACACACACACACACACACACTCTAGATGGTCAGGGGTCTCACCAGGCGGTCCTTTTCCAGGACAAAGACGCTAGCTGTTTTGTCGAAAGAGCCCGATGCCAGTCTCCTCCCGTCGCAGCTCCAGGCCACCGAGTGCACCTTGGCACTGTGAGCGGGGAACTCTCTGCTCTTGTTGTTATTTCTGAAATTCTCCTGCAGCTCTCGGTAGTAGCTGGACGCCATGATCACGGCTTCTTCTGTCTCACTGACCCCCGTTTTCACACTCCACTCCAGAACAACGCCTTCTACAGCACAGGAGAGGAACTACACCAACACCCCCCCCCTCTCTCTCTCTCACTCTCTCTCGTAGTTATTTCATTATTGTTTTAGAATCATTATTATTAAATTAAATAATAAAATCCAAAATTTAATTTGGATAAAATAAACATATAATTCAAGTGTAGTGCAGCCCTGAATTACTCTCTGTAAATTGTCAGTTGTCAACTGAATACTTGTTTCACCATACACTACAAAACCAAATCCCTTAATTTACCCCTTATGACCTTAATCTTCAGGAAACTTAATTTTTCAGTTAACTAAATTAACTGAAAAGTGCACAGATTAAGGTTGATTAAGAGATAAAACTACTGAATTTACCCCATACTTTTTTAAATGTACCCCTTAAATTATAGAACCTCTTGAATGAATGCCTTATGTTTAAGACGAAGGGGTTTCACACTCAGGCCTTAAATCCCCTTTTAAGGTAAAATGAAGGGATCAGTTCACAAATTAATGGCCACTTAAATCAAATTAAGGGGTTTGGTGTACAGTAACCCCTCGGTTTTACGCGGATCAGCATTCGCAGTCTAACGCGGATTTTTTTCTTCTGAGAACTGAACTGTATTACCTCCACCAGTCCAACGGTGGCGGTAATACACTGAAAAGTTGTCAAATGTCATAAAAAGAGGAAGAAGAAGCTGCTGCAGCATGTAGCATGACTGCGCCGTGTCTTGTCCTCGTATTTTAGTGTTTTAAACTTTCCCTCCTGAGAATTTCTACACTATATCTCAGTTTATTTAGTATTAGTAAGCTGTGTCTAAACATGTGCAAGCAAAAAGCAACAGAAGAGTGATACAGAATTTAATTCTTTTGATCAAATTGAATGTGTTCTTGGGTTAATATCGCATTTTTTTTTAATTCAGTTCTATTTTCACACGGATATCATCCTGTTGTCCTCTACAGTGGACATGCTGGGAAATTAAAATAAGAAATATGTTCAAAGAAATTTAAATTGCAAGATGTTTTTTAAGGCCCAAATTGATAGGAAATCACACAAAAAAGACATTTTAAGACACTTTTTTTTTCTTCGGTTCTCAGGAGGATATAGGATATTTTTTTCTTTACGAAAATGGAAGATATTTAACTAAAGACTGAGTGAAAGCTATTGGCTACCTTTCAGTTCTTTGGCGTCTCATAAAATGGCCTCCTAAGAGTAAATGTATATTTTGGTAGACGTGGGTGTAGATGTACAGAAGAAATAAAGAGAACACACTGTTCAGTCAAACCACTTTCAGCTGGAACTGACTCTACTGTATCTGACCAAAGTGAAGTGGCCTTTTATACTCACACATGAACACAGCACAGCACACAGTGTGAAATTCTTCTCTGCATTTAACCCATTCACTGAAGCAGGGGGCTGCCAGGAACGCAGTGTGTGGGGACGGTACCTTGCTCAAAAATACCTCAGTGGTGCCACTGGCGGTCTTGGGAATCCAACCCACTACCTTCTGATCGCAGGTCACTCCACAAACTCCTATTCACTGTACAATCAAATCCATTTGATGCACATAAACCAGCCATCAGCCAAGTTTGCTTCTTCACGTATAATGACTGTGGATAATAAGTAATGGACGTCTACGCCCCTCTATTAAATTAGCCACAAAACTTGCAAAACACTGCAGACTAGACTTTATGTTCAACGGCCTGCTGGCTATAAGGAATTTTTGCTGTTCCTTTAAATGGTCAGACTGCTCAGCCACTTGTATCCAGAAACAGAATGATTACATTTCAAACACATCTGGGTAGTTTTTCACGTTTATTCAGTCCAGTTCAAAAGGTGCAGCGCAGGACAAGAAGATGATTTTCAAATAAAAAGGTGCACTCATTTCATCGTAGATTCAAAACACGCACACACATTTTAAGATCACAACAGTCAGATAATGTCCCAAGAGGGCCCTTAACTCAGCCTACAGAGGAAAGCCTGGACGGCAGGCAGGCAGGCGGGCGGCAAGGAAGTGAACGGTGTTAGAGTTAAGGCCAGTAAACATCTCAAAGGTGCTGTTTCCATAGTTGAACCGCCTCAAAGACTTTTCCTTAAAAATGAGTTTTAATGTGCCATGTACATGAGAATTCAGATCTCAGTGGGTAATACGAAATCCTAAATAGATCACAAGAGCCAGATTCAGGCTGATACAGTATCACTTGTGTGAGAATAGTGATCATCTGCTCCAAGTGTCGTTGGCTCTCGCGCACCATTACAACTAGCAGATGACACTGAGGTTATAAAAACCGGACATCCCACCTAGCTCTACCCCAATATAAATGTGAAACAAAGCAAATACTCGCTCCTCGAGCAGCGGAATCACTGCAGTGCAAAGAAGTCGGGAAACACAGGTGGAAGACATCGGAGGATAACACGTCACTTCTTTAGGGTGTTCACGTTTTTACGATGTTTAGAACCTGTACAATTTACGATAGCTAGGAGGTGACTTTGTCTAGGAGGAGGTAGACTGAATAGACCCTCATCTATCTCCTTCATGGTCATCAATCAGAGCACTTGCATGGCTTATATTTGCATCTTATGAGGAAGGCTCCTCAAATGTAACAGCCAAAGTGCCTCGATGTGCAGTATTGTCCTCAGACTGATTCAGGAGTGAGTTTTGCATCGTAAACAATGATCTTTACTGTATAGTTCACTCATTAAACACTAAAAGCAGAGCTGGACAATGGGATGATTCCTAGCCTTTTGTTATTGCAATATGAAATTAGCCATAGACAGAAATGCTCCAAAATAATGTTATATGGTATATTCTTGGCCTCTGATGTGAAATTCAATTGAGATGACTTAAATTCTGCAAGCAAGACCCATAAGCAGGGTTTTAAGGCCTTAATGCCCTCTAGGCACTTCACAGAAAGATGAGATGTTGACCAACTCGAGGTTTTGTAGTAATTAGGCAATTAATGCAGGTTTTCTCTTTTACTGAGCAGATATAGATTTTCCTCTCAGAATGAAAGTCAGTACTATGTGTCATGGGAAGTTCTTGTGTTGCTCAATCTTTTCCCTGCTGTTTAGTGCATATTGTGATGAAGATCATTACAGTCAAGCTCTTACAAGACCATTTTTAGGCCATATTATCCAGCACTAATAGAAAGTTGGATGACAAAGTTAAGCTTGCAGTTTGATAACTTGAAGTGATGGCAAATTACTGCAATCCACTATAAAAGGATTTCTATGCAGCTCCTCAAATGCAAAGAAGACAAGTGTTGTGAAATACCTCTGGTCAAAATCTTGCATATGTAAACAGAAAGTGGTACATAAAGGTTTCCTTTGGAAAGATATTGTCAGCAATGCATTTCGTCTGTTGCATTTTTAGATCTCAGGAGTTTGTCAAAGTTCATTGTACTCATTCTGGCCAAATACAATTTCCAAAACATAACTGACATGGAATCAAATCATCATTTAAAAACAGGAATATTGTGGATTTCTAAAGTTCTTCGAATGCAGGATGCTTCTAAACACTGCTTAGAGTTTTCCTTCAGTGGATACAAAGCCACACCTTCAGACATTTTGTGTACAGAAACCCTAAAATTGAATCCTTTCCAAGTACATGTGCAGAATGTGGAATAAATACGTTGAAAAAAACAAAACAAGAATCTGTGCAAAGGCTGTTCTGCTAGAGCCGCTTGCTGTTAACACTCAGCATCCGTGCTGCCATTTGCTTCATTCGGGCCGTCTGCTGAGGAGCCGAGAGCGGCCTGCAGGTCCTCTTTCTGTGCGGGGTGGCTGATCCCATTGGGCTGCTCATTCTTTTCTTGCTCTTTATCCTTTTGCTTTCTGCAAAAACACAACAAAAATTCTGTGTATTCAGTCCTACAGCTACATATGAAAAGCCCTGTGACATGATGAAGTCAGATTAGGGAGCAAAAACACTATTCATACATCAATGACACATAGATGTGTGTGACACGTCACAGACTTTGCCGTCAGCAATAAAATGTTGACTTGGTTTTGCCAAAAATCAACTTTACCCACTTTATATGCAAACTGCACTAGAGACTACAGAACTGATGCAGCTAACAAGTAAATGAAGGTCACTGCTGCAAAACTAATATTGTACATGTCTAAATCACTGCACACGCGCCTCAAAAAAGTCTCAAATAGACTTTATAAAGTGCTTCTCGACACCATGAGTTGATTTATCAAACGTGGATTAAACCTAGTCTGTAGGGTCAATGTTGAATCACCAAAAACTTCAGTCTAGAATGAACTATAATTTGCTCTTGGGAAATACTGATCAGTCTGAATTCTGTCTGTTTTGTCCATTTGACAGTTAAAAGTCTCCCATGCTTTGTCAGAAACTAGGTCTAATTTAAGATTAGAGATTAGAGGCCTGGAGTTTGCATCACACTAACTAGGTGAATATAAGCTTCTACTACTTGTATTATTGTAAAATATTATTGCACTGTTTAATAGTGAATAGCTTTACCGGCTGCAGGATCTGTTCGTGGCCAGGTTAGAAGGCCCTTTCTCAGAGAGAGACCTGTGGACAGCAACTCTCTGTTTGGATCCGCTAGGCTCCGTGCCCGAGTCTGAGCTCCTGCGGGCTGTAGCTGCTTCTTTGCCCGAGTCTGAGCTGCACCTGGAGCCAGACTCGCTCCCGGAGAGGGAGCTGCTGCCCAGCCCATCTGTGTCTTTACCCGAGTCAGAACTGTGCCGACCGTTCAGACTGTCAGACGAAGAGACTTTGCTGATCTGACCATCCATCTCATCTGCAGAGCAAGACATGAGAACAGTTCAAGGAGCTAAATGTTTATACCGTAGGTCAGTTAAGCTGAGAGTTAAGCTGCATGAAGGCACACAGAAGGTAAGGACACAAAGCTACAGAACAGGATGGTAATCACATAGTGCTGGATATTCTGGCATTGTGCTTGGTTCAGCAAAAACTCCTCACGGAATTTAAATCCTTGGTTAAAAATGTTTGGAAATGCCTTAAATGAGACCTGACAGAACTGAAGTCATATAGTTTAAGTACAACCCTCCTCACGTAGTATTTTCTGCCTCCTAGAGGATAAAGCAGAATCTGAACATGCTGAAATAAATTATGAAGTCTTCAGCAAAAGTTTCAAGACCCTGAGCCGAATTTCATGATTATGATGTAAATACTGCATTTTTGTGGTATTTTTGCGCTCAAATTCTATTTCCTTGGATGTTATGTTTAGCAAATTAGCAGTAATTGTGAATTGAAATCGGCAAAACTGCATTTATTTTCACTTCAAATCACCAAAACACGTAATTTGACCATTACATTAACATTCTCTGTGTAATATAAACAAAATAGTTGAACAGACGAGATTATTTCACATACTTGTGCCTTCCATCACATACAGTACAGCACTCTGTTATTCTACAGCACTGTTATTTTTAAAAAGGTGTTTTTTTTTTCTTGTCACTGGTCCAACCTGCTGCAGCTGGATCACAGGCCTGCTTGCGTCTCCTCCTCAGAATCACCTCCAGTTCACTGTCCTTTTTAACAGGCAATGTTTCCTGGAATCCACGACTGGGACTCTTTTTCACTGGGTCCTGAGAGGCAAAACAAAACCAAAAAAAGTGATCGCACACACTTCCTTGGTTACTTTCACATTTACAACATCATCACATTTTAATTCATTAATATACCTGCCTATAGTAACTATAACTACGCTACAATCTCCATAAAGGGGAGAAAGAATGTGGAATTAAATCTTGTGGAACACTGACTGAATGAAATGCGGTCATTAATCAAGTGAATTACCAGAATGCCTTTCAGCTCCTCCATCGCACTCTCCTGCTGTTTCTGCTCAGCAGCCGGTTTCTGGGGCTAAACAAAAGGACAGTACACAAAAATTCTGCATTGAACATTTCTGCCATTTCAGGTCAGTATAAGGAGGAAAAAGTAGGATTGGGCACATTCATGCTTTATGATCGCACTGACGCATTATTTATTGTAATTATTTGTAGTTATTTTAGTTCATGCAGGCTTTAAAAAAAAATTATTTTGAAAGTTTGTTGCAGTTTTGTGCTTTGTGCTCATGGGCGCACGGAACACGAAGTTCTATGTTGGTTTTCACGCAATTCTAAGTTGCACAAAAGTATTGGGACGCCTGACCTACAGGGACTTTAATGACACAGCATTCAGATACATCTACTTTCATATGAAATTGGTCCAGCTTTGCAGCTGCTATAATGGTTCTTCTCCTCATGCTCTAGACCTGGTGCCCCCAAGGACCACACGAGTAGCCCTCGGACCTGTTCTAAAAATAGCACTCACCAGTGAGCAGCGTCTAACATTTAATTTTCTCCTGATGATATTCTTTTTAATCACATTTGCCTTTATATAGATCTGAAAATGACAATATCTAAAAAACAAAAAAAAACCCCACTTAAAACATGGTTATTATAAATGAAATTTTGCTAAGATTAGGTCAACTCTAGTGTTCTAGTGAATCAAACTGGTAGCCCTTCGTACCCTTTAAATAGTTCAGTTTCAAATTGGTTGGTGCCCCCTGCTCTAGACTCTGAGGGAAACTTGTTTTTCTATAACAAACTAGATATAACGTGAACGCCCTGCAGTGGAAAATAGCTTTGGTTTTATACTGGATTCCATTACATTAATGTTTAAGATTTACAAAAATATGTGAACTGCAGCTGTGTTACTGTGTTAAAGGGAACACTGCTGTTAAAAAGCTCTTTATTTGTTTAAAGTGTTTGCAAACCAAATGTTATTGCATTTTTGTTCATATAGCAAAAAAGTGCGCCATGCACTACTTTTGAATTAATTATTTAATTTTGCGTATAACAATGCCATTAATTAATTTAAAATACACAACAATTAAAACACTGGAATTGTTTCCCAGCATTAGTAAAATGTTGTATAAAGGATCGATGGCCAACATCTAACACTGTTTTCCTATAGATGTCTTTCTATTCTTTTGTTAAACCTGAATGATACAGAAGAAAAGGGGTGGAGAGATCTGGCACGAAACAGAGGGCAGATGGTGGCTATTACAATCCTGACCATTGGTACGAACTATTGATTTTAACTCCTACAGTCCCAGTGAGTCTGAATGTTGTCATGGTGGCTCAATCAGTGGCTTAACCACAGTCAATTTACTCTCCCGCCCCATGAGCTGCCCACATACAACAGAACCTTTATAACCAGACCATTCCTTTTCTATCATGTGGTTTCTTCATTAGTATTTTCTCAATAAAAAGAGATAGAGATGTAACCATCTTTCGGCACAGAACTGTCTTTCACATGCACTAATATAATTATATTTTCATGATCACTACTGCTTTGTAGTCTACTCCACTCTTATGCATTTAGTGATAAAGTGGCAGGCTTACCTTAGCGCCAAATCTCTGCATAAGACCGAATCAGTCGGGCAGGTCACATGTAATGCAGAACAGATATAACATAAAGGCGTTGCATTATTTGATTTTGATCACTTACTATTATCAATAAGGCCCATGAAATCACTAAATAGAATTTATGGTTTATTGCTCATGTAGTTCAAGGTTCCAACCCACAATCTGAAACCCTCTTCCTGGCTTTACATCATTTACATACACATAAGTGGGTAGCAGGCTAGAAAAACTATTGTGTTCATTTAGGCTTAAAACTCTGTGTTCCCAGTCACTTTTGACCAGGAACATGTTAGTTGATATATATATATATATAAAAAACTAACATTAAATTTATGTGAAAAAAAGTTTCGAACTTCCATTTGCTATTCATGGCTTGTAGGCCTCCTTCACCTAACACATACTAAGATGAAACATTTTGTACTGTTTATAACAGAGTACCAAATTTCAGAGTTTACAATGTTTTTTTAACCATTAAGGTTTTTTTTTAAAGTGGCACAAAATAATATCCGGTCAAAAATTCTCAAATATGTTTTTTTATGCATTCCAGTGCCTTGTGCAAACAAAGTCATGGAACCTTACGACAAACTGATGAAAGAACTTTCTAGATAGAATTTACCAGAACACAATACGTGGGTTAAATCAAAAACACTGTTCTTTATTTGTAATGTTCATTCAGTGTTTAGTCATCATGATTTCTGTTCGTCCAAGTCAAGTTTTACTGCTTTGTTCAGATCCATTTTTTGATGCACTGAAGCTTCTGCTCTGCTGTGGTCTTTTATTCAACACTTGTGCAATGAATGGATCTGTCAAGCAGCAAAGATACCGTTTTTTTTCTGTTAGCCAGTATGTCTCAAGGACATTCTGCTAAAAAGAAAATCCTCCCTGACCCAGAGCCCAAACTCTGCAGCATGGCATATGTGTGATCGTTCAAGTCTGCTTCTGCTTGGAGTATTTAAGCAAGCACACCATCAGCAACCGCAAGCTTTAATATGAAAAACGGCTTTAAGGTTAATGTGTATATTTTCAAAACTTGCCTTTTGTTTTGACTTCTGGTGCAAACAGACATTGTCCTAGATATACTGAATGTTACTGTAATGATTTCAATATGATCAATAACTTTGTTTAGTATCCCAGACCTAATAATGATGTTGATTACTACCAGATACCATTTTTAATTAAAAAATACAAAAGAGATGTGTGCATAGACAGCTGTTGTATGCATAGTACTGTCCGGCATAAAATCAATGCAATACATTTATGGTTTAGAAACAAATATATTTACTACAAAGATTAAAAAAAAAGCCAAAAACCTAAACCTATACAATGCAAACAAATACAATCAATTTACTGTGTAATTCACTATTTGATTGAATATGTATTTATCTAATATCACATTCTCTGTTATATGTTGAACTTTTATTTTGAAAGTATCAGTTCATGGTGTCTAACTTCAGGTCTGTAGTCACAGTCTGTTTAATGGTGTTAGTTTGAGTGCTTGTTGATTGGTTTAGGTCCAAGTGGTCTGTGTATTTAAGTTGCCTCGTGTCGGTCCACTGTCTTCTGTACCCGTAGTTTGTCTGTCATTCATATTAAGAGTTATGGTCAGTCTTTTGTGTAGGATTACTCAGTCTTTAAGTTATAGCTGTTGTTTTGTGGTTTGGCCCTCATGCCTCTTTGTGTTCTTGTGTGTTAATAAAAGTCAACCAAAACGGAACCCTGCATTTGCGCCTCGATACTCGTGCCTTTCGTGACACCTAATTCGATATGAATGGTTTGGCAAAAGGAAAGTGATGCCTCTTCACTACCGGACAGTTTAGTTAAAAAAATAATCATTCACACTGATCTTCACCTTTGTGTCCTGTCCTTTCACTGGCCTCAGCACCACCCCATGTTTGATCCTTTCCATCATTTCGTTGACAGCCTTCACTTTGACATCATCCACACCTTCATTCACTGCACAGAGATTTGAACAGACCATTTGTCAGGTTGTCAAGTAAAGTCAGAACAGGAGGTAAGCAAGGGCAAACCAGACAAATGTGCTGTTTGGACTGCCTGAAGTCAACGGCAATGTCACCTGGAGTCGCCTGCTCTAGTTTCAGGGAGCCTTTTCCACCCTTGGACGACTTCCTCATGATTGCGATGAGGGAGCTGTTTAGACAACGATAAGAGAATAAAGAGAAAATGGTGTCAGAATAGTGGATTCATGTCTACTATAGAACAACAAAAGCACTTTGATAATTAACACTGTAGCTTAAGACCAAGACGACTACAAAGACAAATACCATTAAAGATCTTTAACATATAAATATATCAATAGAGCCATTAAAAACATTTGCGCTGCCTAACAGAGGCTGAGAGTACAGACAAACAGTCTGTGCGTGGCATGGATTTGGTGCAATAAGTGGAGCAGTACCTGAGGGGGTTGCAGCGAGAGGGAGGGGGAGGTGGAGGAGGAGGTGGAGGGGGTGGGGGTGGGGGTGGAGGCTGGGGAGGAGGTGCTGGGGGAGGTGCAGTCCCAGGAGACGGACCCGACGCTGAAACACAGATCGCCTGAGACTCCTGAAGCTCGTTCACTGTGGAAACAGAGATGTCACTGCAATAGAAATTATAGCTTCAGTCGTTTCATTAACTATGGTTTACACTGATAGTAAGTGTATCATTCGTTTTCTAGTGTGTCATATTATATCAACCTTTTAAGGCTTCATTACCACCCCTGGCATGATTTAATTTCCACTGGCCTCGACGACATTTTCTATGTTAAGTTAGCACCAGAATAGCGATAGTGAACATAAACTATAACATGTTACAGCTTAAACATCGACATCCAAAGCTTTAAACCAACATTTGAGTAACATATGTTACAACTTCTATGCTGCTATTCTATTCCTTTTTTTTTTGTACTTTATTTCTCTGGGGATATTAAACATCACAGTATTTAAAAGATAAAATTACTGTTTTCCTCTATTCTTCCAACAAACTGCTGTAACTTTTGCCTGGGTCTATAATGTGTTTTCACTATGTTACCATGTACTTGTTTGTGAGGAAAAACAACAGCATGTTTCTCTTCCTTATTCTAAGTCCACCTATCATTGAGTAAAAACATTCAGCTTGCTCAGAGGCCATGTTTACATCACAGAGTGATATAGTGGAAAAAAATGATTTACCAGAACACAATACGTGGGTTAAATCAAAAACACTGTTCTTTATTTGTAATGTTCATTCAGTGTTTAGTCATAATGATTTCTGTTCGTCCAAGTCAAGTTTTACTGCTTTGTTCACATCCATTTTTTGATGCACTGAAGCTTCTGCTCTGCTGTGGTCTTTTATTCAACACTTGTGTAATGAATGGATCTGTCAAGCAGCAAAGATACCGTTTTTTTCTTTTAGCCAGAGCCACTCAAAGACATTCTGCTAAAAAGAAAATCCTCCCTGACCCAGAGCCCAAACTCTGCAGCATGGCATATGTGTGATCGTTCAAGTCTGCTTCTGCTTGGAGTATTTAAGCAAGCACACCATCAGCAACCGCAAGCTTTAATATGAAAAACGGCTTTAAGGTTAATGTGTATATTTTCAAAACTTGCCTTTTGTTTTGACTTCTGGTGCAAACAGACATTGTCCTAGATATACTGAATATACTATAATCAGAGGTCATGTTTACATCACAGAGTGGAAGAAAAATGCATTTTATTATATCTGAAGGAATGCACTGTTTTATTCTCAACATCAGCTTGATGAGAGAGGTGAATGTGTGTGTGTGTGTGTGTGTGTGTGTGTGTGTGTGTGTGTGTGTGTGTGTGTGTGTGTGTACATGAGCCTGTAAACCAAACAAGATGAACACTAGTGTTTAAAAACACTACAGCTTGTAAAAACTATATATAGTCAGACTTGTAAAATAGTCAGACTTGTAAAAACTACAGATTGCAGATTTGTAAAAAGCAGTGCTTTTCAGTAATCACTTCAATTACAGCACCTCCCACAGCACAACCAATCAAGATTATTTAAGACTTTCTATTCTCAAATGCTATGTTGTCTTACTTTCTGAATATAGAACTCATAACCAACACCTACGTTTGGGAGGATGCTGAGACTGCATGAGCTGCAGCATATGAGCTCACCTCTGCCTTCCAAGTCGCTGCGCTTCTTTGTCTCCTCCTGCAGACGCTCCTCTGTGTCTTTTCTCTCTTCCTCCAGCAACTCCAGCTGTTTCTGCAGCTGTGCAAGCTGTTTCCGCAAGGCACACTGATCCAACTCAGCCTCCAGAGCTTTAACCTACAAGGAGAGAGGGGTGAGCATTTAGTAACTTTGAAGAAATTTCACAGGCTCAGCGCTTCCATTCCAGAGTAATGTTGCATGTAAAGAAAAGGATAAGATCAACCACTGCAAGATTCAATACAGTTAAGCAAACCCAGTTTGCTAACACTTTACTGAAGGCAGTGATTTGTAAAGCTTCAAGACACCAACATTTATAAATCCTGATTACAACAAGCATCGGTTTTCAGGAAGGCTGCTTCAGTCAATTTTGGTGTAGTTTCACCTCAGAAATGTTATGACTACTGATGCTTGTTGCAACTATATAAAAGCCTTTATAGTGGTTTTTCGGTGGCCATGAAAGGTTTATATGTGCATCACATAGCCTTGTGAATACCGGCCTTCAGTAAAGATCGTTTCTATTGACTGTAAGTCAACAGAAAACACTCCAACACATTAAGAGTTCGATCTGTGAGTTCTGGAAGTTCACAGAGTAAACAAATTGCTAAGTTCACAATCAAAACACTCAAGGTTTGACAGTATACATGACGGATGTCTCCTTCTAACTGGCACACAGAAAATTGCATTTCAATGATGCAGCATATTGACTGCTGAACGTTGTCCAAAAAATTGCTAAGTAGCTGCAGACCTGTCCGTGGATTGATGACTGCTGCTCAGCTCCAAGCAGTTCTGTGAGCAGGGCTGCAGGCCCTGGCTCCGCATGAACACTACACTCGGAGAAAAAATTATTTTCTCATCCTGCTCGGTTATCAGACCCTGCTTATGCCTGAAAATGTTTTATATAGGAAGAAAATGTCAGTTTAAGTTTGGAAATTCAGCGGTGGGACTGGAAGTTCTCTGTAAGGTTCCTATACTTCATCTTTGATGTTACTTGAGAGCTGTCAAGTCCTCAGATTTCTCCTCTGATGGGTTTGTAATTACTGTAGTGCAGTTGTTGAGGCATGGTCAGCCTCCTTTTCCAGTCCACATCCGCTTATTTGTTGTGGGTCCTTGAGGAAATTAACTATCTGCTGAGGCCCCAAATGCAGAGCAGCCTGTGTCCAATCGGCAATAATATAATAACACTATTGTGCCGTCGGCCTAACCACACTCCTGACAGATCCACAAAGCTTCCTGCCCATCAGAGAAGCGTATTTATTAAAGTTTCATTCATGTCATGCTTGCTAAGCACTACGTCTATCATCCAATCTTTACCGAGAAACAATCAAAGTTATTGTTTTATTAGGTATTATGTAAGTCTATTTTTAACATGGGTCTACCTTCTCTTGGTGCTGCAGCCGTTCCTGTTCCAGCGTTTTGGTTACATTGGCCACATCTTCCAGAGCCTTAAGGAGCTGAATACTGGGGTCCGCCTGCTGCAGGAGAATCATGCTCTGCCTGTTTGTCTCTTTTTGCTTCACCATCATCTAAAGGAGAAAAAAGACCATCACATTCTCTGAACACGTTCCAACTCCAGCTCCTCCTAAAGTTGCTGTTTGTTTTGCTCCTCATTATCAAGTCATTTGAATAATTCATTGCATTTTGGCTGCAATCAGATTTCGGGGTCAGCTCGTTTGGGATAAAGAGCAGAAAATGTATAAAATACTGCACCTGAGAACAGAATCAGCACTTAAATGAGTTCTAGTGGTTGATACGTTAAATATTTTTGTTGCTTCAAATGCAAAAGTTAGTTCTAAGAAAAAAGAAAAAAATGGTCTGCAATAGATGAGTACAATTAATACCAATGTATGAGTGGCGTACAAAAGAAACTGATGCAGCGATATAGATGTGAATTCAGCTGTTTTTATTAAATCAAGTTATAATCAAGTACATTAAATTGTAATAATAAAAAAAAGTACATAATGTACAATTCATGTGTTGATTATCTGTAATTAGGGATATATATTTGTCTATGTATGTATGTATGTATGTATAGAGAAAGATAGACAGAGGGAGAGAAATTTCATGATGCACTAAATAATTTCCTAAAGAATTATGATTTAACTTGCTGTGAAGTAAGAAATTTGGTTCGTTATGATGAATGTACAATCTTTACTCCTCCTATGTCATACCTCATGTGCATAGGTCTCTGCTTTCTGCCTCAGGCACTGCTCCAGATTCAGCTGCTCCTTCAGACCCTCATATTCATGAGCAGCCATCATGGACACTGAACAGAGACACACATTCTTATTGAGGTGTTCAGTTTTCAGGAGAAGGCTAAACATGCTGAGTGGGCGTTTTATGGGCGGCGGGAGTCGAATGGTGAACAAATTTGAGTGCATCTCCCCAGATGCAGCTGTGGGAATTCCTGGTCCATCTTCTACTGTTAACGTCATTAGGGTGTTCAGGCGTGCGTGGGTCGAGAGGAAATGACTCTCTTCCCTGGCGAGTGGGAAGCCAAGATGATGTCACTCACAGACAGTTGCATGAATGTGATGCCACAGTAGAAAAAAAAGCAGGCTGCATATCTGCCGGTACTTCATCAAAACTTCATTAGAGCATGACAGACACAATCAGTACTCACAGTGTTTCATAACCAAAAGGAGCCACACGAACCTCTGTTGAATCTCTTGATGGTCTTGCTTTGCTGCTCGATGGTTTTGTGAAGCTCCTTCATCTCTGCTTGCTCTTTTTCAGTCTATTACAAAGAAGTAAAAGAGTATAAAAAAACAATGTCAAGATAAATTAATAATTACCATCTCATCCTTTATCAAAGCATACCCAGACCCTTACCCACAGTTTCTTCCCTCAGACTCCTTAACCAGACTTTATCACACATTCTGTAAAAACATGACTCTCTCTCTCTCTGTTTTTTATGCTGCTACAAACCACACAGTCATATTTATTGCCGTTTTAAATTGCACATATTTATTTATTGATGTCCTGCATTCTCTTGCACATTTGCACTCTTCCACATCTCTGCTGCTAAACTATAATACTGCACTTATCCTCAATGTAGCCACTGTCATTTGCACTATACATTGTCTTGTCTTCGTCTCGTTTAGGGGTGTCCTGTCTCGTTTAGTGGTGTCCCGTCTCGTTTAGGGGGTGTCCAGTCTCGTTTAGGGGGTGTCCCGTCTCGTTTAGGGGTATTGTTGCTCCTGTTCTGTCCTGTTTTGCACTTGTGTTCTGTTCTGTTCTGCTCTTGTGTTGCTGGTCCTGAAGGAACCTTGTTCCATTTTTACTATGAACTGTGTATATCGTAGAAATGACAATAAAAATCTACTTGACTTGAAAAAGCATAAATGAGCTCTTTCACCTACAAAAACACAAACAGAATGCCACTTACAAGTGCTGTCAGCTCGTCAACCTGTCTCTGTTGCTCCTGTAACCGACAGGCCAACTGCTTCTTTTCCTGCAGTAACGTGTTCACGGTTTCCTGAAGATCTATGGAAAACCAGGGCAATGGCTATCAGTGCTTTATCAGTGCCTTTTTCTGCAGTGTACAGTCTTTCAGCACTTTAATAAGGAGATTCATAAGTTGTGTAATAAATGTTTGAACATATACAATTGACTTCAGTTGCTTTATTTTATTTATAGTGAATAGTACATTCTTGCAGCTTTTGGTGGCCATGCTCTTTTGTCACTCATTGCAGTAACTGCTTAATTCACCGCAGTCCTAAAGGTAGAACTGATCACCTTGAACACAACTTTCATGTCACAAAAACCCCAAATCAAGTCAACATGACAATGGCACAAAACATGTTGCAGCATAAAGAAGACCCAAACCTTTCGCTGTTTTTAGGTTTGACAAGTGAGAACTGATTTCAATTTGACCATTAACTGTTGACTCATTCATATCAGTTGGTAAAGCGCTGTGACTGAGTGTCTTTACTTTCAGAACGCATAAAATAATAACAGCCGATATAAAGATAGGCCCTACCATAGAATACTGTTCTCTCTTCCAGTGTAGTTATGTTATGAACTCACATTAAATTTTTTCCATGTTTATTATATGTTAAATTGCAAATAAAACATTCAGACAGGGGAGGACACTCCGTTGCTTCCATGTTACAAAATATCACATAATATGTAAATAAATGAAAAATATATTGTGTAGATACATACATATCTGTATCTAAACAAAAATACATTTAATAAACCAGCTAAGCATTGAAGCAGTGTTTGCTAGAAAGAGTACCTTTGACCTGTTGTTGGTACTGAGCATAAGGATCTGGGCTGTGGTCTTGCGGCTCAGTCTCCTCTTCCAGCGAGATGCAGTCGGAGATGCTGGGCAGCAGCTCGTCCAGACAGGGCCGAGACGACAGGCTCAGATACTTCAGCTTCCGGTTCTCACAGTTCAGCTGAGGGCGTGCCAAATAACATCACAGTCAACAAACCAGAAACCAACAACTGCTGTGTGGTAACTCTTACTCGGTTTCGACGTTTTCAGCCCGAACAATGAGCTGCAGACGTTTATTATCCAGTTAGAGTGCATTTCTGGAGTACTGACAAGCTGCAATATTCAAAATTACGTTCCAGACGTTTATGATGTTTTTTATGATAAAACGTCTGGCTGGCTTACCTTAGTAGCCAGTGCCTCTGCATTCTCCCGACACGACTTCTCAATCTCCAGCTGTGTCTGCAGAACGTTCACCTCCTCAATCACCATTTGGGAAACTAGATGAAAAAACAGAACAGTTGACATGAAGGGTTTCGCTGCACCTGGTGCATAAGACAGCTCTGGTTTATCTGTTGTAGGAACCTGTTTTAGGAATATTAACACAAATGGAATGGAATGGAAGGGTTATGATAAGGGGTGGGAGAAAAAAAAAATCGATTTTGGGATCATTTCTGGCATTATACTGATTATACTGATACAGTCTCAATGTTTATTTACTTATTTATTTAATAGTATTATACATATATTAAATACAGTTTTATCCTATTACACTTATCTCCTCTAATACCATTGTTTCTTAAGTCCACAATGCCTCATTCTTTGCTTGACAGAATCCAATTGCAATAATTGCTGTATTGTAAAACGTAGAGAATCGCAGTAATGTGTCGTGGTTGTATCGTATCCTTGCCTTTGTGGCCGTTTTCACTCCTCGTGAGGATACACAGCTCGATTAATAAAATGAGTAAAAAAAACCCTGAAATATTAACGTGAAAGGTCATCCTTTATTTTCAGCAGAAACCACCAACAAGGTTATCTGTTACCACTCCACAATGAGTGGCCTCTAAAAATTTTGATAGCACTAATACTGTTGCTGTCATTGATCCCCACTATGGCAACTCTACACTCCTCTCAAGGGGGGATCAGGTGTCATAGCAATGTAAAACCAGTTCATGTACAAGCGCCTGCTCAGCAGGGTTCCAGTCATGCTCCAGTCTACCGTACTACAATGAGCTTGTGCACGGCTGATTTAATGTGTAGAGTTATTATTGTTGTAAGGCAAGGGGGCATTTGGCTTACAATCATTAGTTACAGGGACAGTCCCGCTGGAGACACTGAGGGTTAAGTGTTCTGCTCAAGGACACAAATGGAAGAAAGTGGGGCTTCGAACCTGCAACTTTGTGGGCCCACTAGGCTACTACCACCAACTATGGTTTTGGGGTACTATTTAAATGTGATAATATAAGGACAGATTTATATTAGATTCAGTTCTTTATCGGACGTTCAAAAATGCAGTTATGATTTGTTCACACTTTTGCTGCAACATCTAATCAGTCTTCAGGGAGCCAAAACAGCCTACATTTTTGCTCCAAATCACATTACATATACAAAAAAGTGGACCTTCTGGAAAGCCCTGAGGACCCGTCTGAAGTCCACTGCTGTAAAAGTTAAGGAAACAGCTGAAAACTAGTTCTGCCTCAGAGCAGGTCAAAAACATAAAGCTATATCACCATTTTTATAAATATTCTCCCTGAGGGATGAAAGTGTGTAACAGTGCGTAAATGTGAGACGGGCGCTTGTGCTCTGGTCAGTGAGTGACTCTGGTGAGTTGATTCTCTGGTCAGTGAGTGACTCAGGCTCCACTTTCCACGGGAGTGAATGAAGATGAAAGGAGTTCTAAGTCATCAGTTTCTTCACAAAGCAGCTGCTGAATAATGCATGAAGGATGCTCTTCTCTGCATGCAGTCAGCCTGGAATACATCATCACCCTGCCTGGAGGCCTGGCTGCTGAATACATTTCCTAATTTTTCTCATCCTTTTGACAAGCATTTTTCACACTTTTTTGATACAGCAAATCAGCCCTTCGTGAGAGCGTTAGGCAGAGCCCCAGTTAAACACTTGCACAAACAGCATGAAGTGTTTGCAGATACACTACTACCCATGCTTCAGAACGGCAGAAGCAGTTGTGCTCCTACAACTTCATTATGAAACATGCAGAGTGGACAGCTGCACTGCACCACAGAGTGTTTCTGTGCTGCTCATGCAGAGAGAGCAAAATGCCCAATTTCTGGAGATCATGAGTGGAAGCTGAAGCTCATTTTAACACAGCTGAGCATTTCATGCTTCCCTGTAAAGATGGTAGAGCTGTAAAACTATCTACAATCCTTCATTTCAGACATTGTGTATGAAACCTGAGAACAGACATCTGAAAGGCCATTAGCAAAGCAGCAATCTGAATGAAAAGCCATTTCCTACAGATTGTCTGGATGCACTTACGCAACTTATCTGTTTGCTGTATACTGTCAAGAATTGAACACAAGAAGACAGTCTGAAGTGATACTCTTGCCTACGGTGTCCCCTTTGCAGCCACAATTACTCTGCAGTAGCATGAAGCACAAAACTCAAAATGCAGTAAATGCAATAAGAATTTTGGTGCAAAGACTTGAAGTGTAAATACTAGCAATGGTACAGTACTTCTGATTCTCTAAGACCAGACAGACACACATTGTTTTGTTCTAAAAACCCTTAAAATCCCAAGCATGTCAAAAGTAGTTATCACAAATTAATGGACTACAATGCAAGCTGCTGAGTACTTTAAGCACTGATGTACGTGACTCTGGATAAGGGCGTCTGCTAAATGCCGTAAACGTAAACGTCCTAGAAGTGTGAATCTACTGGCTTTAGATTTATACATACAAACCATGTTTATAAAGAGATTTTGTATGAAGTAAACCAATAAGTCAATGTTTAGACCAGCTACAAATGTGTTTCTGCTGACACTGGGGTGCTGTTACCATGTAAACTCAATTAACCCTCACCGGGCACAGGCCCAAGCGAAGTCATTTAACCAGTTTCAGCAAGGCTGGCCAGGGGTCAAGTTCTACAGAATGAGTAAGATGAGTCAGACTGATGCACCTGCTGGCACAGGCAGATCCAGCTGGACTGTGGTTTCACCCTCTGAATGGGGCAGGGCTCTGAGCCCTTACAAAGCGTGGACATTGGTTCTGCTTATTTAGATCCTTAATGACTGACTGGGAGAGCTCAGCTCCAGGCCTGGCTAGTGAGAGGAGATTCTAGGTCAGCAACCTAGTTTGTGCTGCATGAGCAAAACGTGATTCCAGAAAAACAGCCAAACTCAGATATAAACAGAGGTCCTCTTTTCAGCCATGATTCATACACACTGCTTCATGCAGGCACTTGTTACTGTGTCCTGACATTGGCCCTGTGTTAAGCCAGTATTAGCTGAAAGTACCACCAGCCTCCTTTTTTCAGTACAGCAAATTCCGCTGAACTGTCTCTTAATCACTGTGCAGTTTTGCTTGCAAGTGGAGCTTTAATTGTACTCCACACTAACACCCTTTAATCTGTTCTAAGCCATCTCTTCTCTCCAATCAGAAAAAAAGCCTACACTCCCAAAAAAACCCACAAAATGCTCACAATAATGTTATTTCTATTATAAGGAGGGAAATATAGTGACAACTGTTTTACTGTAATAAGCAGTGAAAGAACTAAAACTAAGGCTTAGTGAAGGATCCCAAGGAAAGAGGTGGGAAGCAGCTGTCTTTTACCAGACGCAGGATCCAGTGCCTCCCAGTTACTCGGCAGCGTTTTCCCCGCAGCAGCCAATCATCAAATAGCGTTCTGGCCAATCACGTGCACCCAGCACAGGACCATTGTCCTGTATGCCTGGAAGTAGGCCAAACTACACTGACATTTGCAGAGTCATGTTAGACAGAGAACCGTTAGTGGTCTAATGAACTGACCGGCGGCACACGGCTGTCAAGTGTTATGGAAATAAAACTGTGTAAAACAGATCAACTGTACATCATTTCAATTTGTTCTCATAGGAAAACAGGCTGGCGAGTAATCACTAAAATTCATTTTCAACATCAGCTCCAGGGGAAATAATGATAAACATGCAGTCACAGACAGAAAGCACTTGGAATGACAGGAGACACATAAACCTCCATTCATTTTCAGCTTGTGAATAATTAATACTTGGAGATTTAAATAATTCAAAGAAAAAACATGGCATGGATCAGTACAGTATTCTTCATAGTCTATTAATCCTCCCCTGAGGGATGATGACAACTCCAGGAGGAAGCTTTGATTGTTTCAGATAGAGACAGAGAGCATGGGGCTTCACATGACTGAGACCTGAGAGCTATTAATCCATAGACCACCTACTGATGAAGCAATCGACTATATATGGTGAGTTGTAGCAACCATTCTATTAATAACCAGCCCAAGGCAAATAGGCATTTTACAGCTTAAACTGAATGGTCGAAATAGCATTCAGGCAATACCTTACCTTTTTACAATGGCATTTATGGCTCAACCACTTACGGTCTTTTATAAGTCAGCCAACATAAAGAGCAGTGCACATTTACAGACGCAGAAATCAAGACTTACAAACCAAAATGGGCTCCATTAAAGAAAGAAAGAAATATATAAACCAAAACCGAGCAATAGGCAACTAAACATCAGCTGCAACCTCATTCTGACAAAGATAAAAGGATATGGAGAGCCACCGTTAGTCAAAACAGACCTCAGCCTATTCTTAACTCAACATACCTGCAGCCTTAACAGCCTTAAATTCCTGCTAATATAATGTGTCATCACATAGCTTAGATATAAGTGAGTGTAAAAATAGCTCCACCTACTAGAACTGAACAGGTCGCAAAATACTTTTACATAAGAAGTGTCTCACCTGAGTCCAGAGCGAGTTCCTACATATGATTCTTGCAGTTTAGACAGTGCCTATATCTGCTCACGCTTACAGGAGAACTAAGGAGCGTCACCAAAACAAAAATCCATCTCTAGGATTGGCTCCAAGTAGCCATGGGGACTGGGATCCCGTTTTACACCTGGGAATAAGGGCCCATTCAGAAGAAAGCTCGAAGGCAGGGAGATAATGAGATGGGTTAGGGAGGAGGTGACATGAGACAAGGCACGAAGTGTTGAATTAGAGTCGACGGATCTAATGAGGAGATCGTCTTCAAAGGCTGCCTCCAGTGAGTGTATAATTGCTGAAAAGGTCCCGAACGGTGTGGAAAATTGCCTCTTTTATGACTTTAAAGACTTGGATGATGTCTATTCTGCCCTGTTCCAAGTCTTCAGAAACCTCTGACAGGCGATAAGCAATAAATATTTAGCTAAAACCACTCCAGTCAGGACAATACCTTTACATAGATGCCTTAGTTAATGTTTGGGGTACACTCATATTAGCATAAAAATTAAAAAAAAAAAAAAACGGGCAAATATGAGCTCTAAATGAGGACGACACACAAGAGATTTCTTTGATTTACTTGAGGTAAAAATGATTATAGAGGTAAAAATGCATTGAAATATTGTGATAATATGCATTGTGAACATGTGACAATGCATCATGGAGAGAATGCAGTCTATTAATGATCAGATTCATATTCACATGATGCAATTATGATTCAGATTTATATTATCTGCATTATAGCGTTCAGCCAGTGCCCATCAATAACCCATTCCAACATATACATATCATACATACCTCCTATCTCTCATTTCAATAGTAAATAGTAGTTCCAGTATCCAGTGGCAAGATTCGATTTAATTGAATATGTTGAGTGTATAAAACTGTAGGCCTTGTTTCGGCTATCAAACCGATTCATGAGTTGATTTTATCGTTACAACCCCGTCCCTAAACATTTTGCCCGCTCCTCTTAAAGAGCCTGAAGCTTCAACCCTATTTGAAAAAAAAAAAGGAAGTCTGATGTAGTACGTAAATACTGTTAAACTTTCAAAACATGCCATTCACTCTCTGTTTCGCATAAACTTAGCTGCAGACTATCTGCTCTTAATTCTGTTTTTGTGATGTCACAAAATGTGTTATTCAGCCTAGAGTGAATTAGCTCCACCCATTAACGCTTTTATAAAGTGTTTAAGCCATGACTGCTTTTTGAATGAGACACAGTACAGGACACCAGAGAGAGTTCTTTCACATATAACAGTCTTGAAGACCCAGCAACAAAACAGTCTGTTTAATGTTAAGCTATAAAAAAAATTCATGCTAAAATGAGTTACAGCTGGTTTTGGTACATAAACCCAAACTACCTCGGACAAGAAAAAGTGTAGCCCTGGCAGTTGGATTACTTTAACTTGTTAACAGGTAAATTAACTATTACCTTGTTATATTAAGCAAAGGATCCATATCAAATAGCTTATAGCTTAACTCACCTCTCTTGATGTGCTTTAGTTGTCTTTCTGCTTCATCCCTCTCTTCAGTGAGCCTCAAGCACTGCAGAGTTGAAAGGAAAAGTGAAAAAAGAACCTTTCTACATACTGAGATGATAAGATGTGCAGTCATTTCCAGTCACAAATGGACTGAGAGGAGATTCCAGATGTGCAGCTAAAACTACAGTCTGACAAGATGGAAAGCAATGGTTTTCTTAAAGAACAGAACAATAAAATTGTATTAATTTTTTTTATTTTAATTTCAAATAAAATTTTACTAATTTTACTGAACTTGATTCATTTGTTGGCAATACCAAGACACACTTCTAGTTGTCTTTCGTCATAGTTTCTATACACTATATGGACAAAAGTATTGAGACATATCTGTTTTTCATGGTTGGGCTAGGCCCCTTACTTCCAGTGAAGGAAGGAATCTTATTAATGCTTCAGCAGACTTTGTGGACACAGTTTGGGAAAGAAGCTTTTCTATTCCAGCATGACTGTGTCTCAGTGCACAAAGCGAGCTCCATAAAGACATGGCTAGATCAGTTTGGTGTGGAAGAACTTAACTGGCCACACAGAGCCCCGACCTCAACGCCATCCATCACCTTTAGGACAAACTGCAACTGAGATTGTGAGCCAGGCCTTCTCATCCAACAGCAGTGCCTGACCTCAATGCTTTACAGAATGAATGGGCACAAATTCAAACTCCAAATTTTCACGGCAAGCCTTCCAAGAAGAGTGCAGGCTGCTACAGCCACAAAGAGGGGACCAACTAAAGTGAATGCAACGTCATTTTAATCCCTGTTGGTATAATGGTCATGCGTCCCAATACTTTTGTCCTTATGGCAGGACATTTACATTTTCAAGTTAGCCATCCCTGCAGCCTAGGGTTGTTCACATATTAATAAAATGCTATTTTAATAGCAACAGAAAGCAAAATCTCATTTACTGGAATACTTACAAATGAAAGAGGCATGCACTGCTCACACAGGCATGATTTAGACAAGTTCACCGGGCTGTTTTCTGAGACAATAAAATGCTGACAAGGAGCTATATTTAGCTTCGTGTGCATCCACAGGAGAGTATTTTATAGGCGTGTCAGCTTAAAGAGCACGGAAATACAGATAATTTGCAATCTCTGCATCTGTGCACTGAATACAATGATGCACAAAAAGCCGCTCGGCTGCAGCAGGGTGTCACCGTGCCTCTCTACACCAAAATGCCGGTTAGTCACTCAGCAAGGGGCCTGCAGCTTCAAAAAACTCGGTATTACATTAAAAAGCGGGTTAACGCATGTTACATCACTCAGGGTATATTTCTAAA
This sequence comes from Brachypetersius gabonensis, assembly GCA_037577145.1. Lineage (NCBI taxonomy): Eukaryota > Metazoa > Chordata > Actinopteri > Characiformes > Alestidae > Brachypetersius > Brachypetersius gabonensis. Next base: position 7,001,356 of record JBBJLR010000034.1, read on the forward strand.
CGACCTACAGTGCAAAATGTGGGTTTGTAAACCCAAGCGTACCTCAGTTTTCACCCTGTGAGCCTCTCCCTGCCCTTCTCCACTGGCCTCCATGACCACTGGAAGAGAAGATGCACAAGGTAACAGCAGTATACAACAATAGACTCGTTCTGTTAGAGAGTTTAGAAAGATGAATGGGGTCCAGAAAGAGGTTTTAAATGTGTCTTAATGCAATTACCGGTAGGCAAAGGACTCTCATCCATAGCCCTTCTGCAGACAGCGCCGGTGGGACTGAGAGAGACCCTCCTCCCTCACCGCTCCTCGTCTAGATAACACCCAGCATCCAGTCCACTCCCAATCGCCCGTTTTTCTTTTTTTCCCACCCGTACTCAGACACGCCCCGCCCCTCCTTCGCAGGGATTGGCCAGCAGCTCACTCCGCCCTGATACACTAACACTGCCTATGATCTACTAGTCAATCATAGGTCAGGAGGCGGGGCAAGTCTCAAAACGGGTGGGAAAAAATCTACACTTGTCCTCTGGAGGCTAAAAGGGTGATGCAAAGCAATGCTCCACCCCTTAAGTGGGCAAGATCCACGTCTTAATGGGATTCTTTTTAAATTAAACATCTTATCATTAAATAACTGTAATTAAAAATGTATTACAGTAATTTATTATAATGATGCATTTGTGTATAAAGTATAGCGTATCGCATGTTGAGGCGTTTTCATACTTACATTTTATATGGTTCTTGACTCTGTGGATTTACAGTCATAAGCAGTTTCCTCTGATTCTATATCTAAAGGTGTGTTTTTTTTCTTGAAGCAGTCAAGGTTGTGAGCATTTAAGATCTAGATGTTGAAGATTCAGTTAAAACTGATAATAGTCACAAAAATGATCTTTGCATGTTTTTTCTATTTTAAAAGATTCCAAAGACTTTCCTATCCATTAGGCTAAATTTACAATGCAGGAAGCATTTAACGAAGTGGTGTGAAACAAAAGAGACATAAAGGAAATTTGTTTTTAGAAAAAATAGTTTATTAAAATGGTTTTTATCAAAAATACAAAACATACTTTCCATTAACAAAAACAAAGATAAACCCAAACTTAAAGAAACAACTTTAATTAATAGTTAATATACTGATATATTTTATTACACTGAAATTGAAGCCAGACGTTTTAGTGATATCAGTCTTGGTTCAGAAATAGGGCAAATGGTACGATTCCAAATTAAATCTATTTTTATCACATGTAGCGATACTCCTGAGGTAAAGCACTGTCTTGTTGAAAATCAGGCAAATCCCAAGCAATGCACCAAAGTAGTTTCTTGTCTTCACATGTATGCTTAATAAACAGCAGCCCTGAAACAATGGACAGAGATAAGCAGATATTAAAACAAAAAAATGCATGTTCCTGATGTTATGAAACAAAATAACTGCATAACATAACTGCACATATACTAATATATCCTAATCAGTGGCAGCTGCTCTAAGACTACAAGGAAAGCTCTGCTTCCTCTGTCATAAAATAAATGCTCATATATGCACTGTCATATTTATATTGGGTTTAATAAAGGTGCGCTAGAACACGTTCGACTTCATGACTAGCTCCTTCAGAATCAGGTATTTATTGTAGATTGTTTGACGTGATTTTCTTGTCATACATTTCTGTGTATTAAACCCTCCTGAAGCGCAGTTTCACTGGGGCTCTATGACCACACAGAGGAGCTTTTTTCACTGCAGAAAAGCTGGACGATAATTGGATAAACGCACCAAAATCGTAGCTTCCAGGGAAGCTCAGCTTCTCTGGGAGTGAATGGAGCAGTGGGCGGGGCCAGGACGCTGGGACCCGCAGAGATTCGAGTTCAGTCCCGTTAGGATTTGCAGGTGAAGTTGTACGACAAACTGCTGCACTCTGTGTTGTTTGTTGGTGATTTAAACCATTTTTGTTTGTACAAATCATTCTTTAAATAAAAAAAACGTTTTATAGCGTTCTTGACTTTGCTCCTTGTTTCAGCATTGTAAAGTTAGTTCATTCATATCTTTAAAGTAACTTGTGAAAGGGGAAACTAGCCAGCTAGCAAGCTGTGCATAATGGCAGATGGTGCTAAAATTGTTGATTTTGGTAAAACCATTTAGTGACTTCTTTACAAGTAGAGACTCAGAATTAAACAGCAGGGTGTACACACTAATATACACTTAAAAGCATGTGAACAAACAGTTATCACACCTGCATGAGCTTGTTGGACATCCCACTCCAAAACCATATAAAGTATCATGGAGCTGCCCCTTCCTTTCAACGTTTTTGTGGGTATTTGTGATCATTCAATAAAAAGAGAATTTGTGAAGTGAGGCACTGATGTTGCATAACAAGGCCCGACTCACTGCCAGTGTTTAAATTCATCCCATAGGTGTTCAGTTGGGTTGAGGTCAGGGCTCTGTGAAGGCCACTGGAGTCGCTCCACACCGAACTCATCCAACCATGTTTATATGGACTTTGCTTTGTGCACTGGGACCACAGTCATGCTAGAATAGAAAAGGGCCTTCCCCAAAGTGTGGATGGAGGCCTATAATGTTGGTGGCCTAGTAGGTAGGATATACTTTCCATTGGACAACAGGTCATGGGTTTGAATCGTAGCTTCAGTATACCACCACTGGGTTCCTGAGCAAGACGTCTAACCCCAAGTTGCTCCGGGGAGACTGTCCCAAGTTGATAGGGAATGGAAGTCGCTTTGTTCGCTAAAAGCGTCTGCAAAATGCCGTAACTATAAATGTTAAATGTCTTTGTATGCTGTAGCAAGATTGTTATCCCTCCTCCACCAAACTTTACTGTTTGCACCACACATTCCTGCAGGAAGCAATCTCCTGACATCAGTCAATCTCACATTCCTCCATCAGACTTGCATAGAGCGAAGCAGGGATCATCACTCTAAAGAAATAATGTTCACTGCTTTATACCATTCAGACCTACACTTGGCATTTGTCATTATGATCTCAGGCTTGCAACTGCAAAGCCATGGAAACCATGAAGTTCATAAAGTTCTGGAAGCGCAGTGCTGCTCTTGTGCTGAGGTTGCTTCCTGAGGCAGTTTGGAACTCTGTAATAAGTGATGCAGCCGACGATAGATGACTTTAATTAGATGCATGGTCCACTGAGTTTTAATTGGTCCTTGACACTTCTTTTTCACAATAATCACACTTACTTTTGACAGTGGCAGAACTGACGCATTTTACTCCCAGTGTTTGACTACGGAGATGAAGTGCTTTGAGCAAGCGGTGTGGCTGAAACACCATACCTCACTAATTAGGAGTGGTATTCACATACTTAATCTAAAAGGGGCTTAAACTGGGATAATTCTAACTGCATGTTTAATGTATTTAAAAATTAATAACCAAAAATGATTATCTTGAGATACAGTGGGGCAAAAAAGTATTTAGTCAGCCACCAATTGTGCAAGTTCTCCCACTTAAAAAGATGAGAGAGGCCTG
>JBBJLR010000034.1:7008068-7036808 GCA_037577145.1 Brachypetersius gabonensis
CTAGAAACGTTTCTCTTCACTTCTGGACTCAAACTGCATTTTCCCAGAGTGTAGCAGGACTAAACCAGGACTAAACCTCTCAGAACTGAAGCTGCAGTGAGATGAACCCGTCTGTCCCAGATCTGTTTAGGTCAGTCCAGAGTCAACTGTAATCAAACCTTTCCTGCAGTGCTGCTAGCCACACTTTGTTGTTTTGTATATACATTTAAAATAAATCAATGGTACTAGACCGTGTACTTTTTTAAGAAGACGTAAAGGGTAATAAGACTGTTATCTGACAACAGCAGCTCAACTCCAAACAGCCCAGGTTTCTTACCGTGCCCTGCCATCTTGGATACCATGGAGACGGCGTCATCTTGGGGCGAGAACGTCTTCTACAGTCCAATCAAAACTCGCTTAACAAACACGTGACCGCTGACCAATCAGAATTGCAAACACCCACCGTTTCGAAGCTCTGACTCGAAAGCTGTCAATAAGAGTCAAATACACACAATATTTATGCTATAGGAATAAAAATATAGGGATACACCTGTTTTTGACGCTTTGGGCTATAACCCTTTCAGGGCAGTCTTAAAAGGTTCAGCATACCGAGACATTCTGGACAATGCCATTCTTCTAACGTTGTGGAGAGTGCGCATGGCACTTTTCTATTCCAGCATGTCTGCGTCCCAGCGCGCAAAGCGAGCTCCAGAACTACACGACTGGACCAGTTAGGAGTGGAAGAACTTGACTAGGCCACACAGAGCTCCGACCTCAACCCCATCCAACACCTTTGGGATGAACTGGAACGGAGATTGTCGGCCAACATCGGTGTCTAACCTCATAAATGCTCTACAGAATACATGAGCACAAATTCCCACAGTCCAACATTTTGTGGAAACTTTTCCAAAAATAATGGGAGCCGTTATAGATGCCAAGGGTGTGTGGGGTGGGGGGGTCAACTCCATATTAAAGTCTGTGTATTTGAATGCTATGAATTGTATATATAAAAAAACTGTTTTGGTTACAAAAAATAGTGACCCAACAAGACATGGATTCCACAACGCCTCCAAAGGTGCGCTGTTGCACCAAGGCGTAAGCAGAAGATCCTTTAGGTCCTGCAAGTTGTAAGGTGGGGCCATCCTGCACACCTCACAGGCTTGGAACTGGGGGATTCTGTAGAAAAACAGCTTGAACTCAATTTACTGTGTGCTCCTCCCCAGGTAAGCGGCTTACACGTACCAGGCCAGCCACAAGATGTCAGATATATTAGATCAGGTCACATTCTTCAGTTGCTCCATTGCCCAGGTCTGACACTCCTCTAATCCGAAACCTATCATATCCACCATGTACCTTTTTCAGTTTTGCATCAGACTAGTCTTCGCTCCCCATGCAAATCAATGAGCACTTGGGGGCTCATGACCCTGTAGCTGGTTCTCCTTCTGTGAGCCAGTTTTGGTTGAGACCCAGTCATCTAGCCATTGCTATTTGCTCCTTTTCAAAGTTACTCAGATCCTTACGCGCGCCCATTTTTTAGCTTCCACAACACCAACTTAAAGAACTGACTATTCACTTTCTGCTTATTATATCCCACTAATTGACAGGTGCCACTGTATTGAGACAATCAATGTTATTTACCTTAACCATAAGATGAAAACCACGGAGAGGTGATTTGAAGGTTGTTTGTTTGTTTTTTAAGCAATATTTATTAACAATTATACTACAATCTTCAGGATGTTACTGACAACACCAAAAAACGAGCAGGATAACATAAAAAAAAAATAATAATTCAATAGTACTACAGAAAGTATGTGAACAAACAGAAAGGCTTTTTTTCGGCACTACTCAGGAAACACAGGAGAGAACATCCTGCTGCAAGGTAGTATGCTTTCTGTGTACATGTACATATTCCTTTATTTCTAGGAAGCACTGTCGTCTTCAAACTAAGTCATTTTCTCCTTATGCTCCTAGAAAAGGGAAATAAAGCATGTTCAGAAGCTACAGAAAGTACAGACAGAAAAATACTGAAGGTAAAGCAAGAGCTGGATATTTACCTTCAGTTTCTCATGGTGCGATGGGCTCCTACAGTGTTCATCTTTTGCTTCCGCTTCACTAACATATATGACCTTACACAGGTTGCAGATGTAGCCCATTACAGGATGAACAAATTCTGTGCCTGTGAACCAAAAATGTTGAGTGTCATGAGGTAATATTCCAGATTCTACATCATATTTGCTGTGGAATATGCAACACTCTCACAATCAATCTCAAAGAAAGCTGGCCGCATGAGAATGAATACTGCAGTAGTTCTTACCAACTGGCGCATGTTGTTTTTGAGATGCGTCTGAAGCAAGAGCAACTTTCTGATTACCAGTAAACTCCTGAAACAAATAAAAAGTACCAACATTACATGTGCCCTTAGTGGCTTTTTACACAATTTGTTCATTACTATTCACTTTAAACGAGAACAAACAGAATACGACATCAAGCTGCTTGATGATTTTTCTGATAAGTTTTCTGATACTGATTAAATGAAAAAATGCGCAACATGTGCGGTGCTCCAACCCAATCATCCACATCAAGGCCCAGAGGGACTGTAGCATTTTTTCCAGTGCACAGAAAAGGTCCACTTTCATGACACACTTGCAGTGAAGTAGTTAAAAACTACATGAACATAAGCATGGTAGAGAACCTATGTCATGTAGAGTCACCGAACATGCAGAACAGCATTAATATTTGTCTTTCAATTAGGAAAGATGTGATATTGTTTACATACATCACTGATAGTGTGTGTTAGAGATTCCCCACTTTCTTAAAAAAAGACTTGTTCTCACCTTAGAGTTGGCCCTTTTACTGCTTTCCTCGTCATCAGAAGCAGAATCAAAATTAAACCTTAAAGACAAGAAAACATTAGGAATAAAAGTTATCTTCAGTTACATGCAGAGCTTTTTCAATGACCTGGCTCTTGTTGGCTTCTACATCTGACATGTATCGTTTCTAATTAAAATCCTGGCATCAAGTTCTGGTACCAAATTATGAAAAAGCTCCTGCTTGGTGTTCCTTTAATAATCTTATTGAATTAGTACATTTTAAAAGGATTACCCTGCTGTCGGTAAACTGTTGTATTTTTCAGAGACTCTGATCTTCAGGATACTCCCGCGCAATGCAATATCTTGATTTTTTGCATCAGCTGCAATTCGCTCAGCATCAGAGGAATTTACCATCTCAATGAATCCCTTAAAAAAAGTACATTTAACAATGAATACTCTTTCCTGAAAACAGGACAAAATAATACAATACATCGCATGCAAAAAACTATATTCCCACATTTCAAGACATCAATAACTGTTACAGTATGGTAAAGAAACAGTCTGATGGTAAACAGAGAGAAACCGAGAGAAAGTGAAATTTGTTCGTTATGGTAAATATGAAAAAATGTGGAGTACATACACTGAACAAAAATATAAATGCAACAATTTTGTTTTCCCTCCTATTTTTCATGAGCTGAACTACTACATGCTCAAAAGACCCATTACTCTCAAATATTGTTCACAAATCTGTCTAAATCTGTGTTAGTGAGCACTTCTCCTTTACCCAGATAATCCATCCCACCTCACAGGTGTGGCATATCAAGCTGCTGATTAGAGCATGAATATTGCACAGGTGTGCCTCAGACAGCCCAAAATAAAAGGCAACTTTTGAGGAAACGTGCAGTTGTACAGTAATCCCCCAGTTTTCGCGGATTCGGTCACCTGCGGATTTTTTAAAATCTCATCGTTTTACTCAGGAATCCCGTCAATAATGCGGAACTGAACTGTATTCGGACACACCCTGTATCTTGTCCTCCTCTTTTAGTGTTTTAAACTTTCCTCCCCAAATGTTCAAGTTATCTCAGTTCATTTAGCATTTGTAATAGGCAAATAGGCATTTTTTAAACTAAAACACAACAATGTGGTTTTTCAATATACGCGGGTGCTCTTGGAACGTAACCCCTGCGAAAAGCGTCCGATTACTGTATTACCTCTATGTGAGCAAAAATAGTAAAAATATCATTGTCAGTGAATGCTTTGCAATGAATCTTCAGATGTGTAGACAACGTAACACTTTTATTTACCTTTTTACGACTGTGTAGCAACAAGTAGTGTTTTACTTCTCCATATCTCTTCGCAATGTTCATAAAATCCATATCTGTGAAGGCTTCAGCTTTTGGAAGATTTCTGACATCAAGAACTCTGCCAAAAGCTTCCTGAAATGTTGATAAGATGTTATGTATATCATTTTGAAAGAGTTTGATGTAACAAGACTTTAGGTTTACTTACCTCAATGCCATTTGTGTCTATGTCCTGATTTTCTATGCACTGGTCAGTTGTTATTTTTAGTGATCGTTCCTCTGAATTGACCACAGTCTTAAGAGTTGTTTCATTAGGTGATTCTGACTGGGCTTTGTTTTCCTCAGAGTCCATGTAGGAAGCAGGTACTAGACATCTCATGGCTTTGGTTATATCATCATTTGTACTCTGAAACTGTTCAAAGCAGCAATATTTCAAAATGAACTGTTTGTACTTCAGTACATATTTGGCTGATATTACAGAAACGTTAACATTAATCATTGACTACATTATACAGCCAAAAGTCTTTGTCAAGTCCAAATTTCTCCTCACAACTGCACAAGCGAGTCATAGTCTTTGTAACACGAGTGGAAAAACAAAATTACTTACTTTTTAAATGTTCAAAATAAAAACATTGAGGGAAAAATGTGTTGCTTTCAACAGTATGTGACTCCAACTAACCAAATCTATGTCCATTCACAGTTGTTTCTAAAGATAGATCCCAAATTACTGAAATATTTTTATCATTCACACAAAACTAAATTATGTTTTATATATAAACCCTGTTAATCGCCATGAAGTCATCATTATTTTTTTTTTAATTGCTTTAAAATTGCTTGTTCATTTTGGTTCTTTCAGAAACAAGTAACTCTGGAGGAAGACTTACCTCAGTATTCTGAGCTGAAGAGTGCTCTTTTGATTCTGAAATTCACAGGAGAGCAGTTACCTAAAGATTTTTTTGAAACATCTTAAAAAATACATGTAAACAGTGACGGTGTTGTAAAAGGAATACCTTCATGATCTGAGCCTGATCCTTCATCAAGTTCATCTAAGGTGATGCAGTTCTCGAGACATTCTGGAAACTATATAGGAAAAAAGGCACAGATAACTTTACAAAAGCCATATATAAATAAATATACACAGGGTGCATACTTTAAATGACAGTTTCTATAAAAGGTACCAGATCTTCCAGATCTTCATCTTCTACTTCTTTAGGCTTTTGGTCCTCCTTCAGACTACTTGTCTTTGAACTATAAGTCTCTGAAGCATCTTCAAAAGTCTTGACTTGCTCCTTTGAAGGAACAATTGGAGTGTCCACTCTGCTTGACGGTGAATTCACATGGCTTTTCCCAGACAAACTATTCTCCTCTTCCCCAGCAGAAGTTGTGTTATGGTTAGTGGTGGTTGCTGAGGAACTGGATGGCTGACCACTCAGCTGTGAAACTTCTTCTTGTTCTTTGTCCCTCATCTGGTCATCAGCAGTCTCATCATCATCATCATCAACATCATCCTCCTCCTCATCATCATCATCATCATCCTGCAACTCCTCTTCATCATCTGCTATAACAGCTAGCCCTTCAAGGTCACTGTCTGAATCCATGGTTGCATCATGGTCGATGCCAACACTCATCTTATCCTCAAAGTCGTCATCTTCAGCTGAAGAATTTGAAGAAGTATTTGGTCTCTCCTGGGAATGGTGTCTATCCTCTCGTTCTTTTGAGCTGGAGCTCCTGGAAGAGCTGCTCCTTTCCGACGACCGTCGTCTTCTCTTTGGGCTTGGACTATCCCTTTCAGAGCTGTGTCTTTCTGGGCTTGAACTTCTCTGAGGTGATCTCGGTGATTGTGCTTTGTCATCAACTTGCGAGACTCTGAACCATAAAGAGAAAGCATTCATGAAAATAATGAAAAACCATTTAACAAAAATCATCTAACAATTAATTAAGCATTAAGTTTATGTGCTTACGTTAGTGTGTCGAATTCAGAGGAGAAGGTGACTTGAATTGTTTTCTTTTTTAATTTGAGTGGCTTGGCTGAATAGTGTTCAACCAATTTCTTTGCATCAACCAGATCAGTCATTTCCACATAGCCCTAAAAAAACACCACCACAAATGTACTCATTTTAGTACCTTCAGCTCAGAAGATGAAAACAATAGTTCTTACACTGTATTTAACAACACATTTATTTATAAGTATCACAGTTGTTAATATTTCTATATAAAAAAACCTGCATATGTAAATTGCACTTTTCTGCATGAGATAGAAGAGAGATGGTACCCGGCACGGCAGGAACAAGGAACTTTTTACAGTTCCGAAACGTTTAGCAATAGCCATCAACTCTGACGTTGTACCTTCTCCAGCAGGTAATGGAGTGAAGCTCACAACTCGAGAACTCTGTGATGGAACCACACACATGGTACTAAACACTGACTTTTTCCACGAAAAAATGGCAAAAGGCATAATGCAGCTTTAATTAATTTCTTAAATAATACTTGATATACAACACTAAGATAGCACAAGCATGAAAGGCAATTTACCTGAAGAGCAGATTTAGTAGAGATGGCAAATTCAACCTGTTTGTCTTGAATCTCCAAAGGATTATCAGTAAAGTGTTTCACGATTTCCTTTGCCTGGTCTTTTGATTCCATTTTCACTAAAGCCTAAAAAAACATACACACCCAAACATACATTCATTAATATATACACACAAACACACACATTTATACTTATGCGCTCACTGGTGGATCTGTAGGGGTCCTGACCTCTGACTGATGAATGCTGAAGAGAAACAGTCTACAGTATGCCATTGTAAGTTAAAAAGTGCACCTATGTGGTAAGTGGGAGTGATAAATCGGACAAAGAGTGTAAATACAAGGAAGCTACTTGTCATACCAGTGTAGGGAACATTGTGACTTTCACAATAGCTCCAAATGGCCCAAGCATGTCTTCCAAGTCTCCTTCTTCTACTGAATTTTCTGCAAATGTAATGCAGACCACTTTTTCCTGTGTTAAAACAGAAGTTTAAATGATTATAAATGACCTCAGGAAACATTTCAGAACTAAAATGTATGCAATTCCAAAAATCAACATACATGATCTTTTAGAGCCTTTGAGCTAGACTTCTTTTCCTCATTTGAAGTACTCTTTAGTTCTTCTTGGTGTCCACCTAAGAGATACAAAACAATTACAATAAGATAAATAAACTGAACTTTCAAATGTCCTGGTAGAGATGAAGACTTACGTGTTTTCTTTGTAGACGTGACCTTTGGCGTCACCTGGATCTCATTCCTAATAAAATAAGAAACATTTACCACAAACAGAGACAATCTAACTACTAATTTAATCACAACATTTCTCAATTAAAGAGTTACCTTCTAGCAGACTGAATGCGCTTATCCCAATCTGGATACCTACCAAAGTTAAAGAAAATGTAACTTGTTAATTGCACATAAGGATTTAAAGACAAAATGAATTTTGAAGATAGACCAAACCATATCAGAGAAATAAACAACATCTCTATCATTATGAATGAGCCTACGTAATTTACCTTAGGCCAAGTACAAGTATGTCAAGTTTCAGTGCCTTCACTGACAACATTTTACAAAAACTGACATGCTTCCAAGGAATGTGTTAGTATTGTCAAATTTCGAACCTTGAGATTTGAACCTTTACTTAACAAGAACCTTGTTAGTAAAGTGCTAGATTTTTACTTTGATGTAATATACTAGGTGGCACTATTGAGGTGAGGTCATACATATCCTTGAAGCCAACCTGCCAACACAAATGTTGCCATTTTTGGCAAAACAATTACCTAAAATTTGCCGCCACTTCCGTGGGCAGTAGCACAAAGGGACATTACATTCATATGAATTAATATGATTAACTAATATGAATTTGTAAAGTCTATGTCTATGACATCGCTGACCCAAAAAAAAACTATGAAAAAAAAAAATTAATAATTATTGGGTTGTTTAAAATGACTTACCTTCCCAAAAGGGTAAGCTGACTGTCAGCATGCAGAGCACTTCTAGTGTGCACTGACCAATCCTGCAAAAATTAAAGTGTATTAACTGCACAGGCTACAGTTTCTTCATGTTGTGATAATTATCACACAATGCTACATTTTGCATCGCCATGATGTGGTGTTCAGTGATGAACTGCAACAGAGTTGTGAACAGCAAAATGACAAAAAAGCAACAAAAAAAAAAGACACTACTTACATGTTCAGAAAGTACAGTAATGCCACAGAGAACACAGCCATAAGGAAATATTGGAGGAATTTTGCCATGGTAGTCTGAGGCCTCCTTCCTGGTAGGAACCTTGTGAAGTGGGTCTATAATAAGACGGAAAGTCTCAATTCTGTATTTATGGTTGTATTTTTTGGTTACATGTTAAAAGTAACTAAAAAGTAAAATCTCACATATGACAAGGTTAATTCTACTTTTAAAATATGCAAGAAGAGATTAAAAAGTTTACCTCTTCTAACATAGACTTTGGACTGTGCTTTTCGACGCCGCTCATTCCTAATGAAATTACAATGGTTAACAATGACAAACAGTATAATGACTGAATAAGTTTCCGCTTCACACAAACATTACCTTCTAGAAGACTCAATCTTCTGATCCCACAATGGATACCTATCAAAATGAAGTGAATTATGAAATCAATTAAATCAATTAAAGCATCTGGTCATCTACTATACTAGACTACACTGTAATTCTTCCCATAAAAACTACACAGGTCAACAATCAGATCTGCTTTCAGTTTTTTCAGTTACATCAACTTATGAGTAATAATTATGAATTATGAGTAATATTTTTTTATTAAACCGCAGGCACCAATCAAGTAACTGTTTTAATATTTTCAGAGTGAAGTCAGACAGGCCACACTGTGGCATAGATATAATGATCAGAGTCAGTCAGCTACCACTGTTTCTTCACAAACACTCAGCATATGATTATTATATGATCATTATACCAACTATCATGCAGAATAGAACTAGCTTTATCACAAACACTGTACCTGCAGGAAACACTACACACAGATCTGAGATCAGCATGAAAAACACTACAAAACCCACAGAAACTTATCTCTGAGGATTTTGACCTGTGCTATCAGGGGAGAATGATAACACCGATCCAAGGTATTGTTCTACAATAACTAAGGATTTATATTAAAGTTTATTCAGAGCAGATGTTTAGTACAAAATATTAACCTACCGTTCCACCAGATCGAGCTGACCTTTGGCATGCAGAGTACTACCAATGTGCTCTGACCAGTCCTATTGAAAGAAAATATGCACAATTTGAAAGATAAAATTGTATGAAGACAAACAATAAATCAATTAATCTTAAATAAACAATCAATCTGGCAAGATGAAAGCTTAACAAATCAATTTATTACCTGAATAATACCTTTCCACATGTGAATCATTTATTTTATCACAATTATATAATTCCTGTTGCATTTAATATGTAAGAAAGATAATGTTGCATTAACATGTCCTCTATAAGTTTATATTAATTTTTGCATTTTCAGTTTCATTCAGCAAACGAGCAGTAATGCTGGTTGAATGAAAATTAGAAACACGGCTAACCTCTTTAGAAAATACAGCCCATTTGCAGAGAACGCATTGGCCTGGAAATACTGGGGGAACCCTGCCTTGAAAGTCTGAAGCCTCCTTCCTGGTAGGTACGTTGTGAAATGGATCTGTCAGAATACAACATAAAGGCTGATTTTTTTTGGTTTTAACAGCAACTAAGCAAAGTCACAATATGAAACCAGGAAACCCAAACTTTTAAAATGTTTAGGAAGAGATGAAGACTTTTACCTCTTGTTTTATTGGATGGGGACTGCAGTGGTGTTTGAAACTCATTTCTAATGAAAAAAAAAATTACAAATTAAAAAACAACAAACATTCCAATGGCTGCCTTATGTTTACATACACAATAGTTACTTACCTTCTAGCGGTATCAATATTTTGATCCCACTCGGGGTACCTGGTGCATAAATAATTGCAGCATGAGCAGCAGGTGGTGATCAAAACAGGTATTGGACCTCAAAGAAACTCCCATGGATTATGGTTACGCGGTAGTTACAGATGTTCAGTATGGATGAGCACAGATGTTTAGAGAATGGTCTTTATCTCTGACCATTTATCATAACCATTTTTCTATATTTTATATATTATATGTATAATTGTATTTATTTGTATTTTTATAATTGCACCTTCTGTATTTAATGTTAGGTGTATGCACCTGGGGTTTGAGAGTAACGTAATTTCAAGTCTCTGTATGTTTGGTACATATGGCAGAACTGACAATAAAGTTGACTTTGACTTTGATAACAAAACCATTCCAAATACATTTCACAATAAAGGTTAAATATCAAAATCAAAAGACAGATGTAATCAATAAATTAAGCCGCTGAGTTCTTCGCAATGACTTACTTTTTCAAAAGCTCCAGCTGACTATCACCGTGCTGAGCGCCTCGAATGTGCCATGTCCAGACCTATAACAGAAGAGAAAATCAGTCCAGATTTGGCAGATATAAGACTGAAATATTACTTCATACCAGCTGGCATCAACACTGCTTACATCATTTTTAAATATCCCATTCTACAACACATATTGTAGCATTAGTATTTTTAATAAACTTACCTCATTTTTAAATGTCCATGTTAATTTAAAGTTTTACAGTCATGTTTGGTGAACATGTAGTAATGCTGGTTCAGTGAAAGTTGAAGACACTACTTACCTTTTCATTAAGGACAGTAATGTCGCAGAGAACACATGCATAAGGAAATACTGGAGGAAGTACGCCGTGGAAGTCTGAGGCCTCCTTTCTGGTGGGTACTTTAAGAAGAGTGTCGGACAAAAAGGGACGCAAAGGCTCGGAATCTCGCCTTGATCCTCTGTCATCATAAGTCTGTGAAACAGATGAAAATGCATCTGAAGCTGCAGAGGTGTAGGGTCGGTCATTGCGCCAAGGGTCTCCATCACTGGAGTAGTTGTAGTCCAGGGTGTCGCTAATTTTGCTGCTATTTCTACAACTAATGCTCGTCGTTGAGCCCGTTTTCCGAGGGTTCCCCCAGCGGTCCTGCCAGCTGTCAACTCGCTCTGAAGAGAGATGATCAGGAAGGTCTGCATGCCGGGAGAAGTCACGCATGTCCGGTTCACGCCTTCGAAGAAAGGACAAAGCCTTTCCAGGCACAAGAACACAAGGGTCCATAGTCCTGCCGGAGGATGCTCCAGAGTGCTTTGACTCCTGAGATGCTGATCTAGCTCTATGCCTGTAAATATCTGAGTCATGCTGGTATGAATCTGAATACAAATCCTGATGTGATCTGTAATCATCTGGTGAGTTCCTGTAGTAGTTGTGAGACATACCTGCGAGTCTAAGCTCTATGATTTTTAGATGACAATATAGCCAGATGAAACAGAGGGCTGGTGCAGCAGTTTTCAAAAAAGACGAGTTGAAGACCACTGAAGATGAGTAGCAGATTGTCATCCACCTGTCAATAAAGGATGTAGATAAGGAGAAAGCCATATATACGTGCACAGTCAAGGCTCTCGTGGCTGTCCAAGCAAGGGGCCATCTAAACAGAACTTACCTTAAAGCATCAGTCAGACACACTCATTCACGCTGACGCATGTCATTCATGTCTGTTACACCGTAGGGCCGTTTAGGAACCATGGCTGGGTTTTGTTGTTGGGTGGGTTGTGGAGCTACACATGGTTTCCAGTTCTCATTTCAAGGCGTGTATTAAGCAGTGGTGATGCAATTAAGGTTTGAAATGTGTGATTTGAGGAAAGCTTAAGTTATTGGAATTCTGACAATAAAAACATGTTGCATACTGGATGTCTGCTGTCCTTCAAGAATAATATAGAGATATAAAACAATTATAGAGTACTAGTAAACAAAAATTAGATGGATGTCTATATCTAGATCACAACAGCACATTTCATCAAGTAACAAAGCTGGTATTTCAGTGGTCAGTGACATTCCAACTCTAGAGTTTGTGATTTACTTTCATTTGTCTTTTGTCATAGCGTATATACTAGGACATATATTATATACGCTAGCGTATATACTAGTATTAGGACACACCTGTTTGTTAGGGTTTAGTCCCCTTACTTCCAATAAAGGGGCCAAAGAATCTTAATGCTTCAGCACTCCAAGACTTGTTAGACAACTTTGTGAACACAGTTTGGGGAAGAACGTTTGTGCACAAAGTGAGCTCCATTAAGACATGGTCAAATGAGTTCGGTGTGGAAGAACTTGCCTGGCCCACAGAGCCCTGACCTCAACCCCATCCAACACCTTTGGGACGAACTGGAATGGAGATTGTGAGCCAGGCCTTCTCGTCCAAAACCAGTGCCTAAACCTCATAAATGCTCTATAGAATAAATGGACACAAATTCCCCCAAGCAACTCCAAAATCTGGTGGAAAGCCTGTTACAGCTGCAAAGTGGGGACCAACTCCATAATAAAGTCTATGTATTTGAATACAATGTCAAAAAGTCCCTGTCGGTATAATGGTCAGGCTTACCACTACTGCCGTCCATACTGCACTGTATGGACGGCAGTAGTGGTAAGCCTGACCATTATTAAAAACATTTCTAGAATGTAAAGATTGTATTCTAAAAATTGAGAAGAGTTATCCAACCTAGATGACAAAAATATGGAGAGATGCAGTAAGGAAAGGAATAGAGTAGTTTAAACATTTTCCTGCAGAACTGAACGCACAGGGAATCATGGCCATAAGACTGTATACTTCCTCCCCATTCTGTAGGGGTTTTTAAGTCATTATTCTGTTCTAAATCGGATCTGTGCAATATACAACTCACCTGTTTAATCTGTGGATTGATTGAATGTTACTGAATGTTAATCTTATTATTTTATCATCTGCTGCCTACTTTATTGCATTTATGTTTATTGCAGTAACACTTTTATAAGCCAGTTTGCACCTGATGGTGCAGCACACTAAATCTTTACATACAGCAATGTCAGTGTCACACTTATTTTCTTACACTAGAGTTCTTGTGATTGCACCGCACCATTGTTTACTGCCCATCTTTTCATTTATTCATTTTTTGTACTGAGCATGCAAACGTCAATAATTTATCTTTGGATGAATGAAGTTCTTTCTATCTCAGGTTTATTTTCCACAGTAAGCTGTACAGTGAACAGACTAAGGGCACTAAAAAGAGCATTTCCCCCACTAACTGATGAATGTATGTGTTCCTTTAATACAGGACCTTTCAGTTTGACTAGGTCGTGTCATCTTGTTTTTAAGGTTTACATTAACGGACATGTTACATTCCCATATATTGATAACTGCCTTTGTTCCTTCAATACAGCACCTTTCTATACTTTCTTAACTAGTCCATGGACAGGGCACTGCGTGTAAAATTAACTGTGGAATCAGTTAAGTCCGGGGAAAATGTTTATAATGGGAAGAGTCTGAGGGTCAATAATGGCGGATGCACAGCTAGTAAACAAACATTAGACATGTTGCGACTCGTTTTTATCGTGCCAAGACTGAACGTTTTGGCCTTCCTCGTTGCTAAATGTGCCATATCTTCTAATAACCACACAAATCTACCCAGTTCCAGTGTTGTTTCACAACGGCCAGTTAGTTAGCTAGTCGGCTAAAAGCACACACATCCATTATGGCCAATTTACCTTTTTATATTTAGATGGACAAGAGCAATGGTAGTCTTACCTGCGGGCATAAATGTGAGACGTAAGTTATACATATATTAACAGTCCAGAACCGTGTAAATTAAGAAAGGTTTCTCCTCAGTTCCATCCGCTTTCACCCGCTCCGCAGCCAGTCACGCTATCGAGGCTAACATTTTGCTTTGCGCATGTGCACCGGCTTTACGGTCAAACGGCTCCTAAAAATATTAAATGTTTTGGGGTAAAATGCAGCATTAACAGAATATATGACCGGTTAGTAAACAACGAGCAGATTAAAATAACGAAGCTAGACTAGAAAATGTCAGGAATTTAAATCCCCAAATATTAAATCTCAATTTCATCCGTTTCAGTTAGAAAGCTTTACTGAATATGGAGAAATTTGCTGTTTTTTTTTTTAGGTATTCGGCGCGTGATTTTGATTATTTGTATACATCTATATGAAGTAATATTTATTTACATGTCTGAATTTACAGCCTATACACTTACCAGTGCACTGCTGCGTTGTATTGGAAACCAGGCTCTCATTTGCTCATTGCATGCTTTTTTCAACTCGAAAAAAGAAAAAAAAAGACAAACTATGGAGTTAATTTGTCTGAATTATGCAAAACCTTTAACTCCAAATGATCAGCACTCTCAAGCAACAAAATAGCTCCCGTAATAATGCGTCTAGTCCACATAGATTTAAGTTCATCATCTGATTTACGGAGCACAGATAGTGTGATAAGGATTGTACAGACTAGAGGGTTTCCTAAAAAGCTTTATTTTAAATCAGATATGCATAAAAACGCTTTACTATACAGGAGCAGTCTACAAGTGCGGTTCGTTTACAACCTCTTGCTAAATAAAACGGTTGTGTCTGGCGGGTAGAGGTTAGACTTCGGACTTTCATATCGGCTTTGCAATTAATTATTAGTCCAGCTCTAAATCAACATAACTCTGGGACAAAAATACACTTCTGTCACAATCCCAGCTAACTTAATGAACTTTCTTAAGAAAAGAAACTCTCACACCTGTCAAAATGTAACTCTACGTTAAGAATTACAATACATTAACACCTAAATCGTGTAGGTGTTAATGTATTCCCTACACTTTTTACCCAAAGGTTACAGTATGTTATACCAAACCTGCTATATTTAGTTATAACAGTCCATGAAACCATATGAAATAAAATCCAAGTCATGGATTGCTTCTTCCTCATATAGAAATAAACTAACACAGTAAGCCATTACATACAGCAGTCTTGTTCTCTCTGTGACCATGAACATTTTATTGTGAATATAATGACCCCCTATGTGAGACTTGAACACTTTAGGGAAGAATTAAGGCATCAGAATGATCTAATTGTATTTATCCAATCACTAATAAGCAACATGAGTGTTAAGCAAATGAAAGTATAAGATCATAGTAAAACACTTGTCAGTTTTCTTTAATGTCAGTTTTCTGTTGAGCTAAATCGATCACAACTTGAAAGTTGACTCAGTGTGAGGAATGCCTACAATTTAACAGAAGTTTAATGATACAGAAAAAAGGACAATTAAAGCATTAAAGGTCTCTTCTTTTGGGATTCACATAAGGCCAAAAATGAGCATGACTGAGTTAATATACAACAGCTATAAAAAGGGATAATTGATAAATCAATCAAAAAAACAAAACAAAAAAAATCAGAATATAAACAATATACTGGTCTACATGGTAACTGCTCATGCACAATCAAATACTGTACAGTACCAAGTAACACTTGTGTCCCATAACTCATTTCTTCCCAGCATTACTCTGTTTTTTGGACTTCTCCTTTTCCAAGTGTTTCTAGAAAGAGAAATAAAAACAAAAGGGTTTGCAAAAGAGTGCATTTCAGTTTTCAGCAGTATTCAGTTTCCCTCCACTGTACTAGACACAGTTGCCTGCTTTGTTCAACTTTGGGGTTTCTGCATGAAGTAGTAATTATTTATTAAACAAACTACTTAAATATTAAGTAATAACTAAAATTATGGATAGAATTATAACCTGCTGTATACTGTTGGTACAGAAGCTCCGCTTTTTTAGACCACTGTGTAGCTGCAGAAACTGACTAGCTGCTCTGGGGGCACAAGCCATTTAAAGAATGTGTTTATTGACAAATGTTTGGGCAACATTAAGATGTGTATGAACAATTTTTTTAAATCTGAACTGATGTGCAAAATATATGAGTGTACCTGTAGAATAGTTCTATTCCCATCAACATTCAAACTTCCCTCAACCCCAGGGCCTAAGCAAACTTTTATGATTCATCAAAAGACTACTTGAGTCATGAAAAAGCACCTTCAGTTTGTCGTAATGTGCCTGGCTGCTGCAGTGAACCCTCTTAGCCGTGTCTTCGTTGGAGTAAAAAAGGAAGCAGACTCTGCAGTAGTATCCCATCTTCACAAACTCCACACCTGCAATATGATAAATGTAAGAAAACTGTTGTTTGGAATCATAGACAGCACTACACTTTGCCCCCAATTCTGATTTTTTTTTTTGTCTTCTGTCAGGAGAAAAAAAAAAAAAGAAAAAAAGAGAAAACAACAACTACTTACCCACTGGGACATCTGGTTTATATGGCTCCAAGGTGGCCAGGGTGCTTTCTTGCTTTTTCACAGCCCGTGCCGGTGTAGCTTCTTTAGTCTCCTGGCTCTTCTGAGACTCACTAGCACAGGGTTCAGCAGAAGCAGGAGCAGAATCACGTTCAGGCTTCTGTTTAAAAGGGAACACCAAAGAAAACTCTGATATTTATTTAAAAATGCATTCTGCATATCAGGCTTGCAATCCTAAGAAATAAAGAAGTAGCAGAGAATTAAGTCACTGTATCTGACTGCTTTCCATGACACAAACAAGAACTTAAGTCACAACAGGAATGAAAGTATGTGGTCTGCAAAAGGAAAGGAAGTGATGTCAAAAGGAAACGGAATACTGAAAACTGACCAGTGTAGTCTCTGTGTTCTGAGCTTCTGTTATATCTGTGCTGCTCTCTTCTGTGTTCTCCTGCTTCACCTCAGGTGCGCTCTCACTAGGTACAGCTTGTTTCTCCTTCTCCTTCTCCTCCTTCTTCTCCTCTTCTTCCTCCTCCTCCTCCTCCTCCTCCTCCTCCGGTACACTCTCAGCTTTGTCTATGCTGGACAGCTCCTCTTTTATTTTCTTGGTTGGGGGCTCCTCTTCCTTCTTGGTGTTTTTTTTGACAGGGGAGTTTTCCCGGGCCTCTGGCTCTTCCTCAGGGTGCTCCCTCTTAGATGGCCGTTTTTCTTCTGGTTCAGGGGTTGGAGGTCTGTGTCTGCCAGGTTGGAGAAGCGATAAATGCATCAATAAAGTAAAATCAAAACAGGTTTCAAAGAAATGATGCTAGTTCATCAAACAAACAAAAACCAAACAGGCACTAACCCATGTTTGAGTTGTTTGTACTTCCTGCTAATATAGACCACTAGCCGTTTGCCTTGAAACTTTGGTGGACTCTCCTTGGAGGCCTCAACAAATCTCTCAGCATCTTCACCCCTCTCCATCTCAATGAAACACTGGAAGCAAACACATGAAGCCAAATATGATGCCACGTATGCAGAAAATTATGATTTATAAGTAATAAGAGACTTGGCACTCCACACTTGCGTTGAGCCTTTTACCTCATTGCGTGTTTTATTCAAAAAGTAGCGTCTAATTTTCCCATATGGCTCTGCTATTTTCAGAAAGGATGCATCTGATGTTTTGAAGGGTGGAATATGTCCAACGTAAACAACTTTGCCATTCTGTAAATGTTGAAAAGAAACATGCTGAAGATGCTTTACGAATTAAAAGCTAAATTTCAATGTGCAGGGGCAGAGTGCCGCTCACCTGGATAGTTGGATAAACTTGTGAATGATAAATTTTTACATCTTTTCCACACACAGATGGTGTGACATTTCCGTTGTAGAAACGGACCATTGCTCTGGCTTCTTGTTCACTGGAAAGTTCCAGAAATGCCTTGAACACAAAACACAAAATCCCTGAATGTGCAGTTGATATTCCAGGGAGAAGGACAACAAACAACTAAGTCACTCAATATTCACCGTAACATTCTCCCAACCCCCATGTTCTAACATGTTAATTAGCTAGTTAAGCAACCTTACCTCAGGCCTCACATTCAGGACCAGGTGTCGTACAACTTTACCGAAAGGCTTAGCCAGAGACAGGATCTCATCAAGATAACCATGACCACGCCTAAATCCAATCACATTGACAACTCTCAAACCCTGTAAAGAAAGTTTATTATTTCAGTTCCCTTCAGAAGGAATAGATAATAATACACCGTCAGTGGTATAAAGATATAGATATACTGAAGTAGCCAAGCACCCAGAGCCACCAAGCAGACAATCAGAATAACCCCTCAACAAGATACCAGTCAATTAGAGTATGATAAACAATCACTATTACTTCTCTTCAATAATGCCAAATTTGATGGCTATGCAGTCAAAGATTAATCTGCAGGTTTTTTTTTTTTATATCGAAATGGCACAAATTAAAGCCAATGAAAGCATTTGAATCACAACTCTGGGACAAATGGTTCAGAATTTCCGAAGCAACAATGTACTTTGACATTTGGCCTGTGGGTGCCTGGGAACATTAGACTGTGCTCCATCAATGTGGACATTTTCAACAAAATCAACCAAGGGGCCATAGATTCCCAGATTTTAAAGTATTATAAATAATACTGAAATATTCTACAAAGACTGTGTGCCTTGCACCCTCTGTGCTTGGCCCTTAAAAACAGCAGCTTAATCTGTATTCAAAACGCAGGTACAAATGCACTAAGAACAAAATTAAACATACTGATGAGCTAATGTTTACACTAATGACAGAAATTATTTATAAAGAAAATGATTACTTACTCCGCTTTCCCTTGATCTGCCTAAAATATTAAAAAAAGAAAATGCATTAAGCCTTGTGATCGATTGAAATAAGCATTTAATACAACCTGTTTATAGGCCTACAAACTGATTTCTGTTCATAGTACTGAAGAACACCAAACAATTCAAATGCAGTACCTGAGCTTTTATTCCTGGATCTTGACTCGTGCCCTTCAGCCTCTTCCTCCTCTGCCAACTCATCCAGAGTAACAAACTCATCCATATTTTCCGGGAAGTCAAATTCTTCAAATCCTTCCTATCATATAGATTGAGAGTTCAAGTAAGAATATCTGTGCACATGATCAAGCAAAATTTTTATTTTACAGACCAAACAGGATACCTATAAGTGGTTTATAACTTGGGCTCATGTAATAATCTGCATGTTATCTTACTGAATTCTCTTCATCAGCCTCTCCATGTTCCACATCATCCTGGCCATCTGTGTCTTTGAGTTCCTCTGTGACTTTCTCCTGCTCTGCTTCAGGTTTGGCTTGCTCCTCTGACGGAGCCTCCTGCTCCAAGTCAGCCTCATTAGGCATCTCAGGGTCCTCATCTTCATTCTCTTCTTCATCTAGATCCATTGCCGTTTCGTCATATTCTGCTTGGGCTTCTGGATCTTCCTGCTCTGTAACGGATTCCTCAGCTTCAGTGTTGATGTTGGTTTCTTCTATGGCTGTGCCCAATTCATCATGGGCCTCTGCCTCCTCCTCCTCCTCCTCCTCTTCATCATCATGAGCCTCCACAACACCTTCTCCTTCATCACCAGATCCCACTGCAGGGACTTCTTTGTCATGTTTATGATGTTTGTCCTCTTCAGTCCTTTCAGATGAGCGCTCCTTAGATTTAGAGCTTGTGGCTCTTGGAGACCTGGTCGAGGTTCTGGAACTTGTCCTGCTTTTGCTGCTGCTGCTGCCCCTTCGGCTGCTTTCATCTCTGTTTTGTCTTACATCATCATTCATGCCAGGTGGAACGCTAAAAGACAGCCCAGGAATTATTATTATTTCTTCATTTTTGTTTTAATAATCTCCGGGTGTAGATGAATTACTCACGTTAAAGTCTTGTACTTGGTGCAGATGTTTAGGCGGATGGACCTACGCGAAATATTCAGTGGATGAAGAGTGTAGTACTTCACCAACATCTCCGCATCCATTGCATTACTCATTTGCACAAATGCCTGTGAAACGAAAAATAATTAATTCCAGTATAAAAAACAATTGCCAGTGTATTAAAAAAGATGCAAAGTCAAGAGTGATGAATTAAAGTATGTTACAGAAGAGCCCTTCACCGCATCGTTCAGGAAAAGGTGTTTTTCAACGGTGCCAAATCGACGACATATTGTGAGTAATTCCATTTTCTTCTCATTTTCTCTTGGCAAATTGGAGAAAAACACCACTGGGCTGGTTCCTCCCTTCAATGTTCTGCTGTCACTTTCGCCTCGGTCACTTTTCTGTAACAAGAATAATGTGTTCAGTCTCGGTTCTGTTAGAGCGCCATGCTACAAACAAAACTGCACAAGATAAGACACCAAAATAAAGGCAAAGTGTTTTGATGTCCCTCCAGAGGTGCGCTTGCGAAGTGAGCCACAGAGAGATCAACTCTGCATACAAGTGTATATGGGACCCTCCCTAGAATGAAGCCATTACTGAGCAAAACACATTCTAAACACTCAAGAGTGACCAACATTAATCACTCCTCAGTGTTGTGTTGGGGGAACACTTTTTTCAGCTGAGACAGGATACCTTGTTTAAGCCCGAAGGCCAGATTGTAAAGTACAAAACCAATTTGTGCAGAATGCCTGAAAATCTCTTCAAACACTGTGGAAATACACATTGTCGGCTGTTAATGCAGCAAAAAAGGTTCCACACAGAAGTAGTCTAAGTGACTAGATATTTATGGAAGCTAATTTTTTGTTACGTTTTCAATTAAATAGAAATTGTACAGCAAAATAGCAAATGTAAGCGTGTTCACTGTAAAAGATAGGTCAATGTATTTTCACCTGGAAAATCAACAAAATGTCATTTGTCTCAGTAAAATAAGGTGTCAGGAGTCATAGTAAATAAATATGATCAAATTATATTCAAATATCTTTACTCCCTTTTTGCCTATTTTACTTCAGGGTCTTACCTTAATCACCACCAGTTCTTTTGAAATGTAAACCTGTACTTCTTTTCCATGCAAGGTGGCAGGTTTCTTGTGATAGTAATTAGACATGGCCAAAGCTTCATCATGAGTCTGAAGCTCCAGGAAGGCCTACCAAAAACATAACAGAATGCAAAGACTCATTATTATCCAAAGGTTTGTAACAAATAAAACTAGGAACTCCGAATTTATTGGTTAATATGTGCAGAGTATTACCTTCTTCTTGAGTACAAGGTGTTCACAGATCGTGCCAAACGGCCTGGCCAGAGCAAACAGGTTGTACAACATTGGCTTCTGCTCATATTTTACCACTACCACCCTGTTTCTGACCTGAAAGACATTTTACAGCATGTTACAAGATATAAATTGCCAAACTCTAAATACAATCCACAACAAATACTACAAAACAGCACAAATAATAAAAACTGCTGTACTGTTACTACGTTTTAGTTACTTCATTATAATTTTTGACACAGTGGATCACAAGATTCTTATAAACAGTCTGGAAATCTATACAAGGCTCTCTGGAAAAGTCTTCAGGTGGTAAAGATCATGTTTAAAAGCATAGGCTACTCTGATGCAGCCGTCAATCATTAACCTAAACGTATCTTCCACATGGCTCGATTACTGCACCCCTCCTTTATGCTGAAGGTCAGTTACGCAGCCCATGCAAATTTATTTAAAAAAAACAGTTATAAATGAATCTTTTTAGCGATGAATTTGTATGATAAACATGTCATTCATTGTTCTTTTTAAAAGCATGCTTTAAGCACTCAAGTGGCTGTTGACTTCAGCGCCAGAGAGAAAATTCAAATGAGGTATTGGGAGTCTGTATGGATTTGGAAGTCACAGAAGCAAGTTCTCTTTAAAGCCATGTTTTATCATCATTCAGCTCCTTTATTGAACACATGGCAGAAGCCTTATTCAACAGTGAGTGAAATAGCTTTAGTAAGTGAACACAAACTGGCCCATTGGAATTTGCTCATCTACCCTGTTCTCTCTGCGTCTTCCAATCTATTTTCAGCCCCTTTTAACCAGGACTAAGCAAACAGAGCAGAGTTCATAAATCATCACCTTGGTCTAGTAAATAATAAAGTACCATTTAACTTGTTTTAGATTGCATAACATTTTTTTTAATATGCTAGAATGTACACATGAGATTTTTTTTTTCTTAATGCATTCTTTGTATCACTTTTGTTAGTTTATTTTAGAAATTAACCGTTTGAATTGAAATGTACTTTACATGTACACTAGGTTTACATGTACACTAGGTGCTATGCCTAAGAAGAAGCTAGATTATTTCAAGCCAAAAACAGTAAAGTAGAGAACAAAGACTTTCAGGAGTCCAGATTTCAGATTATTTTTACCTTTGGTGTCGTAGAATAAGACTGCATTTTGCTAGACGTGCCCATGCCAGAATCAGACCCTTTAAAGGAACAAGGGAAAAAGGCAGTTAGCATAAAATTCATTCAAGTCACCTGTCTGTCTATTGTTCAGGCATTTGTAAATCAGGCTGTAGGTTCAGATTCATGTTAATCATGTCTAGGTACCTGTGATTTAAAAAAAAAAAAACACCCCAATTTCTAAATAATCAAGGTTTGATCAAACTGTATATTCCTTACACTTTATGTTCTCTAAATTCTTTCTGTGGCATGTCTTTATTAATCCATTCCATAAACAAAAACGAAAAAAACAAGTGATTTAAAGTGACAGTGCAGATAATTTATAGGAAATGATCATTTAATTTATAGAAAATGATAATTTATAGAAAGTGTATAGTTCAGTAAATTTCACAGTATAAAAAAAAAAGTAAATTAAAAAAAAAAAGTGTTTTCATATTCATAATACCCCATTTAGAACCCATCCCTGTCCTCTGCCTCAGACCACTCGATGGCACGGACCCCAGCAGTCCTTCTGATCGCCCCTTTGTGTCCAGGGAGAGGGACCCTGACCTGAAGGAGACAACCAAAACACAGACAAATATAAATGTTCTGCACAAAAGGAAAATGCTTATATTAGCCATACTAGTTTGAGCAAGAAACATTTGTCAGCTACATACATTCGTCCGGAGGGCATGTGAGGATCCCAATCCGGATACCTACAAAAAAAAAAAAAAAAAGAAGCAGAAAACACATTTGACCTGCTTGTAATGAAAATACAACACTTGATATAACAGTGCTGCATAATAAATATTGTGTTAATTGTATTATAATATAATACTTATATGCATTATACGTTTCTTGACAGGGTGACTAATCAAAGCTCAATGTTATTGGGTGTTTTGATGAATCAAGGTACTCATGAAGTTTAAATATAAAATAAAATCCATGACATACATGTGGGTTTGTGTACCAAAAACAGAACTCATAATTCACTGTAATTCATTCTTATATGATCCTTTTCCAGCTACTCTTTATCTCTTTGACAGGGTGCCGCTTGCTGACAGAGCCTTTAAATCTAATATGTAAATTGCCTTTTCTGATTGGCTGTCCTACACTGCAGCACATTCAAAAGGCAGCACAGGCTTAAAACATTCATTATAACAACATTTAACATACTTTTCAAGCCTTTTAAAATCCAGAAAAGTGATGTGAGCACTTTAATATACTGATAGCAAACACAATAGCAATTTGCAGAAGTATAATCAAAATACTAATATTCTGGCCATACTGACTACTACTCGACTAGTATGGAATCAAGTTAACAATTTAGCTGTTGGGAAATACTCCAAACATTGAATCTATATTTGATTTATTAATTTACAACCGCAAAAATAAGGATTTTAGGAAAGGTTTCTGGTGTACATACAATTGGAGAAGGACTCTCCTGTTTTCGGCATGTCGTATTCCCGATGTGTGCTGATTCCATTCCTGTAGAAACACCAAAAAGTCATTAATGTTGTTTTAAAAAAAATTAAAGAAACCATGATAGACAATTATTAAATTATTTTTCCAGTACTCTGACAAGTGAATTTAATCTAATCCAAACTACCTAAACAGACAAAGTCTACCAGAGATCTGCTAAGATCTTATTATAATGGTGGCGATTAATTAAGTTCTTCTGGATGATCAATCATTTGAAGTTATTTAAAACAGACTATAAAAGGACAAGGACGAAGCACATAAGGAAGAGTAGGAACTAAACACTAACTGTAGTTTCTATATAAGCTCCACAGGGATTTGACCTGCATGCTTGCTCATCTTTTTACACTCATTTGGTGAACATCAGGATGCACTGAACTAGGGGTTCTTCGCCATTAGGTTGACATGTTCATGGAAAGAAGGTAGGGGAGTTCAAGAAACAAGTGCTAGGAACTACTCACCGTGGTAGAATGCACATCAAAGTCACAAAGGGAGCACACATGAGGAAACATTTGTGGCATGACCCCCAAGAAATCCTGGATTTTTCCCTGAGAGGGAGACCCCATCCTTCGCTGCAGATGGTCAGATGTTGAAGATGAACCCATGCCAAGGCCATGATAATGGTCGGTGGAAAGCTCGGAATAAGGGCGGTCTCTGCTGCTGCTACTGCTGCTATAATCTAGCATGTCGTACCCACGAGCAGAAACGTCTTGCATGGAACTGTAGCCAAAATCGCCCTGAGAGGCGCGGCTCTCACTCGGCCCCAGTCTGTCCCGTCGTCCTCCCTGCAAGTCTCCCCAGTCATCGCGGCCTCCTCTGTATGAGGTTTCTGGGGAGAGCGATGGCAGATCGTCAGCCATGTGCCGACTAGCCTCCACCTTACGGTTCTTAAGCTGCATGATAAGGTGGGGAAGCGTCTCCACGCTGATGTTTTCCTCTGGGACCTGAGCCAGCACGTCCAGGTCAGTGGGTGAGAGACCAAGGCTAGCAAACAGCTTCATGGTATTGCTAAGGTGGCTACCCACTCGGCGAGGCAACTGAGAGCTGTGGTCTTGTCCATCTACTCCACCCAAGCCCACCATTCCACCAAGCTGCTGGGAGGAGGAGCCATAGTGATCAGAGTGAGACTCACCCATGCTATAATTTAAAGTTTCGGCGGCGGCCAAGAGCCCACGGCCTACAGCAAAGCCTTTCTGAGCACCATCAGGTGTGAGCTTCTGGGACATGGCTTCTAAATCGCTGGGCCTTCAGACAGATGACAAAAAGAAAAGAATGAAATTGTCCCAAGAAGGACAGTCCGTGAATAAAAATCCAAGTGTCAAAGACAAGCCAACGTTGGGAAAGGACAGTTCCTCTTCTAGTATAGTACGACACAGGTCTGCAGAAAGACAATGGAGTAGTGATTTCAAGCATGACCTCAATTGTTCAGCAGTGCCACAGGACAGCAAATCAGAGAACTCTACAAATTTAGACAATGAAAAGAAGCAGCAACTGACAACATGATAAACTGCCCAACTGTAACATGCCCAATGGTATGAAGGTTTACAAGAAAGGCAATATGGATTATATAATAGGGATGTGCAATAGAGCTTTGAAGAGGAAATGTTAAGATTTAGAACTACGCATATCCTTAAAATGGCCAGGAAGGAAAAGAAGCATTGCATTTCGCAGTCAGGACAGGAAACCATGAATACATGATTCTCATTTTTTAAAAAAAGGCAGAAAATTACAGGAGAGACAATGGGTATTTTAGTTGGGCAGGTATGTCAGAAAAAGACAAAAGTACTTTATCTTCAGGGGAATGTCCTGCTTTTTGAAAGAGAAAGACTTCAAACCACTACACAGACCTTCACTGGATGACGATTAAGAAACAGTGAGCATGTGAAGAAGTACACTGAATTACTTCAACAGATCATTGATGAACAGGGCACTTTCTTCAGCCAAAGGAAGCTAAAGAGCTAATGGTCTTTAAAGCTAACAATAAAGGTGGCAACATTTTAGGAAGGTTTTCGCTACAGAAAAAGCCAAACAAAATGGCCAAAACTTGCAATTGTGCACACCTCTGGGCAAAATTTAGTTCAATAAAAAGCAAATGTGAAAGGAATAGGCAGCCAAAAAGCAAGAATAAAATCAGAAGTTTAGATTCAAGTCTGTACACTAATGTACCAGCTGCAGTCATCAGAACTGTGTTTTACCAATCATTTTCTCATTTAAGTGATTAAGGACAAATCTCTGCAACCGAAAAACTGATAAAACATCTTTCGTTTCTAATTTGCTCTTAACACAGAGTCCCCCAGCCCAAGAGCTGCCATTACACAGTTTATCACACCAGTCATGTTTACAGGTGTCCATTCTCTGAAAAGAAAGCTCATTAAATCATATTTAAAAACTGTACCAAAGAAAGAAAGAAAAATAGGTTTGTGCATATAATTACTAGCAGAATTTTCTTAGATCAAGCACAATAAAATGTATGGCTACAGGCAACAAAACAAGCAAATATGGACATGCACTTAAATCATTATAATCAAAAGCCTTCTGATAACACTGCAGTAACAGCCTCTGGTCTTCTGAAATGATTTTACGCTATGTGTTCGTTTTTTTAACCACAAGTGCATCTGTGACATTGGATAGGCCGATTAGACTATACTGCAAACTGTCTCCTGCACAATAATAATACAGTTGAAACCAGACATTTACATACACTGTATAAAAAAAAACCTTTTTTTTTTTAAAATAAAATTGGACTAAACTTCTATTTTAGGTCAGTTAGGATTACCAAATTAATTTATTTTTGCTACATGCCAGAATAATGAGAGAACGAATTTCACAATGTCATTATTAAGAATACTATGCATTTAAATGATCTGAGAACGTCCAGATGATGTTTTCACGATTAATCTGCAACATTTGAGTTCACTGGAGGCACACCTGTATATGTATTTTAAGGCACATTGCTTCTTTTGTGTCACATCATGGAAAAAAGAAAAAAAAAATTCAGCCAAGATATCAGGAAGAGAACTGTGGACCTCCACAAGTCTGGTTCATCCTTGGGTACAATCTTCAGATGCCTAAAAGAGCCATGTTCGACTGTTCAAACAATTACACACAAGTATGAACACAGTGAGAATCTCCAGTTATCAAACCGTTCAGGAAAGAGATGGTTCTGTGTCCCAGAGATAAATGTGTTTTGGTGCAATTTGTGCGTATCGACCCCAGAGCAAATGCAAAACACCTTGAGAAGAGGCTGGCTGAAGCTGGTTAGAGAGTCTCACTATCTACAGTGAAACAAGTCCTGTACCGACATGGGCTGAAAGGCCACTCAGCGAGGAAGAAGCTGTTATTCCAAAAGCCACATAAAAAGCCAGACATGTACTGTGGTCTGATGAAACTAAAATCGAACTGTTTGGCCTTAATGACCACTGTTACATTTGGAGGAAAAAGGGGGAAACTTGCATGCCTGGGAACACCATCCCAACTGTGAAGTACCGTGGTGGTAGCATCATGATGTGGGGATGTTTTGCTGCAGGAGGGACCGGTGCGATTCACAAATTAGAAGGCATCATGAGGAAAGAACATTAAGTAGAAATATTGAAGCAAAATCTCAAGACATCATCCATGAAGTTTGGATAAAAATGGGTCTTCCAAATCGACAATGGCCCTAAGCAAACTGCCAAATTCATGTCTAAAGGACAACAAAGTCTATGTTTTGGAGTGGCCATCACAAAGCCCTGACCTCAGTCCCATAGAAAATGTGTGGTTAGAGCTGAAAAGGCGTGTGCAAGCAAGGCGGCCTACAAACCTGACTCAGTTACACCAGTTCTGCCAGGAGGAATGGCTCACAATTCCAGTCAAGTATTGTGAGACGCTTGTGGAAGGATATCCAAAACGTTTGATCTAAGTTATACAGTTTAAAGGCAATTCTACCAAATACTAATGAAATGTATGTAAACACTTAATTCTAACTGACCTAAAATAGAAGTAGTTTAGTCTGATGTCAGACATTGAAAAAAAAGTTGTCTTTTTCTATAGTGTATGTAACCTTCTGGTTTCACACTGTGTGTGTATATAGAGCGCAATAGTATTAATTCTAGAAGGTTTACATCCTCTTCAAACTGTAATCTTGTTCACTATGGGTATGTTGCAATATCCAGGTTCACACACATTTCCCACTTACTGTATTGTCTCAGAATCACATCCCATTCACACCGCTATATTGTCTGTTTAATATATTGTCTGTCATTCCTTGCACCTTATTCAATGCTGCTTACTCTACACTATACTACTATTACATGCACTACCTTTACAGCTGTCTATTTGTGTTGTCTACTGATATTGTATCTTACACTCTGCTGAAAGTTGCTATATTTTGCACCATGGTCCATGGAGAAATGGCTCATCACACTATGTAAATGTAGAGCACTCCAGAAAACACTATCGCTGCTCCACAGCCCAATGCTGGGGGGCTTTATACCCCTCTAGCCGCCGCTTTGGATTAGACCTGGTGACCTCAGGCTTAAATGAGTTCTACAGTAGCCAAATTTCTCTTAGAAGTAGTGATGCTCCGATCGATCAGCTGAAGATCGGTATCGGCCGATAATCACATTTTATGACTTGATCGGTACTCGTTAAACTTGGACGATCTTAGGAACTGATCAAAATTGATGACGTCAATGCGTGAGGGCGTATACGACGAGTGGGGACGTAAATGTTTTGGCACCGCAGTCAGTACTCGAGTTGAGGAGGGATGAGGATGGATGCATTTCCCCCTGAAATAAAAACAGTCAAAATCACTGCCCTTTTAATCCCTTTCCATCCCCCGTTCCATCCCTTGTGCAAATTGAGTAAAGTACCGCGAGCGAGACGGCTGTTTTTGGGGAGTGAGCAGTACATTTAGAATCTTTCACAGTGTTTGTTAACTGCATCGGACTGTTCAAGTGGGAAGAATTGTTTGTTTTCTTCATATAGTAGTACTCGAGTTGACCCTAACTATGGAGCATGTGAGAGCTATGTCAGCCAGAAGACTGACTCCAATTCTGAGGATCAATGACAGGAGTATCTGAC
>JBBJLR010000034.1:7036908-7070819 GCA_037577145.1 Brachypetersius gabonensis
AGTTAATGGTGATCAGAGAGCTTACATATCAGTTATATAAACTTGAAGTATCAGAATCGGCACTGGTATCGGCCGATCACCATGACAACAAATCGGTACTTGGTATCGGTGGCAAAAATCCTGATCAGAGCATCCCTACTTAGAAGTGTTGTCTGGATACTTTCTGGACATATAGGGTAAGTGCAGTTTAAGTCAAGTTTAAAGTAACCCAAGTCTTAACTGCAGTGGGAGTTGCAATGGAATGCAAAACAGCTCTAGAATTAGTTTTGCCATTTAGAAAGGAAAAAATTAATAAAAAGTAAAGGACAGAGACAGGAGATGAGAGGCAAACTAATGGCGTTAACTTGCAGGCAAAGTGATTGCTGTTTTGAAGCTGAAGGATATGCAGAGTACACTGTATGGACAAAAGTATTGGGACCATTACACTGATAGAGACCATTACACTTTTAAGTGAAAGTGACCATTCTGTCATGTCATGAACAGACCACACACACAGTGTGAAGAGGACGAAATTCTTCTTCTGCATTTAACCCATTCACCAAGTGATGAAACGGGCAGCCAGGAACACAGCACCTGGGGAGCAGTGTGTGAGGACAGTTCTTTGCTCAGAGGTGCTTAGCAGTGTTGGGAATTGAAATTGATCGCAGGGCAAATGCCTTAATACATACACTTTTCAAATCCATAGACTTTAATATGGAGTTGGTAGCCCCATTTAAAGCTATAACAGGTTCCTCTCTTCTTGGAAGACTTTCAGCACGATTTTGGAGTTTCTGTGGAAATGTATGTCCATTCACTCTGTAGAGTATTTATGAAGTCAGGCATTGATGTTGGATTACAAGGACTGTCTCACAATCTCCATATCCAGTTTATCCCAAAGGGGTTGAATGGGGTTGAGGTCAGGGCCCTGTGCGGGCCAGTCAAGTTCTTCCACACCAAATGTATCCATCCATGTCTTAATAGACCTTGCTGTCTGCACTGGGGAACAGTCATGCTTCCCCAAACTGTGTCCACAAAATTGGAAGCATGGCGTTGTCCAAAATGTATTGCGCTTCAGTGGAAGTAGGGAGCCTAAGCCCAAACGCTTAACAAGAGTTGTGTCCCAATACTTTTGTTCATGTGTAGGTTAAGCTATGCACGAAGAGGGAGCCAAATGGAAGATTTACATTTACATTTATGGCATTTATCAGACGCTTTTATCCAAAGCGACTTCCATTCTCTAACTACAGGGGACAGTCTCCCTGGAGCAACTTGGGGTTAAGGGTCTTGCTCAGGGACCCAGTGGTGGTGCGCTGAAGGTAGGATTCGAACCTGTGACTTTTTGGTCCGGAGGCAAGTATCCTACCACTAGGCCACCACCACCCTTCTTTCTTGTTCTCGCTGCTAGTACAAGAAAGAAGGGACCGAAACGTTAATATAAATTGCCTTGGCGTTTACAATCGTTCAAATAAAACAAAATGCCAATGTTTTTTTTGCTTTTTTATTTATTGTTTTAAAGATACGCTACCATAGGCGGCCTGCCCCGACCGAGTGCATGCTAGCAAACAAAGAAAATGTCTCATCCTACTAAGTTAAACGTATTAAATATAAATATTTATCAACAGTAGCTACATAGGAAGACATGTGTGCAACTCAAGCCATCATGGATCCTTTTAGGAACAAAACAGAGCGAGAAATAAAGCACGAAACGCTGGTAAACAAGTGACCCGAGTTAGCATGGATGCTAGCAGAGCTTCCAAAATGGCCAACAGGCTCCGAGAGCTGGGTTTGTGCTAAAAACTACTCATGCAAAAACAACTTAGTCATGCTTATTTTGCATTATGAACGCCACCAGTTAGAACGGTCATTAGTCTGTCTGGTAAGAAGAATGAACAAGAACTACTTACATATTTCTTTGCTTTCTGTTTCACCTCTTTAGGCTAAGAGAACAGGGCAGACAGGATTAAATCACCCACATCCGAGTCACTTTCCTGACAGAAGATCGAGCTTCTTCCTCCTGTGAGCGTTCATGGTGGTGGATGAACCAGCTTAGAGGTGCTTTACTGCCAGCCTCTGGACTGGAGCGAGGAGAACAGGACTAGTGGTAAAAAATAATAACAGAGAACTATCACAAGTAAACCAGTGTTTTCCAGTGGTCCTGCAGGCACACATTAGAGCTTTGCAACACGCCTCAAGTGAAGTACACTATGAACAAAAGTATTGGGACACATACTTAATGCTTCAGTATACCAAGACATTTTAAACATAGCCGTGCTTCCAACTTTGTGAACACTGAAGAAGGGGGAAAGGGGGACCATCTCCACATTAAAGTCTATGGTTTTGAAGGCAGTGTCATTAAAGTCACTGTTTGTTTAATGATCAGGCATCCCAAAACATTAGTCCATATAGTAGGGAACTATAGTAGGGAGTAAGGAACTACTGCATTACTTTTTTCAGTAAGCCAGTGTTTCCCAACCCTGGTACTGAAGGCACAAACAAATGCTTTCACTGTCCCAAACATGCCTGGATCAATTAAACTCAAGTCAACTAACTGTTTATTGTCATTTTAGCCTCACGGTAGAAGACAATGTTCCTCCAGGATCATGCAGGTACGACACAAAGAACAAAAACAGAATAACACAAGACTACACAGGTGCAGGCAGGACAGGACTGCAAGAGAAACCGAAAAGCAACAATGTAATCATTTACAAGACAAGACGATACACAAAGTCTAAGTGTAAAGTTTTCATCTTTGTGACGCACAGCATAATGCTGTATGTAATACTGTACTGTACTGTACTGTACTGGTTAAATACTGTACATATCCTCAATGTAGCCATTGTCATTTGCACTATACATTGTCTTGTCCTCGTCTTGTTTAAGGGTATTGATGCTCTTGTTCTGTTGTGTTTTGCACTGGGCTTCTGGTCTTGGAGGAACGTCGTTTCATTTTTACTATGTACTGTGTATATGGTAGAAATGACAATAAAATCTACTTGACTTGATAAAGTGTGAACAGTGTGATTTTTTTTCTCTAGTGCTAATGTGAATGAATACGACTGATACTGTATTCTAGCATTAACAGTTGTGTGTATATGCAGTGTGTTTTGGAGAAGAAAGCAGTTCGAGGTGTGTGTGTGTGTGTGTGTGTGTGTGTGTGTGTGTGTGTGTGTGTGTGTGTGTGTGTGTGTTGTACAGTGTTGATGGTATTAGTTCTGATTTAGGACTCATGTGGCCTGAGGGAAGAAGATGTTTCCCATCCTGGAAGTGAAGGCCTGTGTGCTGTGAAATCTTTTGCGAGAGAGTGTGCATCCGCAATGCTGGTTTATATTAGAGATTTGATAACCAAAAACCTAAAGCATTTCTTTACCTTATTATATTTTGTTATTACATTATTGTCCAATGTATTTAGTGAGCAGAGGTATCCAATGTGTGAATCACCTGAGTGAAAAACCTACTGACCACTATAACATTCAAATTTGTTGCATGATATTCAGAAACAATAACTGTCACAAGCATTTCATATGATTTAATTTTAGCCTTTCACCTTGTTGTGGAGAACTTCCAGCCCACTTAGGTCTGCTTTTCTTCTGATATTCTGGCAGGTTTTCATGCACTTCTCATTTCAGACCATGCCACAGTAGTTCTATTGTGTTCAAGTCAAGACTTTGACAAGACCACCCCAGAACATTCCTTTTATTTCCTTTCTGCCATTCAGAAGTCGATTTGCTTTTCTGTTTTGGATCATTGTATTGTATTACTGCATAAGATGAAATGCAGAACATGCATAACGGCACAAATGAAAGGACCTGTTTTGTCCAAAAAGTTGGACTCGTCTGTCCATAAATGGGGTGTTTCTAATGGGCCTTTCAAACGTAAGCAGTGTTTTTCCACCCTGCTCTCCCTTCCTACCTGCTCTCCCACTAATACCCTGTTTGTTCAGTCCCTTTCTTTCTGCGGAGTCATACACACTGACCTTAACTGGCGGTGGTAGTGTAGTGGGTAGGATACTTGCCTCTAGACCAAGCAAGACTGAGCAAGACCCTTTCCCCAAGTTGCTCCAGGGAGAGACTGCCCCATGTAGGAATGGAAGTCGCTTGGATAAAAGCGTCTGATAAATAATGTAAAAGTAAACCTACAGTTTCTTGGATGTTCTCCCTGAACCTTTGGTCACTCTGAATGATTTGTCACTGCAACCTTGAGGAAATTTTGGCAGGCAGGCCACTCCTGAAAAGGTCAACCAACGTTCCAGTTGTTCTCCGTTTGTAGATGATGGCTTCCACTGTGGTTCGAGAATATCCTAAAATGACTGGAAATAGATGTGTAACTCTTTCCAAACAGATGTAATATATCTACTGTGGTTTTTTTCCTCATCTGGATTTTCTTTTGATCGTGACCCAGCGGGCTTGTAAAAATGTTCTGGTGACTACATCACTCTGATAGTGAACTTCATTATAAATGAGGTTTTTATTACGCAGGACTGGCCGCACTTAGGCTTATCTGTTTTCCATCACCTGAATCTTATTATCAGCCACATTTGATTTACTAAGTGCTCGAGCAACTATGGGGGCAAAAACGTTTTTCCATGGTGGACGGCTTTGCTCCTTAAAGAAATGGATTACGAATGAGAGTGTACATTTTGTGCTTGTATGAATCTCTTATATTACATTATGATTAATGATCAAAATGCATTTACATTGACAAATAAAAGAAAAGAATGAACATATTTCCTAAGAAACCTTTTCAGATTCTCATTTCAGTGCATCAACCTTCTTCAGGCTAATTTAATTTAAGTCCTAATTTAGATGAGCAGATTTTCAATTAAATAATGAGCTGCAAAGTGACTTCTTGATTAATGACTCATGCCCTTTACACTTTCACACATCTGACCTGTAAAGTGAAATAACAGTACAGAGCGACAGAGGGCAGGCAAGGACTCCCATTCACACAAATAAATCAGCCATCGGAACAGAATATCAGAAGCGACCATGCAGTCGATCTTTATTAAAGCATACAAGGAAGGAGTCAATATAAGAAGTTAGCACAAACCAAAAAATGTGTTTCGCTCTTCATCAGAGCCATCAATGTAGAGCTCCTCTGATCTGTTCTGCTGAGGTTTTTTTTTTTCCACATTCAATAAAAAATATGAATAGTAATAAAAACTAAAGCACAGGAGGAAGAGCCAGCTGTCCAAATATTAGACATTTGGGGACACAGTGATGAATCCTTTCTGCTAAAGCAATTTACCACCAAACAGTTGAGAGACTGAGTACGATTTTAATGATGAAATGTGGTTTTTTGTATTTTATTGAGTGTTGATGTTTGTGGTAAAAAAACAAAAAAAGGGAAAAAGCATTTCATCCTTTTTTATGCAAAAGTTTAAATAAAAAATGAATTCGGACACACCAAACCCTGTCCGAAGAGCAGAGAACTAGCTGCAGTGGGATCGTACGGCTGATTTGTTTGATACTTGGTAAAGAGGCTCAATATGGCATTATGCATGGGCCTAGAAAATGGAATTATGATTGGCCATTGACAATAGCATGTATTAGCTGCTAAATTCTGATTGGCCTTTAACGGCCATGTATGCATTCAAATGTTGCCAAGCGCAAACTTATATGTTACAAATTTCAAAATTCTTAAGATTTTGACATGTGTTGGTTACAGCACCCTCATGTTGCATGAAATTTGGCAATCTTCCAAAGAATGTGGCAGTGATACACTATGTCAAGCTTTTTGTCGAAGGGTTGACATAATTTTTTTGCTTTAGTTCTCTAATGAGTTCCTACATGAAAGAACTGGTACGCACCATAATTACACATTTACTCTGTGTCTCAGCCTTGGTGGGTGGGTGGGATGTCAGTGGGGCGGCGTGTCCGCTCCAGTATTATGTTATGCGCGCAGTATTAGGTACGCATTTGCGCTGTGAACACTTAAAAAAAACTAGTGCCTTTTTGCGTAGCACTTACGTCTATTTGGGCTTGCATACCACTTATGTCAATCCCTGTTTATGTCACAATTTATTGCCTAGTCAAGTGCTGGATTTTTGCATTTACATTGTTCACTAGGTGGCACTATTCCACAAAAAAGCAACGAGCTAGGATCATTAGCCTCCCAGAGGCCAACTTGCTAATCAAATTTATTTAATTGCCCAGATATCCATTTGGGTGCTTGCATGAAGGGACAGGGACCTCTTATTCCATATCAGCCGCATGGGGATACAATCGCACCAAATTTCATGTGAATTGGTTCAATTTAAGTAAATGAAATCACTGACAAACACTATGTGACCACACTGCACAGCAGTCCTGGTCATAAATATTTGCAGCGCATCGTTGCATTAAAAATGCCTGAGGACATCTGTCTAGAACTAAAGACATTTAGGAATGAAAGAAGTGGGACAGCAAAGAGCCGTGCCTAGGCTAATGATACAGATGCTTGTCTAGAGAAGTCTAAGCATCAGCAGTTTTCCGTAAGGAGAAAAACATTGAATCTGCTCTGTGGACCGGTGGTATGGCCAGACCATGCAAAAAGACAAAGAAATATAAAAGTGAAATGCTTGATTTATTAAGCAGGACTCTTTAAAATAGCGGAAGTGAGATATGGAAATACCAGCAGTGAGTCATAAATACGCTCCCAGGCTTTTCTCTCCAGCTCAGGTCAAAGTTATAAACCTCTGCTGGAGATAATAGGTTCCTGGGCAGACTCCTCTGCCTCCCTGCTATGACAACCGAAGCGATTGATAAGACTGCATAGACGCTCTCTAACAATACTCAGCTTTGAAATCATTTATCCTTGGATGACTAATCAAACAGCTTCAACAAAAGCTGGTGGCTGTTTGTTTAAGAGGGGGCTCAGGGGGCTTGGATGGCCCGGGTGTCCTACAGAGAACTGCTTTTCATTGTCAAGCCTCTTCTTTAGAAATGCTCACCTTCTCTTTCACTATACCTCTGTTTTGGATGCATTACGCCTGGCCTTCAGTCTGGATCTGTTATTAACTCTTAAAATGAGCATGCAAAAATGGACATCCGGAGTCTGCAGAGTAACATGTTAACAAGAAGGGAAAAGCGAAGAGAAAAGGCAAAATCACACCTCTGCAGATTTGCCTTAATTGTGTCCAAAGAAGCCAGCACTCCTTAATGAGCAGCATGGCTAGCCGCCGTAAGTGCTAGTAATTGCACTGGCGAGTTTCCTCCTGGCCAAAAAACGGGGCTGCTCTGTGATGTAATTAGGAGGGATCACACTAAGCACAAAGCCCATTACAACCCTTGACATTTCAGATTGGGGAAATGAAGCTTTTTGACTTTTTTCGAGGCAAAAAGCCCCAGAGTCTTTCATCGAGGGGCTGATGAGCGAGCACTTAACTCAGCAATTCACTCCAAAATGCAATCAAAGGAGTCATTCCTCAGCCCCTTCAGATGACGGCAGCTCCAGAGCTCAGCACCTGTGATGAACAGAGAACCTGAGACATTATCAATCAAAGCCATGGTGGTACGGCCAACCAAGACAAAGCTTAAGCTCATGACTCTGGAGGTGCTGCCTGCCACCTATCTGGCTTGCCAAAAAGAATCCCATGCCTAACTAATCTTAATTTCGAATATTATGAGAACTTCAAAGTTTTGCTGAGTATTTCCTAAAATGGCCAGAGAGGTGAGGGAATTGATGTGAAGCGGAGAGAGCACAGAAACAGCCGAAGGGAGGAGAGAGGAGGCCTTTTGATCAGCATTTGTGCATCGGGGATTGTGGCTATGGCCAATCAGATTTGGCACCATTGAAAATCGACCATGGCACTGCCAAAGGCGAATACTGAACTACATAACCTACCGGGGCCAGAGCCACAGCCTGTGTCTCACGGCACGAGTCTTTCTGCCAATTTGTCATTCTGTTGTTCATGAAAATGAAAGTCATTGATGATACATAGTCCCAAATTCTCTGTATGGCTAAACATCACACATAACACAAAAACAGAAGGTGACACAAAAGAGGAATGAGAGACAAAGAGTAGGGAAAATATAGCAACTTTTTTTAGATCAAGGGGTAAAAATCTGCTTTTTCAGCTGCTTGTTGTCTGACTCCATGGGAATTTCCATCTTGATCAGGCTCTTGTATTTAGTCTGATGTGCACATGTATGGGAAACAAGCTATGTGGTTCTTGTCCATCAGTGTTTGCAAAAACAAAGTGGAACCATATGGAGGACACGTCTGCTCCTCCAGCTCTCACCATCTTGCCTGATGAATGCATCTCCGTATAAAAAAAACTTTTTAGAAACACTTACCTTGCAATTATGAAGTCCATCTTTCTTTAGAAGTGCATTATATAGGTGTATATAAACAGGATCTGGCAAGATTTGTTCTTCAGACTGCCACATAATAAAGGTATCACTCCAGAGGTCCCGTTTCCACACAAACTTTGTGGCAAAAAAGTTATTCTATGACAGTACCATGGTTTTCGGTGCAACCCATTCTAATGACATCGCTTGATTATGGAGTTTATATGTGTTTGATTTCATACCTGTTAGCAGGGGATGTGGCTGAATACTGGAGTAATTGTCAGGCCCACACACGTTTGGCCACATGGTGTACAGTATACAGATGAACTAATATCTAAACACAGTCATTTTTTTTTTATGTCAGGAACCAATCTGTCAAATGACAAGAGAAAAAGCACCAGACACACAAATTCATATATATCCCATTATCTTTATCATTTATTAGAGCTGTCACATAGCAACAGAAAAAGTAATACACGTAGCTCCCTGAAAGAGAAGCCTTACATGAAAATATCAATCTTCAAATCCACCAAAATAAATACTGAGTTTACAAAAGTTCTTCTACGACTTATGGGGAGATGTACAACACATCCATGCTGAGAACTTCTGCCTTCGGGGCTTTGAGGTGTTACACAGTGGTGTCCTTTGTGTGTTTGTGTGTCACTGTGTGTATGTGTGTGTGTGTCAAAGAGAGAGATTAAACCAAGGTCATTGATATACTGAAGACTTATTAAAGACAATGCTTACACTCTTTTTGAGGTAAAACATAACTGTTGGTCTGATAAGAGGAGTCAAAAAACTATGAAGCACAATCAAGTATAGATCCATCAAATCCTTGTTGCTGGCTGGTTCTCAGAAGTCACAGTTATAATTGCTGACAACAAAACTGAGGGGGTTGCTATCGTACATATCTCACTTGTAATTCACTGAAACAAGAAGAGAAACTCAGTCAAAGGTTCCGATTCTGAACATTGGATCCATACCACACGGAGGATTTTTGTGATTTGAATTTGAGAAGTTTTTGTTGATCACACACTCCTGTTTGTCAATGCTTGACTTCGAGGCAAAATTTCAGATTAAACCTGTAAATGGAATTACTTACGCAGCTCACAACTACATTTGACTAGTATAACAGAAAGTCCTAACTAGCCTCTACACTCTTAAAAATGAAGCTGATAGAAAGGGATCTTTGCAGATTGCCAGAAAAAGAACACTTTTTATTCCCTAAAGAAGAGTTTTATGGAACCATCTCTATAAATGAGACATACATGTGTGGTGAAGAACCATTACATAATGTAAAGACTCTAGGAAGAACCCGTATATTGATGAAGAACCCTTTGAAATATTACACAACCTTCACATAATATGAGGAAGAACCCTTCAATTTGGTGAAGAACTTTAAAGCCATTAAAAGGTTCCTCACACTCACAAATCTCATTTCAAACATGATTCTTTAGGAAACCAAAAGCTGTTCTTCCCTTTGGCTTCGCTCCCATTTTTAAGAGTGTAGTCGACGCCAGTGTGTTCCTGTGGGTCGAGAGCAAAACTCATCCCTGTTTGGATTCTGGATGCTGAGATTTCCAATATCTTCATCAACCCCCCAACACTCCCACTTGTGCCTTGCACACTCAAATGTATTCTCATCAAGCTTCAGTTTTCACAAAACTCCATCGTGGCTTAAACAGCCTTCAGACGAACACTTGTGAAATTATGCAAGTGATTTCTTTCTTGATTGCCTCCGCTACTAAAATTGCTAAGTGCTCAGCGACTTGTGGTCAAAGGGTGCTACATAATTAAAAACTCGAAGTGTCAGAGTGGAACCAGAGTATCAAAAATAACTCTCCAGGCTGGCTGTTGATAATTAACATTCCTCGAAATTATTTCATAATACACAGTTGGCACAGTCTCCAGGGTAATTTCAAGGTTGGTGTTGCCCCACGTACGCAGATATTTAACTAAAAGAATTTCATTTTTTTAGGTTTTCGACATTAACATTTCCAACAATTTTGTCTCATGCTGTGGCGGGTCGACTCGCAGACGCTTGCTTGTTTAAGCTGAGCGCAAACTTCTGTGATGTTTTTGTCGGCCAAAATCAACCAGGATGGAATTTTGTTAATTTTAGCTACATCAGCAGCATCTTCTGGAAAATATAAACCTGCACAGGTATGAGTTGGCTGTGAAGGCGTGGCCATGTACATGTTTGTATTTTATGAATGCTGCGAAATGAAAAGCCTGTTGAACAGCTCTGCAGGACGTTGCTCTGTATGACAATGCTGACTTCAACCCTTATAATAAGCTGGAAGAATAATGCGGTGCCTCTGACCGAAGCATATGGAAAAGATCACACCGACCACCATCAGTTTCCTTGCGTAAAAAAATATATCCTATTTTACAGTAAAATCAAAGCAAACATAGATGCTAAGCTCTGACCTTTCGACCTTCAGCATAAGATACTAAAGATCAGCTGGTTAAAATGGTTTAAAATCCCTAAATTAGGTCTATTTTCATCCACCTGGGAGCCTTTTTACTGTTTCAGTAAAAAAAGATGAATGGAGCACAATGTGGCAGTGATCGAGAATGTACCTCACCGTAACTGTCTTTTTTCTTTTTGCTGTGTCAAGCCACAACACCATACGGCAACAAATCGTCACACATGTTATCACATTAAGGAAACGTCTTCAAATTCATCAGTTTTCAAACACGCTTGGTCTTCGATAAAATATTGACAACCAGAACACTGTTTGATCTATGAAAAATTAAATTCATGTATTATAAAAAGTGCTGTAAGTGCTTTCATTGCAGAAGAGGTCATCATTTAGAAATAAACAAAAGCATAATGCTAATTTACTACTTACTATATATATATATATATTTATATATATATATATTCTACTGTATATAATGCTCTGACAACACTGTGTCAATACTTCCATGTAAAATTACAATCGAAATCGAAAATATTTCCTCTGCTGGAACGAACTGACACTGAAAATGTTGCACGGTTACGGATTTCTCGATATTTACATTCTTACATTCTTTAAATAAACGCAATCGATGCATTTGAAAAGGGAGCACTATCTTTTGCTTTGCTGAGAGGCACAGTTAAAGAATGAGAACACCTCTGGTATGTAGGCTGCTGTGTTTAGGAAGGAAGGACAGAAACTTTGCGAAACTGGTGTGTTAGAGGAACAGATTAGATATAATGAGGCATTCAGGACCATCACCAACTGCTATAGAAGTACGAAGAAGTAAAATTCCATCTCTGTGACATTTTCACCTCTTGTTAGACTAAAATAATGTGCACTCTGTGACTGGAACTGTGAACAGCGGCTCATGGTTTGAA
Source organism: Brachypetersius gabonensis (assembly GCA_037577145.1). NCBI lineage: Eukaryota > Metazoa > Chordata > Actinopteri > Characiformes > Alestidae > Brachypetersius > Brachypetersius gabonensis. Next base: position 7,048,498 of record JBBJLR010000034.1, read on the forward strand.
GCAACTGTGTTTGTCCTGTAGTCTCCTAAAAGCTGGATTCGTGGGAAGCACTCTCTTTAGCATTGGTCAGAGTCACATCTGCTGTTCGGTATGGCTGAAAGCTGCCCTGGCATCCTGTAGTGACAGAACGTCATGAAGTTATGGCCCTCAAGAGCTTACTGTAGTGTTTACTGTAACTGTAGTGATCTGAATTGCTGTCACAACATCTGTTTGGTGCCCTGTTCTAGCCCTGACCAGTTGAACGTAGTCTCAGAAAGAGACAAGCTGACATGATTGGCCCAGAACAGCTGACTATTCTATTTGACCATTATTGGTTCACTTGTGGATTTTAAGGGTTTTAAGACTGTAGTGATTCAAATGCAAAGTACCATTGATGCATGAGTGTGCTTAGAACTTGTTTATGGACTCCAGAACTATGGAAACAGAGGTCTGCTTCAGGTCTTTATAGAAGAAACAGTAAGAATGCTATGTTGAAGAGAAAACTGTGAAGTCGAATTCATTTTCCTTGTAGAATAATCGATACACCCCAAAAGGCACCTTTTAAGTGACATCTATAAAAACAGATATCACATCTGCCTATTAGAGTGGTTTCAAAAGCTCTCTTGGATGTTATACTTAGCACAGTAGTACTGTAGTACTGCTGAATATTGGAAATGTGAAAATTTGGGCTTGTTCAAGTTCACACCTGCATGAATGTGTCGGTAGTTTGTGTCTCAGATTAAAGCCACTTCAGCAGAAACCCTTGCAATTCCTCTGAACTCCCTCTAACACGTTCATCACAAATAAATGTGGACAAATTATTTTTTTTGGTGTTAGCCCAAATCATTGCCAAATAATAGTTGCAGGGGTGCAGGAGAGAGTCAGTTTTATACCTTGTCACTGTACCACCAGTCTGTTCCATTTGAATTAATTACATCCAAAAATAAAAATCAAATACCTTTGGCAACATTGTTCACTTTCAGAGTTTGGATCAAATGTATCTCAGTCCACCTGCCAGTACTTTGTTCCTGCGACGCCCAGCGAGAGTAGCATGTGTAGCAGGTCTGGTAGGATGTGCTAAATTGGCATCTTTCCAGTATTGGTCCTGATGAAGCAGAAGCCATCGTCAGAAGCAGGATTCCTGTGACTCTGTGTCATTCTGCACTGACAGTTTCTCCTGTTCAATATGGTTTCCATTGTGAAGAACTGAGTACCTAAGAAGTGAAAAGAGAAGGAACAGTCAGCTGCAGTGATTACTGCATGGTTCAATGCAATGAACTGGACATAGTGTAAGTAAACTAGAGTTCCCCTTAATAATTAAGAGCTAAAATCCTTTCAGCCTGTACTCATGATAAAAAGTCACACTCTTCTTGAAGAGGCACTCAACTCAAAGTCCTCCAGGCATGCGTTCATTGGGTTAATTCTTATCTCTTTCCTCCAAGGATACTGCTCTGGCTGCTGCAAAGCCATCAGAAAAGGGTTTATAAAAGATTCTGAAGAAAAACTGAAGGTTGGGATACCATTTGAGCGCAAAAAATTATAAAAAACATTTTTTTATCCTTGAGTTCTTTTCAGTCTGCATTTTTTCTTATAATAATAAAAAAAACATACATGACTTCCATCAGTGCTTATAAGGATGCTGCATATTTCTAAAACTACACCCGCTGGCAGTCATAAAGAGAAAGGTCAGGGTTGAATACCGATGACCTGAGGTGTAAAACCAACAAAAGCCAAACAGCTTTCATGAAAGACGACTATTTGATATATTTCTGTGCAGTTCAGTTATTGGAAGAAAAGCCACTCAGAATGTTTTGATGTGACTGACTGTAGATTAACGTACGCAGTCAGATTATCTTTACAGCGGTGGTGAATGGAACCAGGGGTTGTGATGTCTACAATATAGCCATCTGAGTTGATAAAACCGATGTAACGTTTAGAGGCATTAAAGTCTTCACACGTCTATTTCAGCACCACTTTAACCATTCTTACAATAAGTTCCTTCAGAACAAAGCAAATCACGTCTGGCAAGTATTTTTAGTCCATTATAAAACTCTCAAGAATATGCAATAGTTACAGTATATTCCAGCTATTTTAATGCAAAAACCCTATCATTGATTCCTTCAACACTAATTCATACAGAAAAAAGGACATTCTTTTGCTCGTAATGGACCAGTAATTATTGAAAAGAAAATGAATCAGCGCAGCTCCTAGCAACCTGAAGGCTATTTCCAGATTTCAATACCTCTGACATGATGATAACCTTTCATAAGAGCCGGAACAGTCAGGAAATAAAGTCTGTGCTGTGAATTAATAATGGCCTCCTACATACAGTAAGGACTACCTGCAGCACGGTCAGTGGCGGTCGCTGAGGCAGAATATGACGCTTAAACGTTTCCCTGCCTCATGTAGCAGCGCGGCCGTCTACCCTCAAAAAATCATTACCGACCCTTTTGATAAACAAGCAAACTGAAGGCAATTCCTGTAAAGAAATTGGGCGTGAAATTTACCTTGAAACCCTTCACCCCCTTAAAGTCACTAATGTTCCGGGGTTCAGAAAGGAAACGCGCCACAGCTTTTCAGCGGAGCAGCAAACAGAATCGCTGCCACATTGCCTCTCTCAACAATGCGCTGTTTGTAAAGGTTTTGATCTACACAATCAGGTCTGCACAGAACAGGAAGCCGGGGAAAGTCTGTCACCTAAAACGTTCAGGTGACTTTTTTTTTATTTAATACAGAACTATTTTAAACCAGCAGAATTTTCCCGACCACATCGGGAGTTGGTCCCAGTTCAGTCCGCGGCTCTCTGAACACAAAACGTTCCAGGTTGGCTTCGACAGTTTTCGCCCCTCTAGGCTTGCTACACGTGGTACAGCCCTAGGAAACCATATATTACAGGGGTGATGGTGGCGTAGTGGGTAGGATACTTGCCTCTAGATCGAGAGGTCATGGGTTCGAATCCTACCTTCAGCATCACCGCTGGGTTCCTGAGCAAGACCCTTAACCCCAAGTTGCTCCAGGGAGACTGTCACCTGTAGTTAGGGAACGGAAGTCGCTTTGGATAAAAGCGTCTGATAAATGCCATAAATGTAATGTAATATATGTCTTTGTGGGAAACGTACGATAAAGAAATAGACTAATAAATATGTATTAATGAATATAAAAAAATAAAAAACCCAATAAATAAATAAAGTGGTCCTAGAGATTCTTGTCAAGATGAAGTTTCTCTAACCATTTGCACAGCCTCAAAGCATTCTGACTCTCTATCAGTTGAAGAACGATGGTAGCATCGTTCTTCAACTTTGTGGAAAATGTAGAAGTTTAGTAGAGCTTTTAACCGTCTACTCTTATATAAAATGGGGAATGTACAGAGACAGCGGCAGCAGGTTGGACTAAACTGTGAACAAAAAAACAACTGAGACCCAATCTGAGCTAAAGTGGATCAGAAAGAGAACCGACACTCCTTTCAAAAGAACACTGTGTGAACAGAAAAAGAACTGTGGGTCCACTTTTTGGACCACTTCTAGGAGACAAAAATCAGTTCCTTTAAAGAGGACTATTTGTGAAAATACCCTTACACAGCTCTCTTGGTGCACCAGTCATCAAACGGGTGCATGAACATTTGTGTCTTGCTGAGAAACAGTGTGAGCACCATGCCCTGATTCAAATTAAAAACACAACTCTTTAAAATTGAATATCTAGGGGCTTCTGTGGCAGGGGGTCGGTGTTTGTGCTGTCTGTGCATCTGTGAATTGTGTGCAGCTGTGTGCCTCTAAATCCCACAGAGAACAGACAGCATGAGAGAGTGAGAGAGAGACAAAGTAGAAAAGAGGAGAGAAAGCGAGGGATAGAGAAGGAGGAGAGAGAGGAAGAAAGAACGAGGGTTGCGTGTTTGTTTTCACTTCCGCTCCACTGACATCATTAAAGTCCAGTCACTCTTTTCAAGTCTGCTAGTTGCTGTTCCAACAGTCCATGGCAGGCCATCTGTAGGGCAATACAGCACAGACCACATCAGTCCCTCTCTAGGGGGCTTCCCTTCCCTCACTATGGAATGATGAGAAAAGCTTTCTAGACGTTTGCCCTGTCCGTTTCCACCGAGCTCAAAATATCACCTTCATTTCAAGGCAACCCAATTCAGCTCTCATGAATAGATCACCAGCTCATTTAGCTTTTGAAGATCCTCAAATAAAAAGGTTCTGAAAGAAAAAGTGAAGGTTCTGCAGCTAAAAACTCAAATTGCTCACGTTCTACATTTTTCTTCAGGACACTTGCATGCCAGAAAAAGTCAAAATTCATTTTCATATCCCGTTTTTAACCTCTCTCTCTCTCTCTCTCTCTCTCCCTCTCTCTCTCCCTCTCTCTCTCCCTCTCTCTCTCCCTCTCTCTCTCCCTCCCTCCCTCCGGATAACAGGTTTCAACTGTTACTCTGCATTTAAGACTGATTGATGTAAAATCCCTCTGTTCTGTTTGACTCCTCTGTGACATCACAAATACAATGAACTGAAAAATAGACCGCTTTTACAACTATGGAATATGTACTGGAATACAAGTGGTATCAGTGTAAGCATGTTTACATTCCACATCAAATTCTACAGAAAAATATATTAGAATAAAGGTACCCTTTAAACTCATGTTAAAATTCTTTAAAAAATACTGCAATGTACAAATATTAATTCTGAACCATCTGGAAATAAATGATGCACTGAACAGTAAAACACAAGATATCACTTGTGATTTACTACATCAGCTTAGCGCACAATCTTATATGACTAGCATGCTAACCACATGTAGCATTTGCTAAAATCCTGTAAAACTGTCTTTTGAAATAACTAACTATCTCTCACATCCTAGTTCCAACCTGTGCTAGGTATGATAGGAACATTAATCTCTTAAATTTGTGAGTTTCTGAGTGGTCTCTTCTGGGCAAAGTTTTTATGCTGCTTTCAAAATGATCGCCAGAAAGTGGTCAAAATATGCAGCAGCATGATTGGCTTAAAAAATACAGGTAATATTAATAATAACTACATTTATTAATTCAGATATCAAGCAGGAAAATTACTTGCTTTTTCTTTACACAACTTGTGTTCAAAGTTACAAGCGTGCTTAATGGGTACTTGAGCTTAACAGGGGCGTTTATCCTCGGCTCTCAAAAAAGAAAAAAACGGATCAGCTGGTTTTTAGAGTCACTGACGTGGGCATTGCAAGCAGACACTCATGCTTCATCTGACTAATGACGGCATGAAGAAATAGAAGCATTAATCCACTGAACTATCCCCACAAACATCAAGACTATACAGCGCCGGTGATTTTCTGTGATAGCCTACATTACAGACCCTGTGCTGAAAACATAAAAGAACAAAAAAGTGATATTAGAAAAATAACACTGTGTGGTCTGCGAAAGGCAAGGAGACATGAAACCTCGCTTATAAGGTTTCTTATCTGTCCACAGGATTGCCTTTTGATGTGATTTGCGACACTAGCTCTCTGATTGCAGGGATAGAAGGAATGCAGTCTAAGTTCGAGATACAGAGGGAAAATTCTCCCCTGCTGCAGAGATCTGGGATTAGCCAAGACAAGGCGCACTGAGATAACTTACTACACAGTATGATACCATCTGCAATTTCAGGCTTACTTAGTGGGAGGAGAGGGTAGGCAATCTATTACAAGTCCATCTACTTAGACATGTTCCAGTTCACATCAGGGCACAAGAAAGAGTGTCAGGGACAGTGAAGCAGGGTGCTTTCAGTGTGACGCACCTCCTTATTCCACTTTAGCTTTCATTAAGAGAAGAGTCAACTTATAGATACAGAAATGTGGTGCTGAGATTGTTTTACTCCATATTGTACTACACCCTGTGGTATGTGGGATAGATTGGGACTATGATTTACCAAAGCAACGACAAAAACAGTAATCTCGGAAAAGATTCTTGCCGCACAGAGTAAACAATAATACTGTGACAGGTTGGAAGGTTCATTTTCCAGACTGCAGCCTTCTGAAATACTATTATTTCTACTGAAATGCTCTGATCAACTTTACGATGCTGACATGTGTGTGGAACAACTATTGCCGCGGCTGATTTTTCTCTTATTACATCCTTATATCCTTATATCCTAGCAGTGTAATGTCACTGTTGTGATATTCTCACAATATTTTGAACTAAGTTTGAATGAATAAAAATCAATGTCCATGTTGGGAGGCAGCATGCTGGTTTTCACAGGTTCAGACATCCCACTACTTTTGTCCATATTACATAGACATAAATAATGGGACGCCTGACCATTACACCAACAGGGACTTTAATGACACTGCATTCAGGTACATAGACTTTCATATGGAGTTGCTCTCCCTTGGCTGCTGCTATAATGGTTCTGCTCTCCATGCTCTGGACTCTGAGGGTACCTTGTTTTTCTACAACAAGCTAGATAAAACATGAGCGCCCTGCAGGGGCAAATACCTTTGGTTTTAAATTGGATTTGATTACATTAATGTTTAAGATTTACAAAAATTTTTGAACTGCAGCTGTGTTACTGTGTTAAAGGGAACACTGCTGTTAAAAAGCTCCATATTTGTTCAAATTTGGTTTGTAAACCGAATGTTATCGCACTTTTGTTCATATAGCAGTACTTCAAAATGAAAAGGGCATAACACATGACTTTTGAATTTAGAATTTAATTTTACACAATGTGATTTATTAGGAAAAAAAACCATGATTAATCGCTAATTAATCCCAGCACTAATTATTACACTTCTACTTCTTATTAAATAACTACATAAAAACAATTCAAACTGGCTGTTATTTTAGTCATTTTGCAGTTACAAAAGCTATAATAGGGAAGTACAGAAGCATTTTAGTGGTTAGTTAAAGCAGTGGTAAACAATTTTGTCTGCACTGAGGTTACCAAAATTATATTTGTACACATTAAATTAATAAAATCCCAATGTCTGAGAAACATAAAGTGTGTGAGTGTGTGTTTAAGAGTATAAAAACAAAAACCTACAACCGCTGTTTATTTTTGCAAATAAAAGTTTACAATAAATCACTTTATTCTGTTTGTGTGTCTATGTGGGTAGGAGTTGGGGTCTTGGACACAGGCAAGGGGGCTTCAAGGAAGCAAGGTTGGGAACCACTGAGTTAAAGAGCACCTTGCAAATATATAACACAGTCCCTGTTGTATAAGACGGGTTAACATGTTAACAGAAGTCGATGGAATGGATGCAGCTATTAGAGTAGTAATATCAAAAATGTGAAGATCATGTGTTATTAAAAGTAGGACATTATTGTTACAACATCACTCTGCATGTGAGACAGTGCCATGGGCCACAGGGAAGATTCATTTCAGAGCTCCAGCACTATGACACCACTCTCGCCAAGCAGTCGCACAATCAGGGCCCAAACTAGGCCTCTACTGCCAGCAAGCCCTGAGTGTCAGGGTGCACTCTGGACCCAGCTGGCACGGCTCTATGGAACCATGTGTGTGTATCATTGAAACAACTCTTAACCAGCACCGGATGAGGTTCCACACACACACATGTGCAAAGATAAAAGGTTTGATTGCTTACGAGCTGAGTGACAGAAGAAGTGGAGCATTCATGACCTGACTGTTTTGCAGCCCAAAATGAAGAGCAGATTTTGGAGTGGAACAAGGAGATGTCCGGAAAGAGCAAGAAAGAGGGAGAGCAAAATGGAAGAGGAAAGGTACAAAGAGGCCCTTGGAGGAAAGAAGAGTGCCAGTGTTTACCTAAGAGGCACACTCTTCATTGAAAGTGCATGTCCCTGTCGGCACAGACATGTGAGCAATCATAAGAGAGAAACTGAGAGCAGGAAAAGAGAGAGGTCTGTTTAGGTGCATTTGATTCATTTTTCCAGTGCATAAACCTGACTAAAATCTTGCAATAAATGTTTACAAGCCTGCCCCATGGCCAACGGCAGGCCCATGATTAATATACAGACAGCAGCACCGAGGAGCTTTCCTTTTTCCTCCAACAGGCCAAAAATAGCCCAACGCATGGCAGAGAGCTGATAAACGTCTCCTGATAAGCAGACATGTATACAGCCCACCACGCCAACAGAAATTCAGCAGGTACTCTCTTAAAAATAAAGGAGCCAAACAATGAATTGCTTGGAGTGATGCCATAGAAAACCACTCTTGGTTCTTTACAGCATTAGTTCTTTAACCTATCCTGAGAAACCTCTCGGGATCCCTGAGGACCAGACTGAGAACTTCTGCCTGAAAGAATCCTTCAATTAGAAATGTACAGACCTTGATGACTGATATACTATGTATTATGCAGTATTAGGAATGCATCATTCATTGCTAAATAATACAATAATATAGTATATGAGAAAAAAAATATTCTTATTATTCTCAATTATTATTGTCAGTCCAACTAGCATCCCAGTTTTAACATGCATTGGGCGTTGATGGTTGTAATTGGCTGATTTGAATGTGATAGGAAATAGAGCAATTACATGAATTTTGTATCAAAATACATCAGTGTTTCACATGTACAGCCCTTTTCACAGCTATTGCTCCAAATAGGCATCGGAACACCAGGGGTTGCACACACTAAACATGAACGATGCATGAAACAGCCGAGAAAAGAGCCAGCAGGAGGTAGGAGCTGCAATACTTTTTCATGCTAAATGCAAAGCCCAATGTAATTATAGTGGAAATACAACATCAGATAAAACCAGCGGAACAAGGTGTAACTATTCTGGTCAGCGAAAAGGAGAACATCTCTCTTTTCTGACTTCAACCCAGTCAGGAATAACTTCTTAAAAAGAGATGGCATGAATATTTATCAGGAGGACCTTGTAAGGGATGAAATAATTATGATGATAGTATAGTAGATGAATATTTTATAATATTTATTTGGATTGTCATGCTTTATTTACCTATTTTACAACACACAAAGCCACAAGAAATATACCCCCACCCCCTAAATGTACTCCTTACCCACATATATACACTACCTTCTCATTCAACTACTTCCTTTGTTTTTATTATAGGCTACATTGTAGATTAATATTGAAAACATCACCTGCTGCTCTGATGGCAGCTTTGCACACTCTTGGCATTTTTTCACTCAGATTCATGAGGAATCGCCTGGAATGGTGTTTAATTAACAGGAGTTTCTTCCTCAAGAGTTCATTAGTGGAGTTCCTCTCCTTCTTACTGTGTTTGGGATCATCAGCTGTGAGTCGGGTTGGTCCACAGTCAGTGATCCTGTTCCACTACGGTTCTACTGCACATTATGGCAAGAACCACTGAACTCAGTAATTCCATGTTTTCCTTCATCATTGTGTTTGTTTTCAGTATTAATCTGCAATGTTGAACTTTTGACTGGTACTGTACTCTGGAGAATAAAGTTTAAAATATAAGTACAGACTGAGGAAAGTGGTGAGGAAAGGTAGTGGTGGTGGTTTGGGGTTCCTTATGTTAGTAAGTCCTGTGTCCTATTTAACCTACAATATGTTTGAGTGAGACAGTTCTGTAACATTCTTACACAAATCTAAAAAAGAAGAAACACTAAAGAAGCTAGACATTTAGGTTAATTAATAACATTTTTCACCAAACCCTTCCTTATAGGGTCCAAATAGAAGGCTATTACATGAATAAGGAAGCTGGCTACATACACGAAAATAAAGGATTACGTGTAGTCTGACAACATTTCATACTTATTTAGACAAATAAACACTGTTAACACAACATTGAAAGACATTCTCTGCCATTCACACAATACTGCTGTGATGCTCATGGATGTAAATCACTGTTGGTCCAGTTCTGTGCCTCAAACATGGGCGTAAAAAATTATAAAAAAAATATTGCACTCTCTATTAAGAAAAATATATGTATGTATTTCTAAAATAATTGTGTAAGTAGAAAAACAAACAAATGCAAAAAATGCATTTAGAAACAGTTCCACCTCCCCTTCCTCACAGTGGTTTGGCCCACTGCCTGTTCCCCCTCCTGTTCCTCACAGTGGTTAGCCCACCTACTCGCTACAAACACGAGTCAGATGTGTGGCTGCGATTTAATTAATGTGTAACTCCAGTAAGTAGAGAATTTTATTCACTTTAAATAAAGCGATTGTCTTTAATGTAGTTGATGCAGACTCATTCATAAATTAGTTGCGGTAAAATGATGATTACCGATGTAATTTTCCACGAATCTGCTATATTAGCGATTAAAATATTACTTATCTAGTAATGTTAGCTTGTTTACAATAGATTGTTGCATAGTGCACTGCAACTAACACGCCATGCATTGTTTTATTTGTGACGACTTGGCATAATGTTAATTTAACATTAACGACCACAATTAGCATATTGTTTAGCGGTGCATTTACTAAATGAGCACTGCGCTACTTCCAAACTGACTCCACTGTAATTTTTTGTATAATCAATTTCTATTCTGTTCATAAGCATCTTTATTCATTTTAAATAAAAATTTAAACCTTTTTTTAATTCCTTGTTTTTATTTATAAGTACAATTTGACTGTGTCCCCTTCAAAAAATTGCTCATGAGAAATTTTATATTTATTGTCTCCCCCTACTGTTAAATGAAATTTACGCCCATGATCTCAAACCAAAATTGCCCTTTTATTCATAAGATCCACTGATAAAATAAATACCTGACAACAAAAAATAAATGTCTTTTCATTTGTGAAAGTCATTTGCAAGCATGGTTACTTCCATAAGAGGAAGAAACACACTTAACCAGCAGGGCGCTAGTGTTTCTGTACTTAGTCCTGCTGCTTTTCTTGGACTATGAAACAGGCTCAGTTTCATGACACATGGAGGTATTTTTACAGAGCAAAAGCAGGGCCGCTTGCACTTGAATACCTGCCACTGGCTTTTCTTTCACTCAAAATACAGTGATTTGGTGCTTTTAAAATCTGATGCCATTTGGCATAAAAGCCAGGTCTTGACACGCTTCAGCCATGGACCTCATAAATATAACAGGAGCAAAGTTTACCTTAGAAATATCTAAAACTGAACTTTAGACTAAATTAATGTCTAGATGCATTATCCCGAGGTAATTCAAAATCAGAGATACACTCTCCACGCTAAGTCCAACAAAATATTGTGTTTTGGTTCAGATTCTCTAATTCCACTCACTTGACGGACTTCTCCTATCCCATGATACAACCAGGGAAGGATGAAGGCAGCAAGTGCTTTCTCTAAATCACCAAAAGCAACACTGCATCACACCTGGAGAACACTTTCAGCCAATTCTGTTACGTCAGCTTACAGATACCTGCCCTGGCTAACATCACAGTGATGGATGAGGGAGGAGGGAGGGCCAGTAGTGTTCTCTCGGACACCTGGCCATGGATGGTTGCACCACCGGAGATCAAACTTACTTAGATTTGTTTTCTGATTATTTTTGGTTTTAAGAGGTTTTTTAATGCTGGGCAATGATTACATTTTTTAATCATGATTAATGTCATGCTTTTCTGTGATTAATCACTCTACACTTGTGCACTTTTATTTTAAAAGTACAGTAATCCCCCAGTTTTATGCGGACAAGGTCACACGCAGATTTTTTCCGAGAACATAAGTGATCGTTTTACGCATAAATCTCTAGAACAGCATGGAAACTGCAAATATTCTCCCTTTTTTTGCAGCAATATGGATTTTTTAAAACTCATTTTAGTTCTAAATTATAAAAAATATATAACTAAAACATAAAAAGTAAAGTAGTCTTTCTCTCTCTCTCTTAAGGTTTACATTATAATTTTTTTTTTTTACCAAAAAACAACAATGTCCTAGGAACGTAACCCCCGTGAATAACGGGGGATTACTGTACTGCTATATGAACAAAAGTGCTTTGTTTATGGTTTGTAAACACTAAACAAATAACTTCAACACTAAAGCAATCAAATTCAATATAAAACCAAAACTTCTTGCCACTGCAGGGCATTCGATAGACTCTGCTGTCGATTTGTGCCATGGTAGCATTTTTTGACAAGGCAGCATAAATAATGAAAACACCGGCGCCCAGGACCAATCAGAATCAGAATAGCATATCAGGTACCTTTTGAGCATTATCATTTATAAATCTGTACCAACGGAAACATTTTTCTTTTATCAGGGAGCAGCAGAAGGTTCAGTAGCGACTGATCCTGGTAAAGTGAGGTGAAGCGGTCGAGCAGAGAAAAATGTTCAAAATAAGTAAAAGAAAAGTGTGTTAACATGCAAAAAATTATTGTTGGCATTAATTAAATAATGCGTTAACACAATAATAACAGCACTAGTTTTTATTTACAGCAGCACATCAGCTCAAGCTCTTTTTAACTAAGTAAAGCATTGTACAGCCAGGTCTGTGATAATCCATCATGTAGTGTGTATGAGAGAGAATGGGTCAGGTTTTGTTTTCACCAGTTAAACCTGGACGGGCTCTCGAAGTCACAGACAGCTTCAGTTTCATGCCTCTGCAGACCTCTGGTCAGAATAATGCAGCATCAGCTGTCAACAATAGCTGTCAGTCTGTAATTTACTTTTAGTGTGTTTTTCCCCAACACATGCTGTCAATTTTAAACCTATTAAATGGTTCTGAAAGAAGGACTTTCCAAAATCTGATGTTATAAATCTTACACTCTGATAGACTTTCTGAGAACAGATGGGGAAAAAAAAATTCAACACATCTGTTGTTTTATAGTTTTAAAAACAATGAACTATTGAAAGACGAGTCCTAAAAACAACATGTTGGAAGACTATTTTTGGAGGAGTCATTATCTTATTTATTTCAGAACATTTCGAATGCATTCGTTTGGCTTATAAACATGCCATGACAAATATCATGCTATATGATACAGTGATGCACTCAGTTTCCATTACGCCACTGGAGGGACCACACACAGACCTTTGCATCAGTATCATCTGAACACACTGCTGTAAAATCTTCTACATCCTTTGGAATTAGACATCTTACATTATAGGACATAAAGATCCATGGTAATGGACTATTATCACACTGCACAAAAGAGAAAAAAAATCAAAGAAGTGCATTCTAATTAATAGAAGAACCATTCAAATGATTAAGTTCACATTGGATTTCTAATGCAATATTGATCAGTTCTTCTAAGGGTTTGGTTTTCATTCGACTGTGTGGCAGAATCGACCACTTATGACTGCTCAGACTGCTGCGGCCTCGCTGTACAGCATGAATGAGAGTATTGTGGAAAGAGCAAATACCATTGACTGCCCTCACAACCACTTATTACAACACGGCACGACCACAACATAAACACTTTTGTGTTCGAAAGCTGATACAATCTGTGCTCTAAAGAAAGAGTGTTAGTTACCTGTGCGTTTCTCTGTGAGTTAGCTCTATAGAAGCTAAAATGACAAAAGTTCTGTTCTTAAGAGGCACATCAATTATTGTTGTGTCCTAAGAATGCTAGTAACTTTACCACCAAGATCATTTGGACTAACCGCATTTTATATGAAAGGCAATGGCAATTAGCAGCTTGTGCCAACGTTACCCAGTGAACAGGACATAATGATGGAAACAAGTTGAAGGAATGCTTGAATACTTAGGGCACGATTCCTATAAGTGCCCCATTCTTCTTACGCAATGACTGCTCTTCCATAACGTAATGCTGCTAATAATAGGCGTAGCTCTCAGGTCCCACTTTACAGGCTGATAAAAAAGAAGCAATGCTGATACACACTAATAAATTTCAAGGCCATGCTTTTCGGCCCAGCCTATTGGTTTTCAATGTAGTCTGAAGTGTTTTTGCAACGTTCTCTTCTCTTTTCAGCCTCAAACACTTCTGGCCCCTCTGGGCTGCTTGCTGTGAGTGATCCCGGCATTCCTTCAATTGATCCATTGCTCTCAGCCACTCGTTTGTTTGCACACAGGGGCAAAAGTATATTTTAGCATGAAGGACAGAGAGGCCTGCTCCGCAAGACTGTTACCACTGTTACCATGCTTACAGAAGCTGCAAGAATAATCATATTTTTATCATCATGAAAGGATTTTCTGCCATTAACAAAGAGAGAACAGACCAATTTACACTGCACCCACAGTACCAGAATAACACAATTATACTTGAGTGAATGTAGCATTTCTAATTGTGTTGTGCCTACCTGGTCGAACCCTGCATTCCTGTATGTGTTTGTGTTTGTGTGTGTTGAATAACTCCTGCAACCTTAACCACCAGTCTGTAATATACTTTAAAGCACTGGTCTTTGAATTAGTCCTAGGGACTCCCAGGCGATCTATATTTTCATGTCTGGGTGTTCAGTGTTCTTAATAAATGAAATTGCCAACGTGTGATTGGAACTAAAATACAGCAAAAATGAGTAAAATAGATGTACAAATGGTTGTTGGTTGTGGTCAAAAGTTCACATACACTTGTAAAGAACATAATATCATGGCTCTCTTGAGGTTCCCGTTATTTTTCTCTGATAGAGTGACTGGAACAGATACTTCTTTGTCACAAAAAAACATTCATGAAGTTTGGCTCTTCTATGACTTTATTATGGGCTAACACAAAAAAGTGATCACAACTCAAGAGAGCCATGATTTTATGTTCTTTACAAGTGTATGTAAACTTTTGACCACAACTGTAGGTCTAAAGGTTATAAGAATGTCAATATCAACAGAAAATGGCAAATTAGACATCAATATTAGAAAATCTAATCCAATCCAATCCTATACCAAATCTAGCCACGAATAGCACATACTCCTACTGTCTAATGGTCTGTTGTATTTCTCCCCGTGGGTTAATAAAGTGATAAATAGTTTGAGAATGCTGGTCTACTTTTAGGTGCTCATTTTAAGTGAAGTGCTTCATTTTACAGTAGTTTTAAAGGAAATAAAATCATTGGATTGATGTCAGTTTAAGATCATATTAAAGGAGTTTCTGTCCAGGCTGTGTTTCCAGTCAGAAAAACACTGCATTATCATAATAACTCTTCTCATATCACAATATCCAACAACTTATGATGTACATGTTGGGAGCCCAAATACTTACCCTGAACTCAGAGCAGAGAACATGCAGGTAAAGACAAGTAAAACCTTAGCGATCCATTTAAATAGACAGCACAGTATTAAACGTAATCAATGACGATCATGTTGATGGTAGTTCAGTACATATGGCAGTACCATTCAAAGAGCTATGACAACCAAGATGCTTATAGCTCTGTAAATGGCGCTGCTATCTGCACCACACATTTCCTTCATGGGCACTTAGATGGGTTTTCCTGCCTCTTGGCCTTGCCATATGATGAGGAGCAGTGAAGGAGAAAAAGACAGATTATAAATGTCCCATCAGCTTTATTCAGGCTATTCAAATAGAGCAAAAACTGATCCTGCATTAAGGTGAAGAGAATCGAACATCAGGATAGAGATGAGAATAGAGAACGCTTCTTTCACATTTGGAGTAGACCCACCCCATTTCTCCAGATGTGGTTCAGTGTTACGTGCCCTGGCACACAGTGTCTTGTTTCCTTTTCATCACTTGTCACAGGTCCGAGAGGTCCCCCCCCCACAGGTCCCTTTTGTAGATATGATTTAAACTAGTTTATGTGCTGACTGAAAAAGTATTAAAAATCTAAATATTTTGTGTTTATCAACACATCATACATGTAATTACTTTACAACACTGCTAGCAAGCATCTTAAATGAAGATCAAACGTCTAAGTTCGTTCCTTCGGTTCCAACAAGAACACGAGAAAAGAGCAGCAACTGAAAAAGGTGCAGAAGAACCGAAAGCAGCTGTGGAAAACTCTAATTTTGCTGATTAAGTTTAAAGTTATTTTTCAGCACAAGGAAACATCCAAACACAATGTACAGCTGTTAGACACGGAAAGAAAAATCTAGGTTGCCCTTGAAAAGTGGCCCTCTCCTGCTTTTTCTCCAGTGTAATGCCAAACTGCAGGTGTTGGTCTTACGTTCTTTAACGAACTATACAATCTTAAAAATCAGCACAGTGCCTTGGTACTATATAAGTACTGAAAAATCAGCTTCATCTGTTATTCCAGGGTATTCCTAAAGCATCACTAAATATTCTACAGGTTTAAAAATGCAATAAAATCTCACACAAGAACCAGAGGGGAGCTGTGTAGGCAAGTTCAAATGTAAGAAAATCAATGTCCTTCCTCAAAATGTAAAAATTTTTGTCAAAAGATTTTTGGAGTTGCATAAGCCTTTAGAAGTTGATTTTCCATTGTTTATTTATCCTCATTTTATGTTATTTATGAGATTTTTTCTTTGTATTTTCGCTGTTATTATTATTATTATTATTATTATTATTATTATACTACAGACAAGGCAGTTTATGAGAACTATCAGAAACACCAAATTAGATTTTTTAGTGTTGTTTAGTCTCCGAAGTGGCTGGAGCATCCAGTTAAGGGAGCGAACGGGTGGAGGTGAATCAGAGTGTCATTCTTTTTTAACTTTTAGCTTCAGTTTTGATATGGACCAGTGCCTTGTCAAGTGCTGATTGGAATAGATAAAGTGGGTCTCGCTGAAAGTCAATGATGTTGTCAGTTACAAACTCACCACCCCTTGCTCTCCCCCCTTCACTCACATCTGTCCCCAGATAACACAGCAATGTCAATGCCTGAGCCGACGCACGCACACAGCCTCCAATACGACATCTGCACTGCTAAATTTAAACCAGACTGCGATCTGAGCTGCTCTGGATAAGTTCATTCCGCTTGTTTCCACTACCATGGGCAAAGTGACGACTGATTGACTGTGATTGCACTGGCTCAAATGAAGAAGTCCTGTAGCAGCTCATAGTTCTAGAAGCACTTCATACGCCGCCACAGACAACAGGATAAGCAGCTAGCCCTCAGTGTCTACGGTGGGTGGGAGGTCCACAGTAGTGAATGTTCATGTACGACACACAATACAAAAACAAGCTCTGAGGCTACAGGGAAGGGACCATTGAGACTGAAAGCTGGACAGTCATTTTCTCACAAATCTCTACTTAAATGGCTTCTTTTCAATAGATGGCCTCTTTCAACTGGTGGGTCCAGTGCGGCTGCTATTGAAAGGTGTAACGGAATAATCATTTTCGAGAGGTCATTAATGATTGCTTGATGTCATGATAAAGCAATTAACTCACACATAGTCTAAAAGCACAAAGAGCAACCTCACATGCACCCCACACAAACAACAGGTTCACGGAAAAAAGCTGCCGCTTTCAGTCGATATGAGATCACGACACACACCTCCACTTTAGGCTTTACATTCAAACCAGCACATCGTTATCTCCGCATTAATTTTCTTTCAAAGTAACATTGATTCGAGTTGAAATGATTTCTTGCCGTATCTTATTAAAGTTATTTCTGATGTCATCGTAAAATATATAATTAATTGCTGTCGTGCACAAAGGTTTATTCAACTGCAATACTTTACAACTGGTAAAAAAAAAATTCTTAAACGATTTTATATGACAGTTGAAATCAGAAAGAAGAAGACTTTAAGGTGAAAAGGAAAAAAAAATATTCTCTCTAAACACTGGTACAAGTGAAACTCTAATTATCAGTAAGGAACCACTGACTGAGAAAAAGAGGGAGGGTGAAAGGCAGATATGGAGGAGTGGGCACAGTCTTATGTGTGTCCTCATAACTGGAAAATCAGATCAAATTTCTTCGACTAACAAATTTCTTCAAGGTAGTCTGCCTTACCTCTCTTTCTAATAACAGTATTTCAAGCACAGATTTCATTATTAACATTTAAAATTGCTATTAAAAGTATACAAGTGTTTTTCATTGCATGAAATCTCATGTCCTTACTGACAGTCATTCCAATGATAAATGAACTACTAATGCTGGCTTGAATCCTTCAAATATTTGATACTATTTGTTTATTTGTTTTTTCATATTTAGTATTCAAATAATTAAAAAGCAGTAGCACAGCAAATCGCAGCTTACGAGTGTCTTGACTATTCCCAATGTAATTTAATAAAACTAAAGTTGACTTTTTTGATCTAAAATGGTGCAACGTTTAAGGCAGAATGAAAGGAATTCCAGCAACATGATTAAAAATGGCTCAAAAACATTCTTCATACTGAAAAGCAGCTAAACTGACACTAAAAATATGCTGCTAAATCAGTAATCCTCAACTCCAGTCCTGGAAGGCTGTGGATTATGGAGCTAAACAAGGACTTTATTAGATTTCTGTCTAGAAATTGCTTCTTTACTATTGCTGCAAAGAACAGTATGACATAGCAGAACCATATTTCTCTCGGCATCTTTGTTAAACGGGTATATATTTACACGTGTTAAACATCAAACGGACAAGTGGTGATAGTCATACGTATGAGGATGTAGTGGGTAGGATACTTTCCTCTAGACCAAGAGGTCATGGGTTCGAATTCCCCCTTCAGCACACCACCACTGGGTCCCTGAGCAAGACCCTTAACCCCAAGTTGCTCCAGGGAGACTGTCCCCTGTAGTAGAACGGAAGTCGCTTTGGATAAAAGCGTCTGATAAATGCCGTAAATGTAAATGTAAATGTATGATGATGGTTAAGTATGAAGTATAGTCAGAATCATTTTCTGAGACGGATTACTTGTGTACTAAACAAAAGCTAGTGCTATTTGGGCCAGACCCAAATCCATATCAGGTATTTCAGTTCAGTTACGATTGCTGTTAAATACGAATGTGGTTGTTTAAATTTAGCCTGTTCTTTTTCTTCTGTGCTGTGAGTAGTGAGTAGAGACTCTTGACACTTGACCAGCAAAAACTTGCAGTTGACTCTTATACCCCTTTTCCACTGCACCGGTTCCACTTGCCAGTTCTGTGCCGGTTCCCAGTTTTGGAACCAGTGCCGCGCTTTTCCACAGAAAAAAAAAAAGGGAGCCGGTCCCTAAAACAAGCACCGAACCGGCACCTAAACTCTGCTGGTCTCGGCGCGAGAACCAGTGACGTGACGAGCGGTGGGCGGAGTCTTCACGTAATTGTTGTCTCTGTCGATCTCTTTAATGGTAATAACCCGTGGAATAAGCTGCATTTGGACACTGAAATAAATCCTAAACGTTTGGAGAATAACCAGCAAGCAGAAACTGAGTTCGGCCATGTTTATTTCTGTTTAGTGGGCGTGGCCTGTCCCGTATTCTCATGCGGCGCCGCTGAGCTCCTGTCTAGTGTAACTGCGGGCCGGTTCTCGGCTGGTTCCCGGTTCAGCACCGGCTCCTGGCACCAGCAACAGTGTAGTGGAAAAGGCTATTAGTTGACTATATTAACTTGATGGATGCATGTGTAATGCAACATTTTTTTTGAGTGGAAAAAGTTGCCATTCTGTCACACAGCGCTAACAGCATGAAATTCTTCCTCTGCATTTAACCCATTCACCAAGTGAAGCAGTGGGCAGCCAGAACACAGCGCCTGGGGAACAGAGTGTGGGGATGGTGCCTTGCTCAAGGGAGTCTCAGAGGTGCTTAGCAGTCTTGGGATTCAAACCCAGGATGTCCTGATCGCAGAGCGAACTTCCTAATCATTAGGCTACCAGCAGCAGATAGCGCCAGCATGTATTTCATGGAAATTTCATCATATCTCTATCATCTATGGTCAAAACCATACAGGGGATGGTTTAATTTCAGATATTAATCAATCAGCTGTCTTGGTCAAAATTCAAGGTATAGACTCTAGGGGCAGCAAAAAACATGGGGATAAATTCACACAAGTGTACCAAGAAAAACACAATATGGGGAAGAGATACTGTTGAAAAGTTTTTAACCCTTTTTTTTAACCTTAGACAGCTTTGTAAGTATTTCCACTACTAAATATCTTAGTAGTTAAGTAATTCAATCTCATAACGAAAATGAAAAAAAAATCTAACCTAAGAACACAAGCACTTTAGAATGATCATCGTTAGGCATTTCAAACACAACATGTTTGAATGTGAATGTTTCAAAGATAAATAAATCAACAGAAGTAGTGAGGCTGATAAAAAAAAATGTGTTGTTTTAATAGTCTTCACTATTATAAAAATAAATGGAAACCATAACAATAGGGCAGTCTTTTCTGTGAGCAGATGTATCCGAACTGGTGCGATATATGTGTACGTATTAAATATAGCACATTCTATACGCTGTGATTAAAGGGCAAAGCATCTGGAGCTACAGCTGCATAACTCCGGAAACCCGAATTAATTATTGAGGGCAATGTCTCTGCCTTGATTAATTTGATTGCATATTTATTTTGATAAACATGGACCCTTGTAAGATTGTGTGTATGCTACATCAAGTATCTGATAATGAATTCCGGCTTATACCCCCAGAGACCGTAATATGTGTTTACAAGCTCTTGGCCTATCAAGTTGCTATTCAGTGTGATAGCTGCAAACAAAAGGCCATAGATGGGAAAAGAACTGTATATTTTTAGAGGTCACTCAAGTGTGAAATGGGTCACAAAGAGAGTAAGAAATGTACAAACCCAAAGAGACCTGCATGCACAGAAACATACAAGTAAAACACACTGTCTCATTTTTACATACACACACACACACACACACACACTATAAACAAAATATAAAATTTTAATCAGGCACCTCGTTGACCGAGATTACAGTGTCAAGGGCAGAACTAGAAGGATAGCTTGCAGGCAAGAGGTGTGTGTGTGTGTGTGTGTGTGTGTGCGTGTGCGTGTGTATGACAAACTCACTTGTGGGCTCTTCACACAGCACTAGACAGGAACGGGTCTAGTGTTGCAGAACCAGAGCAGGAGTTTGGAGGCAGAGGAGCAGCCACTGGATCAGAGCAGCACAGGGGGCAGCAGAGAGCCACACACACGTAGGACAGGAGAGGAAAAGGGGGAGATGGAAGAGAAGGAGAAAAGAGGAAAAGCAGGTTAATACACCCCTGTGGCCAATTCTGCACTCACAGTGTTAGTAGAGTGTGGGCAGAAAAAGAGTGCAAAGACAGTCATTAGGATCTGGTGCTGGCGATTGACTGTCTATTTTAAGGCTAATGGACTTTTTAAGACCATTTTTCTATCATTAATCCTTCAATCAAACACTAATCCAGGGCAAATGATCCACAAATCAAACAAACAATCAAACACACAAGCAAACAATCAGCAGAACAAACAAATCATGCCTAAACAGATACAACAGTGTTGACTGGGACCACTGCCAGTAAACAATACGATTTGTCCAAGAAAACACACACATTAATTCCAGTCATTCCACCCACACAGTATATAGTTTATAATAGCGCAGTATCTGTGACAGTTTTGCTTTACAAAGACCTCTTTTCCTGCCATGCTTTATTAATATTACTTAATCAATATGATAATTTAATGCCTGTATGCTAACAAACCAAGGGCTTTTATTTGCAAAGCAAACACACTCTTGCCTTTTCCTGGCACTGAGTGTGGTTACTTAAAGTACACCCAGTCTAAGGCCCCTCATTTATTGCTTTCATAACAGACTCGCCACAAGTTGCTTGTAAAGGTCATTGTAAATAATGGTGCTGAAAGGGCTTACAAGTTCTCGAACAAATACGGAGAAAGTTAATTGACACACAGATGAGTGCCATGACTCTTTTTTTTTTTTTGTCTTCACATAGAGGTTATTGTTTGTTGTTCACTGAAAGATCCATGACGCAATGTAAAAGCACCCAAAAAGCAATCAGAATGCAATCGTACTTCAGTTCCATACAAAAAAAGGACCAGCTCCGATAGGCACCAATACCAACTGCTACCAGCTGAATCCAATTAGCCCTTGAAAATGCAGAACAAGGTGCTCAAATGGTTTGACTTGTTCAGCTTGTTTATGGTGAAGCTTGTCTGGAACATTGCGGCACCTGTTCCCTGTGCAGAAACCATGACCAGAGAGCTCTTGATAAACTGGAGCTTGGCATCATAGCATACCCCCAGCCTTGTTCGAGGCAGGCACCAAACCGAACAGTGAGTGCTTAGCAAATTTAAGCAGCTGTACTATTTGATAGGTTAAAAGTAGGGATGCACCGAAATGAAGAAACACTTGGCCGAAACCGAAACCGAAATTTTTTTTGTCATATGGCCAATTATGGCTGGGACTGTGTGTTTAATTATATTATTAAACTAATAATATAAATTCACATTCATGGTTCAAATAATAAATCTGTTACAAAACTATGAAAACACTTATTTAGCATTCAAACAATGCACAATATAAAAATAAAATTTGACATGAAATACTTTACTTGGCCCCACTCATAAATAGTCTAAAAGCAAGATCTCTGAAATATTATACAATTAAATATCTCCTCTCATAAAACAATATTTTAATATTCTGAGCAAAGTGCATGAACAAAGTTCAGAACAAGAGCTTTAAAAACTGCTGAAAGATAAACAACATTCTCTGTAGGCCTTTAACAGAATAGTGTATTAA
>JBBJLR010000034.1:7070919-7082742 GCA_037577145.1 Brachypetersius gabonensis
AATGTTTGGATATATAATTTAAAAATAGTAGAATAATGACTATATATTTAGGGTGGCTTGGGATCATTTGGGGGGCGCTTCAGACCTTCGGCAGAATTCAAACGAGCCATTTTAATCATTTTTTAAATTAATTCCAAGATTAGAGTGAGATTAGAGATTAGAGTGAGATCTAGATTAAAAAAAATAATCTATGCCTTCCCCTCATTAAAACAAAGACTGGGAGCCCATATATCAACTGGAATCACTGGAAAACTTTCTAGCCTTTTAAAAAATGTCTGCCACGGACAGAGTGGGTGTGCTTGAAGAAGGTCTTTGTTGAGGCCCCCCTCTAGAAAGTTATTTACAAGTGTCTTTCTTAGATGTACTGTATATAAATGCACCCACATGGCAGACATGTTAACTCTAATCCAATCTGGGGCGTGCAGGTTGCCATTTTTTGCATTAAGTGCATCCCTAGTTAAAAGTGAGCAAAACTCTGCAGTATTTAAACTTCTTCTTTACACAGATACCATTAACCTATTGATCTATATTTAATTGCAAATCTGCTCAAATATCCACAAAGGATAACAAGCATTTCACAGACTTTACCTAAAAGGGGGCAGTCAATCTTTGTAGTCTGTTTCTAAGATCTCATGAAACAAATCAAATTAACTTAAAAAAGAGAATGAAGTGAACGAATGGGTCGTATGGAGCAGATGAGAGCAGTGACAGTGAACTGTGGAGTATCTCTCCAAAACTCTGTGTATGTTCCCTCAATCCATCTGTGCTTTTGCCCTCTTTGATCCATGTCATCAAATCCCGGCTTCATTTTCGAGAAGTTTGTCAGACACCAAATCAATCAGGGCATACAGCTTTGCTCCATTCACTCTGAAGAGCTGACACATGCGCCATTGTTTCGAACCGAGACCGCATCAGGCAAACATCCGGCACCGAGTGAGTGAGGGCACGTTGAGTATTACATCGAACTCAGATTACATGTGCTTATCATCAAATTCTGAGCCAAGTTTACAAAATCCCACACACTTCATCAAAAGCTGATCCAATACAATGCCCTGAGGATAAGCTGCTCTACCCTGTGACTCAAGATGGTCAAGATATTATAAGGATACACTGAATGATAATCTTAGGCAGATAACAATTTGAACTTCTCCTTAAAACACTGCATAAATATGTATTACGTCCCCCCTCTGGATGTTTACAGATTTAAATAACCATTCTTCACAGCAATCAATAGCAGATCTATTTGGGTTTTCTTGTCGACTCGACAGTATAAACAACATCGAGTGTTTATTTAAGGAAATATTAACACTCCACTGGAACATTCCTGTACAAACATATATGTAAATTACTCTCTGGCCCAGTGCAAACTGCAAAGCATTCAACCGTTCTTGCGTGCTTCTGATTAAAAAACTGGTCATGAACAACTGTCCAGTCAATCACAACATTCTTCAAGATAAATGAAAGAATTTAAATGTCAGTGTTTCCATGTCCACAGCATATTCAGTGGATGTTTCTCCTACTATGGCCCTGCATGCGTTTGTGTGTGTATTTTTCAGGTAATGAGTTCCTTCTTGTGTACCACTTTTAAAGAAGTGCTAATTTTTTTTCACATCACATGGTAATAAAAAAATAATACATGCAATGTTTATCGTCTCCACCTTCCAAAGGTATGTTATTTATATTACTGTTTATTTATTTATTTATTTTAAAAAAGCTTATGGCAGTTCATATTGGACGATCAGTTAAAAAAGCACAGTTTAACTAAAAGCATTGGAGCTGGCTTTGCAGATTCAATTAAACGTTAAATCTAAAATGGTCAATGATCAATGATCAATCATCAATTAAAATGATCAATGAGGAGTTTAGATGTTTAAAGCCAAGCCTTGCAACCCTGAGCTATGCCGGCATGCTGCACTGTGAAGGGCTGGCTCTATTAGGCAGTCTATTGGCTTTGCAAATTCACACGCACTGCTGCTACTCTGCGGACGGCACACTGGAAGGCCAGCTGTCATCACTGTGGCTCTGTGTGTGGGGTAAGACACTAAACCAGACTGGATCACCTCACCCACACGCGCAGACAAACACTCAGGCTCATATTTCACAGAAGCCCCCAGAAGAGCTAATGTGTAAAACTCCTGTTGGTTTAAAGAGTGCCACCCGGGTGTTACGTAGCCAGCCTCCTTTTCACATACCTCCACTGCACTCATGTTTCCACAGAATAAATCTCCTCTGCAATCATCCCATAAGCTTTCATCCTCTCTCTTACAGACACGCAGTGCAAGATCGGGCTTTCAGGAATGCCTTTCTCCTTTCTGCACTCATTAGGGTAAGGACAGGACATGTCTGCAAGGAAGAAGGCCCCTTCCACTGAGGCCGAAGAATCGGCAAAGTCATCTGATCGCTGGAGCTCATGTGTATGAGTGCATTCTCTGTGCTGTGCCCTCAGACGTTTATGGCAGGGAATGCAAAGAAGCCTCAGAGACTCTGTGCAGTGTCACAGTGTCGTACCTCCAAGGGCTTCACGTTTCAAATGGGTTTTGAATCTGTTAATAGGAAAAAATTGGCACCGATCTAGTTTAGGTATCAGGCAAGTACCAACAGAAAGTATAGAAAAAACCAAAAAAAACCCCAAATGATAACAGTCGCAAGTTTAATATGAACATAAATGCAAGTATTAAAATGTATCATTTCATTTAGTTCATATTTGTATGGCAAGTGATATTTTGCTTTTTGTTTATACAAATATATCTACATGATAATATGAACACATTAGGCACTTGTCACTACGCATTAGATGATCACACAAGCCCCATTTGAAGTAGCTTTTGAATTTCACTGATATATGGAAAATCTAAGTTCCAGCCTGTCATTAATGATTGAGTCTCACCACTAAGCCAAACCCTAAACCTTGTGTATAAATCTCAACAGGCGTAATTTATGGAGTAAAGACAGAGCCAGGGTAGCTGGAGCCTAAAACCCAAGACAAACAGAATTTCTCATGGTGGCAGACGTTACGTTGAGCCCTCTGTCTGGCCTCAGCCCGTTCGACTGAGCTTTTAGCAGAGGAACACTTATTTTTCTGAGAGCTGTCTGTACATTAGGCCTAGCCCATGTGAGTCTGTCGAAGTCTAGGGGAATATGAGGTGCTAAAACAGAGGCCTAATAATACGCCCATGAGAGCATGTTATTAGTCATGCTTAGGGAAAAATTAAGAGGGTAATAAATCAAACAGAGTGCAGAGATTAAATCAAGGGCCTCAGGGTTGCACATTTCTGTTATTAAAACGTCTCCATTACTGTACTCCCGCCTAAATCCGCCTGCCGGGTGTGCACATCTCAGATGGTCTTTTTATTGTAGTGAAAAAGACCCACTCAGGAGTATGCAAACTATTTCACTCTAAAGAGGCTCCTAGGGCATATTATGCCAATGAATTAAGTCTTAGGTCTTACTTTAATCATAGGCCTTCTGCTGTCATTGACATTGTTTTCAATCTGTTGTTAATTGTTTTAGTTCTCATGTTATATTAGATGTGAAGCTTGAATAAAAACGTCTAATTTAAGAAGCTAAGATCATTAAATGCTGTAGCCTGGTGATCAATTGCAGATGTCAGCAAAAACAATGAAAAACAGACAATTTGTTAGATCGGTAAATTATCAGAGTGGCAATTCCAAGCCCAGGATAGTCCTTAAAGCAATGCTATTGATGACCCTAAGGCAGAGGTCAGATAAAAGAGCCACTGGGGAAAAGATGGAACATCTGATGGTGAATTCTAAAGGTTGGCTTCACAACAAAATGCTGACCTTACACTATAGTGGCAATGGCATACATTAACTCTGCAAACCTATAAGCTGTAAACTGACAGAGATTACGGTGCGACATTTTCGGTGGACAGATTAAACCCTAGGTGCAATGATGATAATGACACTGAACTATGACCAGAAATTAATCATGCATCATACCTGCATTTACTAATTAAAGGCAGTGAACACTGAAAAATTGTTGCAGGCCAGAGCAAACCGCATATTCTACATTGGTGGAATAATACAATACTAAGAACTTCCCTTTGATCAGTCTAGAAAGAAACGTGTGTGAGAAAGCTGACCCAGATCAGTAAACTAAACACAAACACTAACCAAAGTTGGGCCATGGTTGGTTTGGCTTACAGGTAGTCTCCCAAAAAGCAAAGAGCATTTAACAGTGACAAAGCTTATGGTTCTGGCTATGCATGGGGACATTACTTCACGCACTGTAGTCTTTAGACAGTGCTTAAAGGTCTTGAGCCTGATTCACACATTACTACAACAAGCGTCTAACTGTACCCTTGGCATTATTACAATAAGAAGCGAACTCTAAGAGATATTTAGAGCACTTCAGTCTCAACACTCCAATGGATGAATCCCCCTCTCGGCTGTGCTTGCACTTAAACACCAACAGTACAGTGTGCCAGTGGTGAAGCAAGAGCTAAAGGTTAAATAATTAAAACAGAGAGCGCCGTGCCCGTGTTTAGATCCAGGCCGCCGGCTCTAACGGGGCTGGAGCTCTTTAAGCTCGCTTGGCCGTCCCTGAGTTCCCAACACAGAGCAGCCCGGCAGAGCCGAGGCTTCAGAAAGCAGCTGCTTGGAGATCCCTGCATACTTCACCACTCTGTTTATCGGCCAGATTAACATGTTGACAGCCTCACCATTTGGAAACAGTCCCGCAATTTATGTTTGCAGCACATTTCCAAGTGCTGCGGAAAACAAAAAGTGGCAGGACGTTACGAGGAGCGTTCACGGGTGGCTGGGCGGTCCAATCTGGACTCTTTTTTTCTTTTCAACCGGGTTTGTTTAGGCCACAGTCGCTGCGGCAAAATTAGAACTTTGAAGAGCTACAAACATCCGTATGCTTTCCTTCTTTTCTCTGCAGATTATCGGCAGTTCTCTCAAGCCGGCTTTCGAAGAGTCCTGACTGACAGATTTGCCAGAACCAATGAGAAATGAAATTCCACTTCGGGTCGACACTAAGACATTCAATCTGGGGTGGATGTCAACTCAATCAGTTCACTGAGAGGCCAGAGGAAGAAGCATTCTTGGTCCATTGTTCACTATTTATTTAAAGGCCCATTACCCCATGCTACTTAAAAACCGTCTAAACCACTTTTGCAGAAACAAATTCGTCCATTTTGTTTGGGTAAAATCTGAGAATACTGGGGCTGGAATTCGAAAGAACAGAAGGGTTTTATTCCTGAAATGTCACATGGCCATCATGTCATTGCTGTCACATAATAGCAGTCATTTAAAGTTGATACCAGCTATGATCCGTAATGTAACACCGCAAGCTGCACTGTGTCATTACTGGTCTGCATTGTTTGATTTCAGTGTCCGCAACCAGTCACAGCACAGGGAGGAAGCTGAGTTTGACACTAATGAATGCCACATCAAAACAGCAATCACTATCCAGAACTGTAGCGTAGGCTTTTGACGAGGATGTCCAGGAGGGTTTAGTCATTATTTACTGAAGGACTGCCTTATAATGTAAAATGAGTTTACACACTGATTATTCTTCTTGGGTCTAAAACAGCACACGATAAAAGACCAAGGACAGTGTCTGTAAACTCCTAGATTTAGAATGAATCATTCTTTCTAATTCTGCAGTGTCTCCATAGAAACCGATCAGATGTTTTGAATAAGTTTCACAATGATGCTAATGTGGTACATACATGGTCGCTGTCTTTTCACAAAAAGGGTTCAAAAGTCCCTCAACATGTGACGAAGATTAAAAGGCACAGCCTGGGTTTCTAAAACCCTCCTCCATCATTACAGTACACTACATGAAAAACGCTGCCCAGATGCTTAGAAGAGAAAAAAAAACCTTCTAGCTCCTGTGGAACGTGGAGGATATTTTGGTGGAGTTTTTTAGATGTAATGAGCTGAAATGAAAGTTCACTTTCAATGGCCTTTTGATTTAGAGTCTCCACAGTTTCTAGACATCGTGTCTGTTTGTACTATCATCAGTATAGTCCATGCTTTTTTTTTCTATTTGTGAAACAGTTAGGAAGGGTTAACAGTGCACCAAATGAACTATTAAGTCCCAAAACCCTATCTTTGAACATAGCTTTGAGCTATGCGAAAGGCTCGGCTCTGAGAGAATACGAGGGCAAGGTGATGACATCAGATTATTTATATCTGGCCTCTGTGAAAGCTTCCTTCCTCTTTCCACCAGACAGATCACAAAATGTCACCGACAAACCATGCATAAAAGCGGAGTTATTAAAAACTAATTCGGGCACGGTGCCACCATCAATTATTCAAAAAATAAATCCATCATTCATTATTAATAGTAAAGATTTATTATCTGCCCATCAGGCTTTGAACTGGCTTAAAGCATGCAAATTCAAAATAGTCTTGCGCTATTATTTGTTCGATTAAGGCATCGTTGATATGTAACTTAACGTTTGCAGGACTCATATTTTCATGCTAGATTAGTAATCACAGACCTCGCTACATGTTTTACCTCCCTCGGGGGACGGGATTTCTGTATAAAAAGACCATCTGGCTAAACTCCAGCTTTAATCTGTATCTGAAATAGCATGCTAGCCTTTGGTCAAAGCCTGGGGGAGCATCACTCTGACCTTCGAGTAAAAGGAGATACGTGGAAAGAAAAGAGCTCTTCTGTCCTCCACAAAGTTCCCCGCCTTCAGCAGTTCACAGGAGTTTATGACTTTAGAATCTTACAACAGTTAGTAAACAGAGGATTTGGGCTCAAAAGGTTCAATCAGGTACAATGAAAGTGTACAGAGTGACGTCAGAACGTATCTCTGAAACGCCAGGAGGCTGTCTGAGAGAGTAGAGTGTGGGAGAGTAATTTGAGCGTTTAAAGCTGCTCTCAGCCAGTCTCTTCCAAGCTCTCATGGGAAAGTCCACACTCAGACAAGGATGGTGCTCAGCATAAAACAATAACTCTACATTAACCACTCTGCACATTTCCTAGCACAGGCTAGAAATATACAGAGCCACTGCAGAGCAAACAAAGCATGCAGCGGTAAAAGAACAAGGGGCCACTGTGTTGACTAGAGCTGAGCTTTGTTTGAACATGAGGCTGTAAGGGAATAAGCGTTTAGTTACCTGGCCAGGTTAAAAGTATCACCATTTTTCAGGTGCACTTGTCAAAATGAATACTAGCGTTGTTAGGTCAACAACGTGGACAACCTCTTTGAAAGGTAAAAGGCAATCACTCAAGAGGAGAAAGCAAATTAATCCTGACAGTGAAAGTAATGTATAGATATTCAGAGGGAAAAGTGTTTTACTGCTGTGTGTGAACAAAGTGTCCCAACATTTAGCACAACAGATCTTTACCTCTCTTACTGACCACAGCAATGCCTATATATGGCACAGTGTATTGTCAGGGTATTTTCTGGAGAGTTTTAGTTTGACTTTACATTATATTTTGTATTGTTCTTGCCTTTGTGTCTCTGTTCGCCTGTGCAGTCACAGAATAAGCAATTTTGGGGATCGATTAAAACAGTTTTCTGATCCTCATTGTGTTGTGAAGTCAACTGTGTTGTGAAGTCAGACCGGCTTTGCAGAAAAGTAGGAAAATTCAATTGAACATAATGAGAAAATGTAGAAAATGTTCTTAAAATGCAGAGAAAATTAGGCCGCGTTACTATAACAGGCTAAATGAAATTTTCGGTGAAATGTAATTTTCTTTTATGGTTTGTTCAAGCTTCTAATAATGGCTGCTACCTTCTCAGTTACCTACAGCAACAATATTCGGCTCATCCTTTCGTAGTGGCTCTAACCAACATTGAAAAGGTCCACTATACCTAATTCACCTACACTGAGGTCCAAAAGTGTAGAGAAAATGTAACTATATTGCATAATTCTCTAATTAATTACACATTATATTATCAGCAAACAATGTGAGAAAAAAGTAGATTTTATATGTATATATATATATATATATAAATTTGTCTTTTATTTAATATGTCACATTTTTGATTTGAGAGCATTGTGCTGTCATAGACTCATAGACTGATAAGAAGTTGCACCTAAAATGATCTGAAAATAGGCTTCAAAGGAAGTAATCCTTGTACAAGGCCTCAACATTCTCAAAGTCACAAATTTGTGACCTAAACATCCTGCAGAATCTTGAATTTTTCTGCTTCATTTCACATGTTAAACAGGTCACGCAGCCAACCTGGTTAAACTCATGCCACCTGTCTTGGATGAGATTTGGACATTAATAACCGGCACACTGATGTTTCTGTGATCACTGATGCCACATTTTCTATTTTAAATTGTAAAGAACCATTGAATTCTGTCCCAAATTTGGCCTGGATCCAGTGATACTGAAGTTTGTTGCACAAGTGAGTATGCTTTTAATGTAGGAGCAGCATGTAGACTACATCTTCTAGCATCTAGTCACAGTAAACTTTAATCAAAGAAATTCTTGCCTCCTAAAGAAATAAAAAGTAAAGAAACATAATTCTGCATGATTATACTGCTCCAGACCCGTGTTTGTTTGAATGCACCACATATGCATGACAACTGGCTTTGAATGGTTTACAACCAATAAAAAATGGTTGTAAACCAGAAGAAACAATGAACGATTTAAATTCCTGTCATGTAAAATAAAAACAGTTTTTCAGTTTGATCTCAGACCTTTGGACACCATTCAATGCAATTTATTTATTGTTACAATTTCTGATTGTTGAATAAGATTTTTTGTCTGCCTACGTTTTGTAAAGCTTGTCCAACCTAGCAACGGTTGCTATGAAAGAACACATCTGTTAGAGGTCTGTTAGATGTGCCTCATCACTTCCACAGTATGTGGGGTAATACTACATGTGGTAAGAGCTTAATAATAACCAGAGACAGGAAATCCTCCTCCTTGGGGCAGGAAGTGCACTAATCCTAGCACTGGATAGGACCATTCCTGTCCAAACACTTAAGCTGCTAGAAGGCACTTTACTAAAAATACAAATGGGTCAAAATAAGTTCACTTACTTGAGTACATGCGTTGAGCCATTGATCTGAGTAGCTGTGCAAGGGGCTCCGGGTGCCAGGATGGAGGGCCGTCGGTAGCGCTTGTGTCCGCAGCAGAGAATGATGAGGAAGGCACGACGGAAGGATTTGTTGAGGAAGGCATAAAGGATGGGGTTGAGCATGGAGTTGATGTAGCCCAGCCACAGGCAGGCAGCCCACAGCTGCTCGGGCACTGTGTAGTCTATGAAGGGGTCCACCACATTGGTGATGAAGAAAGGAGCCCAACAGAGGCAAAAGCAGCCCATGATGATGCACAGAGTCTTGGCTGCCTTGGTCTCAGTGCGCATGCGGTGGTGGCGCTGGTGGTCCGCGCTGTCCGAGGCAGCGTTCCCCGCTCCGCCTGCCCGCTGCAGGACACTAATCTGTCGGGCGTGCTCCCGCGCCGTCACATAAATGCGCTGATAGGCCAGGACCATCAGGCCCAGCGGGATGTAGAAGGCCACCACGGAGCAGGTGAGCGCATATGGTTTGTTCACCATGAACACACACACCGTGGAGTTGCCGCTGAACTTCCGTTCCTCTATCTGCCGAGGGAGGGATATTTACATCCACAAGTTAGACATCGACCTGGACATGCCGAAGGAAATGTCACACATTTTTTTACTCTCTTTAGCTGAGCTTTTTCTTTCCTCTCAGTCTATTTGTATTCCAAGCGGCAGGCCCTGAGGGAACTGTCAATTTGTCAGTGGTCAATGGAGGAAATGGTTCAGGAGCAGAGGTGGTTACTTACTACATTAAAATATTGTCCGGCAGAAAAGTGATGAGCTCTGACCTGGACAGTATTAATCTTTAAATACCTCCGTAGAAATGCAGCCATTTAAAGCCAGCCCTGACCTTTTCAATCTTAATGAGAAGGCCAGGTCAGGATTTCTGACACCAAACACTGGGATTGTTTTGAAAAAGCTTTGATTGGAAATGGAGATGATACGTTCTGCATAGAAAGTGTGATCTTAAGGTCTAGATATTTAGATGTTTACATATAGACTGTGCTGTTTGCAAATACCATGGCATTGATTGCGGAGTGCTGAGAAAAAGTGGTGGACTGGCTGGGGGGAAGAGGCAGTGGGAGGAACATTAATCACTGTCCAGCCCTGACTCCGCGCCACTCAGCTCTCTCACATCGTATCTGCGAATCGCTAGGCCATCCGCTCCATGCCACGGGAACTGATCAATAGATACATGCAAAATATTTTGTTCTCTCATGAACTGTAAACATTTCTCATCTTTTACAGACATGGTTTTTTTCCCCTTTAACTAGGTTGCAGTGTGACCCCAAGCTTTCACAGACACTTGATATAAACCACTAATTAGCTCCTTTGAGAAGTGAAGTCAACGGATTTGGCAGTGGTCCTGATGCTTTGACATTCAAATACGTGGGTAAATCGCTGTCCAGAATAGATGACTATTAGCATAATGCTTGGCCACTGTGGATCCTGCAGAGCCAAACTAGCTAAGACCTCCTCAAACACACTTGCATCATTCCTCTCACCGGGGATTTACGCTCATAATTCTTCTTGGTGTCAGCTGTGAAATACAAATGATGATGTACAAAAACATACGATGACATTACTAACTTATTTATGCAAATGACGTTTATGAAACCACTGTGTAATGAAACACCTCTCAGCTGAATTGATAAGCGTTGACTGATTCTGGGAGGAAAAACACTCTCAGGATGTCATTCAAATACCATTTCCTCTCTTTGGATGACTTTCATTACTGTGTATAAATCTTTAGCCAGAATCATTTAGGTTGGTTTATTGAAAGGCGACGCTTTAGGCGCCCTACCTGGGAACACAGGTCTCATTTCTCTTTCTCTCTTTCACATCAGAGCACTGACTTTCTCTCAGTTACTATCTACCTGTATACAGCTCCAGGAAGAGATGCACACACCTGCTTTGAGCATATAGTGTTTAAACTGAATACAAAGTGGGGCACCAAATCAAAGAGCAGCACATGAAGGGAAAAATCGGAAAATGCTCTAATGCAACAAAACATCACTTGATTTACATGTTTACAGAGATGATTACTTCAGTGAATACCTAATCATTTTCGCAGTCTTTTAACAAGCCATCTGAATAATCCAAGCTTGTTTACATACTTGTCCTGATTCCAGTGCAGATGAGAGAGAAAGAATGATGATCATGAAAAAATCAGAAGTTGAGTGCATTTTTAAATATCATTAACACGCCCATTAAACATTAATACGACTCACCAAATGATTTATTCCAATACTGTTCCAGCCTTGCATTATTGGTAAGAAGGAAATAACAGTTGGGATAATCCAGCATCCTCCTATCATAAGAGTCACTCTCAGTGGGGTCATCTTATTCCTATAGACCAGAGGCTGACAACAGATGGCATAGTACCTGCAACAAAAAAGGTAAGAAATTCATTAAATACATTAATAAATTAAATCATTAATGATAGACATTTGACTTACATAAATATGTAATAGCCATGTAAGCCAATGTCTGGATTGTTTTTATGTATTAAGCGTACAAACCATGTGTACATAATTGTTCCATGGATACCATTTACAATAACCCCACATTTGTACTTGGATATATATATGTATATAATTTTAAACATAATTTACACCTTTTGCTATACAGTAAACCCTCGTTATAATGAATAATGAGCACCCGCGTATAATGAAAAACCGCGTTGTTGTGTTTTGGTCAATGCCTTAAAATGCCTATTTTAATAGTGTAAACGCAAAATATGCCCCCAAATGTGCTCCCAGAACACTTTAATTTCATTAAAACTCAGTTTAATACATTACCCTTAAAGAAAA